>CATOUR010000238.1:0-329057 GCA_951848785.1 Callosobruchus maculatus
CAACGGGTGGCAACGTTAAGCCGAAGCTTAGCTAAGCTTAGGTTTAATAAAGCTTGAGTTAAACCCTCACTTGTACAACCGGCCCTAAGGGCCAGTTTCATCACCTCCTGATAAGCGTCAGATAGCTTATCTACATATTTTATGTTTTTATCACTTGTCATAAGTAAGAAAGTGGCAAAAACTTACGATGAGGCTATCTGACACGTATCAGGAAATGGTGTAAATGCTAGCATAGTTAGCAAAACAAGTGTTGGATTTGAAAAATCAGTGGTTAGATTGTGTAGTGATTATCTTTTAGCGAATACCGCCTAATGTGGCAACTCCGACTGACTAGTACACACCGGTCTGGTCAATCTGCGTAATGATGCCCTGGCGTGTCTTCGACCATTATTTTTCATAATCAACCTGGCAAACTCGACGCAACTATTGTTTAATGTTACCAAATTACGATGATTGCCCTCAACACTTTGAAATTGCTTGCTTTGTACTCTCACAATCGTTAGTTTTTATTGCACGACCAATCCGACTTCAATTACTTAACACAATGAGTTTTGATGGTTGGATGTTCTAATTCTGGATAATGCGGGTCTTTCTGGATGTGAATTTTTTTGGGAAGATGGAGGTCATATCGACTTTGTCAAGTAGATTGAATTGGCGTTTCCCCAGTATTATAGATTCTCTTACAGATGTAGGTCATATAGCATTTGCTTTGTAGCATATAAGATTATTAAAAGTGATATCCAGTATAATGACTCGGTACTTCTCACGCATTTTTAAGTTTATTTATTTATTCCACAGTATACCAAACAATCAGCACAATATCTCAGGTTGGCGGCAATCATACTCGCGTCCGGCCATTTTGGGTGAGTATCTGTCAAAAAAGACATAGACGCAAGGTCGATGCTCGTATTTGCTCATTGCAGAGTTAAAATGCATAGGCGTATGCTGCGAGATTTTGTATACTCGGTGTTGACAGTGTATGATCTTTAAAATGCATAAACAATGTGCTGGAAATGTGTGTGCTGCTAAACATTGCAGAAATACGTACTATAATTGCTGTAATTTTTTTTAGATTTCCAAATGTAAGGTAAGTACACATGTATAACCGACAAATAAAACATCTACTCAAAAATGTACGGACACTATTTTTAAGTATCGATTGAGACGACATAACTGACTTTTGAGCTAAGTTTTATGCAAGGCTGTGTTTTTTTAGTAATTACTGAACAAAAATTAGGAACTCACTAAAAGGTGTAATCGTTCACTTGAATGTGTACATCTGTGCATGTACAGGGTGACCTAATAAGAATGGACGCCGGCAATATCTCGGTAACCGTTAATCGTATAACTTCGAGCAAAAAATATTATTAGGTAAATCCGCTAAGAGAAATCGCTGGAAATTATTTTCAAGTTCCGCAAGTAGCCGCTAGGGGGCGTAACTGTTACGATCATACAGGAAAACGGCTTTTCTCAAAAAATATCCAAATAAAGGTATATTATAAATTCTACCGTTATGTAGACTGAACAATTCTCGATTTTCTTTGTTAATCGTTTTTTGCTCTATCTTGTAAGATGTAGTGGTGGGGGAATGTAACAAAGCTTCTTTAAATGGCCGTAACTTTGGTATAGGTTAACGGAATTAAACAAGCTAGGTCTCCTTTGAAAGAGCCGTTCTTAGTTAATAATCAGGTATATAAAAATTGTCCAAGTTTATCTTGACTTAGTAGCTACAGGGCGATATTTGACATAATAACAATTATTACGCATTATTACGAAAATTTTAAATGGTATGCCATATATCTTATAGCATAGTTATATAAGGAAAAAGTTCTTAAAATATCAGCGGAAGATTCAACCTCCTAGCTATTTTCAAAGAGGAGATATCAGAAAAACAAGTATTCTAGCAAGTGTGCTGTGAGTTTTAGAAACAATTGCCGCCCTATAGGGACGTAGCCTCCGTCTAATCGTTTTAGTAATCATTTTATAGATAATACTAAAGTAAAAAAACTAAAAATCATATTTTGGCTTTCTGAAACAACCACCAGGTGGCGTAGTAGGCGCCAATAAGTACTGTATACAATTTTCATGATAATGGAACTTCTAAAAGGAACAAACAAAAATAAAATACAGTATAAAATTGACTATTAGTTTAGTCATTATTAAAAGTCAATTTGAGCTGGTCCCAAAGTGTTATATGAACTCAACAAGCAAGGATACTAAGAAAAAAATCAATGTGAATAGATCTTAAAAATTAAGGCCAATTAACAGCAAAATAAGGTGGCATTATAACAAGGATAACAAATAAATGATACACAAACGTAATTCACATGCGCATACCATACCTATTATCAGTGTTGCCAGTGTTTGATGGCGTCTATCGTGTTAGATATGCACTTATGCATCCATTCTAGCGTAGATAAACCTGCCAGTTTTAGGCATCTAGAGCAACACTGAAAATGGGTATGGTATACGCATGTGATTTAGGTTTATGTATTTTATCTATTAAAATCGTAGTTGTACCACGTTATTTTGCATTATTTTGCTGTTAATTGGCCTTAATTTTTAAGATCTTTCACATTGATTTTTTCTTACTATCTTTGCTATCAAATTCATATAATACCTTGTGATCAGCTCAAATTGACGTTTAATAATGATAAAAACAATAATACATTTTTTACTTTAATTTGTTTTTGATTGCTTCTTTAAAAAGTTCCATTATTATGAAAATTGAATACAACCGCTATTGGCGCCTACTACGCCACCTGGTGGTTGTTTCAGAAAATCAAAATATGATTTGTAGTGTTTTTACTTGAGTATTATCTATAAAATGATTACTACAACGATTATACGGAGGCTATATCCCTATAGGGCGGCAATTGTTTCTGAAACTCACAGCACACTTGTCACAATACTTGTTTTACTGATATCTCCGGTTCGAAAATAGCTTTGAGGTTGAATCTTTCGCTGACTTTTCAAGAATTTTGTCTTCTATTTACCTATGTTAAAAGATATATAGCATACTATTTAAAATGTTCGTAATAATGCGTAATAATTGTTATTATGTCAAATATCGCCCTGTAGCTACTAAGTCAAGATAAACATGGACAATTTCTATACAACAGATTATTAGGTAAGAACAGCTCTTTCTAACGAGACCTAGCTTCTTTAATTCTGTTAAGCTATGCCAAAGTTACGACCATTTGAATAAAAAGCTTTATTACCTTCTCCCACCACTACATCTTACAAGATAGAGCAAAAAACGATTAACAAAAAAAATCGAGAATTGTTCAGTCTACAATAACGGTAGAATTTATAATATACCTTTATTTGGATATTTTTTGAGAAAAAGCCGTTTTTCTGATTGACCGTAACAGTTACGCCCCCTAGCGACTACTTGCCGAACTTGAAAATAATTTCCAGCGATTTCTCTTAGCCGATTTACCTGATAATATTTTTTGCTCAAAGTTATACGATAAACGGTTACCGAGATATTGCCGGCGTCCATTCTTATTAGGTCACCCTGTACCGCTCTATTGATACGGCACAAATGTACTTATTTAGTACGCAGATACAACAAATACGAAACTGTCATAATCCAGAAAACGGATTTGATGTCCTCTTAGCCTAAATGATAATTAGTCGTGATGAAATTTTGAACTGCCTTTTAGAACATTTTTATGGAATTCAGTATATATCTTTTGGATCAATTTAAGTACATTCCAAAACACGACAGCGCTGTGCATGTACATACAAAAACGTACCTACTGATATTCTTCCCTATATTTTTATGAATAAAGTTTCTTAATGACAATTAAAAGAGGTATTTAATTTTTTTTGCATAATTTCTATTTCATACTATTTGGATAACAACATAAAAAATAACAAACAAAATATTAATAAAAAAATTACATTACTGTATCGGGTATTTTTGTCATCGATATTTCTTGAGCGAGTCCAAGCTGGTATCGACACCTTTGTAGGGATATCGAAAATAATTAATAATTGAGGAGTGTAATCAATTGCACAAAATTCTCTGTACGAACCAACTGCTAATTCATTGGCGTGTACAGCTCTATATTTGGCCAAAAAATATTGAATTTGTACCGGTATCGATACTGTCTAATTTTGCATCTCTACCCAGCCTTTACACCTATAATGGCGCCTTCAAATTCTGTAGGAAACATTTTTATATAGGAAATCCTCAAAGATATTCTGCTGGTTGTTTAGTATGCTATGATTTATTCATGTGTATTGTATCACTACAAATATAACCACCTTGTATGAAATATTGGTATCAAAGTTAAAATGTTACATTAAATTTGATTTAACTTATCATGCTGATGCTGTCTTCTCTTCTGGTCTACATTCAGTTAGGAGTTCCTGCTCTCACTCAAGGCAGGATAGTCGGAGATAACATGCTTAGCTGCCTCACCGCACTTCCTGCATAATAGGTTTGCCACTTCAATCTCAAGCTTTTGCAGGTGTGCACTGAACGTTCAACGGCCGGTTATGAATCCAACCACCTTTCGTAGTTCCTTTCTGCTCAACCTGAGCGCGTCTGTGGTGTTAGAACACTAGGGTCCTCTCAGTACCCCCTCAGACTTAACATTCTCCACCACATTGTCCCAGCGTTTCTGGTGCTCATTTGACACCCAACTGGTAACAGCTGTCCGTACCATGTTGTATGATATACCACATGCTGGTTCTGGCCCGATGAGAGGCAGTTCTGCGCCTTCCTTGGCACACCTGTTGGCCCTCTCATTACCACCCACTCCTATGCGACTAGGCACCCAAGATAATGTTACCTAGTTAGCCTTCACTAGTTAGTGTCTTTAGGGTATTATTGCAGTCCCATACTATTTTGTGTATTTTTTTGTATATCGGCTAGTTGCTGTATGTGTTCACATTAGTCTTTTTGCACTATCCTTTATCTGTCTGGAAAATCGTAGCCAGTTTACCTAGACCACCACCTAGACGGATACTCAACGTTTCGCCCAGGCCTACCACCGTATGTGCCTCTTCCTGTAGCTGATGAACTTTTCATATACAATGTGTTCAACCATCATGTCGACAAACTTTGAGGTATGAAAATACAATTAAAGTTATCGAGAAAAAATGCGAAAAAAAGGGGTCAACCTTTTGATTAATTTTTTATTACATTTTCAATTTCTGTATCACGACTCTATGGGTTCGCGCAGTTGTAGCGCCATAGCTTGATTATTTATCGACCGATTCACGACATTTTGGACTCATTTTATAGGAGAATGACTGGGCATATCAACTAAAGTGAAAAAAGATAACACCTGATAATTTCTAAGGCTAAAAAAATTCACCAAACTGAAAAAAATTTTTTGTAATGCACTTATTTGGGTTACTTACAAATAATTTGAAAAAAGCCGTATTAGTGCCTGTTTATTAAGACATTTTAATGTTTAGCAGGACGTTTCCTGTCTTCCACATGCGAATCGGTCGATAACTTCACTACTATAAAGGGTACCAAAAAAAGTTGTACATAAAAGTTGTAGCTAAGGATATGCTCCTTGCTCAGAACATATTTTTAATTATACAGGGTGATCCATAATTACGTGGTGATGCAAACATACATTTTTTTAAATGAGACACCCTATATATTAATCAATATTTAGATTCTACTAATAATCCCCTTCTTAAACTATAAGGTATTGCACATTATACAGGGTATTTCAAAAGTTATGACCATTTTTATATCCAAATCACTGTTAAATGAACGTACTGTATATCAAAAAGTAATGAATCAAATTTTTTTTTTTCACATGGAAAGATAAAAAACGTCCTCTAGTTTTAAAATCGGCTGTAACAAAAGCCGACGACGCATATTCGTATACAGGGTGATGTAGAATGCACAATCTACATTTTCTCTCTTTTTTTAAATGTAACCCCTAATATTTTTTTTTTATTATACCAAAGAATTGCTTTTAATATCTTTGTATAGTACTTATTATATCTACATCGATCAGTTTCCGAGATATTTCGATTTTTCTGCAAATTTCAAATATACCTCATATTTGTGTCCTGAAAGTTATTTATTTTGAGATAGTACTATGGAATTTGTTTTTTATTTAACGTACAACTAAGTTATAAGGTCATAATAGTATTTGATGAAGTCAAATCCCTGAATTCGAGATAATACATTCAAGTATGCTGAAGAAACAATTTTGTAGGCGTGGTGCATAATTATCAAAGCAGATTTATCAGGTAGGCTTTGAAAGATTAGCAGTTTTCATAACCTGCTCAATAATTTCATACTATATTTCAACGAGCTTTAAAAATGAATTTTTCCATTGAAGAACAAAAAGAGGATATTTAGGAGAATCTTTGACAAATTGCCTACTTGCCTCTAGAATATATAAACTTACAGCAATATCCAGACCGGAGGCAGCCTAAGACTGATGTATTTGAAAGATTGAAGAATCTTTTTATTCGAATTGTGTCCGTTAATATTTCATAGCCTACCTGATAGATCTGCTTGATCATTATGCATGACGTCTATAAAATTGTTTCCTCAGCATACTTGGCTAATCATTATCTCGTTAATTCACTGTTTTGACTAGATAAAATACTATTATGGCCTTATAGTTTAGTTGTTCGTTAAGTACAAATGAAATTCGATAATATTTTCTCAAAATAAATAAATTTCAGTACACAAATAGGAGGGATATTTCAAATTTTCAGAAATATCGAAATATTTCGGAAACAAATGGATGTAGGTGTAACAAGTCCTATACAAAGATGAAAGAGCATATTAAAAGCAATTCTGTGGTATCATAAAATATTAGGGGTTACGTTAAAAAAAAAAAGAGAAAATCTAGTTTTTGCATTCTACATCACACTGTATACGAATATGCGCGGTCGGCGTCTTTTATAGCCGATTTTAAAACTAGAGGATATTTTTTATCTGAATTCTGGTTATCGTATACGGGGTGATATTCACATACAAGGCAGTGCCTGCTATGAATATGAACCTTCAGTTATTCATGTAGAGCCGTTGAATAAATAATTTCTTGTGTCTGTTTTAAACAACACCCCAAGTTTCATTTTTGAATCTCATAGATAACTACCACTCGTTAGAGAGTGATTTCGATTACATAAAATACATCAAAATGTCTCTAAAAATTCCTGCAAGCAAAACTTGACAGGATAAGGCTACTTTTATTTCTTGCTTTTATCCAACTACACAGATTCAGGACATTACATTCCGCTGGCTGTGCAGCGGTTTATGTTTGTGCCACAAAAACCTCAGCGTTTTTCCAGAACAAAGTGTTAATATGTACGAGAACGAACACTTTTGTACCTCTTTTTATACAACATTCCGCATATAAACACCCCTTTTTTTCTTGCAAAGCGTTGATTTAGTGCTACACATTAACAGCCGCCATACTCCATACGCTCACTGACTTTCATAAAGATTTTATGTCGCGCGTACCAGGGCATTCTGATAGGTCCGTAAACCGAAAACGCTTTTTTTCGACAAAAATGATCTTCTTTTGGCTCAACGCGTAACTGTAGCTATCGTAGGTATTTCTATTTAATCCTTCTAAATAATGAGATATTCAACCTCAATTGTGCGTTTGTTTCAACGATGATCTCTATACAGGGTGGGCCAATAGTGCGTGAACGGAAGATTGTGGGCTTACTAAAACATATTTCAAAAATCTGTCACTTGATCATGGTAGAAACCCTTGAGGGCTATAACGTAAAAATATTTTCACTTAAATTTTGACGTTTATACAGGGTGATTCATATCAAACTTACATTTTTTTTAATGGAACCCCCTATATATTATTGCATATTTGGATTCCTTGGAGAATTCTAGTGTGACTTTATATATCATACATGGAACTTTAAATGAACCGTTTAGGCGCAAATCACCATTTTTGGTATAAGTAGGTATCAGAAAAAATTGAAATATCGCAGCGATTATAAAACTTAGAAGGCCGTGACTTTGTAGTACGACTAAGCATGAAATGCATCACCTTAGGTCAGACGGCTAAATTTGAATTCTTTTTGTACTTGGAGAAATCAGTAGATTAATTAAGGAAACTTCACTCACACATACCTTGATTTTTTCAAATAGGCATGCCTATTTTCGTTTAAAGAATCAAATGTGAAATTTGATTACCTTTCTAACGATATAGCATTTCAAATTTTCAGTCAAATCGGTGTTTTTCAACTTTCCTGCATGCAAGCAACCTAGCAGGCCATGAAAAGTAAACAAAAGCCCGTTAATATGGAAGAAACCAGCTAACTTAGTAGACATGAGAACTAACTAGAGTAACGAGGCAAGATTATGAAAATTCCTTAAAACATATTAGCTCTAACCAGAAACAATAGCGGCCTACTATCTATTAGCCAATTTCCACAGTCAGTGAGAAACATTTAATCAAAAAAAACAAAAACTACTAGTGATTGTTTCTGGCAGTAGAATATGTACGTGTTCTGAATAAATTTTCACATTTAATGCCATAAGAAAGTAGCCATCTCAGTAGGTACTTCTACTTATTAGCAAAATCGCGGAAAATGAAACTTGAATTGCAGTCTGTTTGAATTGTGAAACATAATTTAGTTTGTAGAAAACTACAAGAAATAAACACAATTTCAACATAGCGTAATTAAAAAATACTAGCAATCATTTCAATAGATGTTCAGAATGCTCCAGTTAGAGATATCTTCACTTTTGACTTAACTATACAGACATGACTATTTTTTATCCCATTAAATGTGAAATTTCATTCTAAAGATGTTAGACTGTAAGCAAAAATCGCTGGTAGTTTTCTTTTTGTCTCAAAATTTTTAATCGTTTTGGAAGGTTGTCAAGCTCTAGTAGACCTCAATAGCTAGTAGGCTGTGAAAAACAAACACGTCTGTCATACCCCAGCTTCTCATTGACATTAGCATCTTTTACTAAGTTAGTTGGTTTCTTCCATTTAACGGGCGTTTGTTTATTTTTCATGACCTACTAGGTTGCTTGCAGGCAGTAAAACTGAAAAACGCCAATTTGACTGAAAATTTGAAATAAAATGAAAACCAAAAAAGATTGATCTTGAGATTCCTATATCGTTAGAAAGGTAATCAAATTTTACATTTGATCCTATAAACGAAAATATGCATTCCCATTTGAAAAAATCAAGTTATCTGCGATTGAAGTTTCCTTCATTAATCTACTGATTTCTCCAACTATAAAAATTCAAGTTTATCCGTCTAATCTAAGGTGACGCGTTTGATGCTTGATCATACCGCAAAGTCACGGCCTTCTAGGTTTTATAATCGCTGCGATATTCAATTTTTTCCTGATACCTACTTATACCAAAAACGGTGATTTGCGTCTAAACGGTTCGTTTAAAGTTTAATGTATGATACATAAAGTCACACTAGAAGTAACCAAGGAATCTAAATATGCAATAATATATAGGGGGTTCCATGCTAAAAAATGTAAGTTTGATATGAATCACCCTGTATAAACGTCAAAATTTAAGTGAAATTATTTTTATGCTATAGGTCTCAAGGTTCCCTACCATTATCAAGTGACAGGTTTCAAATATATATTTTAGTAAGCACACAGTCTTCCGTCCACGCATTATTGGCCCACCCTGTATAGTCTAAGACCCCAGGTTATTTTAACCTCGTAATATCAGTAACCACAGCACGGATTATGGTGGAATTCGGGTATCGATATACATGTATGTTGTGGGGTCGTAGTAGGTAATGCTGCTATAATTTTTAAAATCGGTGCATGAGCGGCGGACTAACCAAAAAAAAATCAAGTATTCCTCAAACTTCGTTTTTAGGCGTTTCAGGGCTTGCTAATCATTTTCTACTTTTTTTTGGGTTGGCGAAATGAGGGTGGCCGGGGTGGGGGGGGGGGGCTGTGGGTTTCATTGACTGTTACAGGAACCAAGAGACCTAGAATTTTCTGATGTATACATACGATGAGTAGATGAGTATTGCTTTAGATCATTCTGTATTGCATAACGAGGGAATTATTGAATTGCTTTTAATGAAATGTTGACAAAGTATTACTACCTTGGCGAGGATAGAATTAAGCAATGAATTCAACGATTTGAAATAGTTGAGATATTAGTGTGTGAAAAATCACTCCTTCCAATGGTTGTAGCAAACATCCCGTATATTGTTTCTCAATAGATATAAAAAAATCGTTAAATTCCATTTCCTAGCGGAATTTTTAGGTCCGAGTAGTCATTTTTAGAAACATTGATGTTTCGAAAAAAAAGGTGAAATTTCAATCTACACGAAAACTAGACAAAATTTGAAAAATATTACAGCAAAAATATTTGGGTTTAAGAGCGTAATCTGAAAATTGAAAAATATATGGGGTGTTCCTTTTAAAATAAAAACCTTGACATTAATTCAACCACAACAGGCCACCCTGTGTATACAAAATTATAATAAAATGAAAGTCCAGCTCACATCAAACCACTTTTGTATTTAACTTTTGTTCTATCCCATATAGTTTCTGAGATAAGGTAGTGGGTTATCTTACGTGCCCCACCCTGTACATTAGTACCGACAGATTTGCTCGGAAAATTAAAAAAGTCTCGGAACTATCAAACCACCCTTGTAAAACACGTCAGGACAAGATATACGGGGAAAATTAAAAATGCAGCTTTTTAAATTTACGAGGGCTTTTACTGCCTGCGCCCGATGAATGCACGAGCATGAATCATGTACAACAGGAGCTAAAATTGAACATGGTGTCATAAAAGTCGAGAAGCCGACGCAAAGCTTTGTGCTCACCTTCGCTACCACGTTTTCTTGTTGCTTCTGCTGCTACTTGACTTACTTTTTATTTACAACGTCAGTTTGGAATGTTACTTAGACATAGTATATAGTTGGTGAAATTGAAGTTCCTCCAATTCGTAAAACAAATAACAGGGTGTTCCGTAAACATACAACAAAAATTCAGAGGGTGATTCTTTGAACTGTTTTAAGAATATTTTGTTCTTTGACAGAAAACCGCTTCATTTCAAAGATACAGGATGAAAAAAAATTTTCGAGAGTTATCAAAAATCACATGGTAAGTTGCTTGATCTAAAATAAATGTTCAAAATGAGTTTCACCAGTTTGGATACAAGAATGCAATCTTCTTATCAGTGATTTTCGAACTCTTTCAAACACGCCAGGTTCGTTTTGAATGGAGTAATTGAATGATTTCTCAAATCGTCCAAATTTTCCGCTGGAGTGGCGTAAACTAGTGACTTCCCAACTAGCAAGGATGCACTACAAGCCACGAGAAAAAGGACTGTTCAGTTGTAAAGTTGTACTGGTGTTTCGTAAACACCAATTTGCTGCTTAAATGCTGTCTAAAATGCCATTCTGCTCCTCGCCGCATATTTGTTATTTAACGAAGTGTTTAGAACGTTGTTGTAGCAAGCTTATACAACATATTATGGGATAAATTTGAAACTGTTATATAAACGCTTACAAAAGCACTTCTATGCAACAGATCACCTGCCTACATAAAACGTAAGAGCTCTGTAAGAATGACTTTCCGAACTGTTCAGCTCCTTTTCTAGTATTTATACAACAAATCTTCATCTTATTGCTTTAGTATACGACTTGTGTGTTCTAATCAGCACCTTGCTCTTAGCAATAGCTTTTATATAACTGTTGTTTAATAGCTGTTGAAGGCTATTAATGGCAACTATATTGGAGCGATTACCGAGCAGAAAATTTAGTAGTCTTTGGCCTGGTATATTTTTTAGTTTAATGTATGTAGAAACAGCCTTATAGCGTTTTAACTTCTGATGAGAATTTTTTGTTATAGGCCCGCATTTGTGAATGAATGATTACAATATTTCATTTTACGAAGTGTAAAACAATGAAAAGCATATCCGCATTCCATAGAAAGACGTAATTCAGAAAATAATATGCTCAAACCTGCTAGTAGAAGTTCCAGTAGAGGTCACAGCCAAAGTTCCTACTGTGGCAAGAAAACAATGACTTTTGCAAACGTTCTTGCAGCAAATCATGCTGTGAAAGAAAGGCTGTGTAAACATTCTAACAAGAACTGAGAATTGTTAGTTGGGTTTGGATAATTCCAAAAGAAGTAATCTAAGGGGTTTAAGTCCGGCGGACGCGCTACAAACAAGAAGTGCCCAAGCCAGCACTCGGTTCTTATGAACAATTAGGCTCTGCCAAGAAGTCACTCATTCAAGCCAAAATGATTTCTCGAACTTTTGCCTAAGTTAAAAAACTTGGACAAAAGTAAACCTATGTACATTGGGAGAGGAGGTTTTTGTTCTATACATAATTGCTGATGAAGTTTAGGTATCTAGACGAAACGTCCTAGGAAAAGCAAGTTACTTTAACACCAGTGTCATTATTGTCTGATATACACAATTGTGTACATCCTCAAATTTATGACAATCGGTCAGCAAATGAACTAGTTAAATTTGAAATTGTGGTGAATGCGCTTAGCTTTTTAGACTTTCTACTTTCATATACATACAAACTTTTCTCTTTTAAAAAAACATGGATAGTCTAAATAACCTTAGAATACAATACCTAATTACTTCTAGAATGCGTCCATATTATGTTCAATAAACATATTTCTGACATTAGCATGTATGTATTTATTTTATAAACTAGGCAAAATCAAGTTAACTTATAGAACCCTTAATCCGTTCTTCAAGAATTCTCAAATATCCAAATAACCTGATAAAAAATAAATAATAACCTCTAGACTTTTTCCGAATATGCAATAAATAAGTATAATTATGAGATGCCATTTAAAAGTCAATGGACGAGCTTGAAGTTGAAAATTTGGTGGATGCGTATAGCTCTTTAGATTTGTTTTTGTATTCACATGTTATCTAATCACTGCTTTAGACTACCTTATTTTTGGTTGATTTGGTTTCATTTTTTTGAACTAGAATTAGAATGTATGTATTTTATTGTAACACTACACACACAGCTCACAGAAATTCTCGTAAACGTGAACTCTCTCGCCACTACTAAGGGTTACGTTGAAATTAGGGAGTTATGGATTATACAGGGTGTCCGGATATTCGACCAACAATGCTTGTCAGGTGATAGACCTCACATTTTTATGAACATTGAGATCAGAAGACGAAGCCTTAAAACGCTTAATTTTCAAGATACAGGGTGTCAAAGTTTTACTTTTATTTCTGTTTATTTTGTTCAATTATTCCGCAATAAAGTGGCACTGCGATGTAAAATTACGTATTGGGGGTTTTTTTAATGCGAGAAATCAAAATTCAGCCACGGTTGCAATCATAAATAGAGGGCTACCTATGGCATATCGACCTCCTTCAATTTAACAAAACTTTTTTCCGGTTTGGTGCATCAATGTGAATATTATAAAAATTGTTCCCGCAATACGTTTTACGTAAACAATGTATACTTTTTCAAGTCACTAGAGAGTGATTTAACAAAATGTAACTTTAATAAGTCACAAATTTATTGGAAAGGTAAATATTTTTGTAATAGAGATTTTATTTCCCTCTGCATGTTTTATTTGAGACATTTTTTCTTATCTCAAACAGAGAAGTAGCCATCGTCTACGGGTCGAGGAATAACTTCCTGAGTCCTGAGCCGACTTTGAGGCTGGCAGCAGGTACTGTCAGAAGGAAAACAGAGGTGTGGTTGCAAAATCAGCATCTTATCAGATGGAGAGGAATCTCCGGACACCTCCGTCAAGCTAACGGCACAGTATGAATCGGTGTTGCTTGAGACGTCAAAATAGAAGTCCATAGAAGAAAGCGTGCGATTTTTGCTTACCTAGTCTAAAAACATTTTATTTTGAAAATTAAACCAAGATATTGTTTACATCCGTTCACCGAGTTAAGGCTTACTAGAGGTAGATTTGTTACATACTTTTCGGATTTAAAAGAATATCCGGATACATTTTTTCGAATGAGCAGTACCTTATTTAATGAGCTTCGACAAAATTTTGGATAAAATACGATCTCGGACACCAGAGTGAGACTCTCTATAACTCCACTGTGGAGTTATACAGGGTTATTCACGTTATTCGACACGGAGCATTATGACTAAAGTATTTGATAAAATAATAATTTCGGATGGATAGAGACCCATAAAGGCTACATTTAAAAAATATTTTCATGTTTTACAGGGTGTCCCAAAAACACAAAATGTATCAAAGTTATGTTTTTTTAAATGATAAACCCTATATGTTATTGCATACTCAGATTGCTTGGGTGAATTCTAGTGTGACTTTATGTATCATACATGGGACTTAAAGCGAACCGTTTAGGTGTAAATCACCATTTTCGGTATAAGTAGATATCAGGAAAAAATTGAATATCGCAGAGATTATAAAATTTGGAAGGCTGTGACTTTGCCGTATTACTGAGCATAAAATGCGTCAGCTTTGATGAGACTGTCAAATTTAAATTACGTTTATGCTTGGAGAAATCGGTCGATCAATTAAGGAAACTTCGATCAGCGATAACTTGATTTTTTCAAATGGGAATGCCTAATTTTTTTTATACGGTTAAACGCAGAATTTGATAACCTTTCTAATGATATAAAGTTGTGAGTATCAATCTCTGGTAGTTTTCATTTAATTTTAAATTTTCAAACAAATCTATAACTTTGATACATTTCGTGTTTTTGGGACACCCTGTATAACATGAAAATATTTTTAAAATGTAGCCTTTATGGGTCTCTATCCATCCGAAATTATTATTTTCTTTTTTATCAAATACTTTAGCCACAATGCTCCGTGTCAAATAACGTGAATAACCCTGTAGATGCTCCCACTCCACCAGAAATGTCAGCCATCACGATCAGGAAAGTGAAGTTACAGTATAGTCAACAGAATTGAAAACAATAAGAATTATACTGTCTTGAAAAGTAGAAATAAGCCGATACTCGATCTTTTTAAAAAATCAAATCGGCAAAAAAACTGTCGATCGCCGTCGATTTCCATAACGAAAACATACTCTTCGTTAGCGCTTTGGTCTATCTTATACGATCCTAGTACATTTCAGAGACAATATTTCATATTTCTGGATAATTTTTTATGCTGTCTATAAACAGTTCCACATCCAGGTTGTCTTCTCAGGCCATATCGTGAACGGTAATTTGCCGCACGTCTGCACCAAACCATTAACAAAACAGTACTGTAGCCCCGGAGATGCGGTTGCGGTGCCGCTGCGGATCCAAAGAAAGCAATGGCTTGAAACAACCGCACCGTAATCCGACGGCCCTGCAGCGGCACGGGACTCAAATGTGCAACTTTCAAAGTACCGCTTAGGCCCGTATTCATCATTTTTTAGATAACTGACTGTTTACTAAGAGATAAAATATAACTGCCTAATGGTTAAGTATCGTATTCACCATGAATTTTCAGTTCCCAGTTACTTAACAAAGAGATAACGTATTTTTTTATTTTTCAGATATTGTAAACACTGCGTATTTTTGTGTTCTGACTGTATAAAGCGTTTTGTGCTGCCATTTCTTTATCCTACATAACCTAATACCCAATCATTTTTGTTTGTCTATTATTTATTCTGTACTCATTCCACCATCGCTGGCCATTCTCTTCGTATAAGAAACGTACTAATTATTAACACGAAAAAGGGAGAACGCAAATTATCTGCCAATTACACTCTCTGATAGCTAAATATAAGCATATAGTTGAAATGAAAACTAGAAAACTAACGCGGTTTTCAATAAACCGAACGCTGATCAGTGGGAGAAAATAGCTTATAAATAGAATGTCATGCAAACACACCATTTTTAATAATCAAATGTAAACTAAACCTTTTTAAGTAAGTGAATAATGACTAGAAATTTCGATATCATTTTGTGATTTATGAGTCCTGTATTTGATTAACTGGCAGAGATCGGGTTGTTAAAATTAACAGAGCAGTTATCAGCTGGTTTGCCCGTGTGGGGGCGGGTTAGAATATCTCCCATCGTATATCCTGCGTGTCGTAGAAGGCGACTAAAAGGAACACCGAACTACTGTCGGTATATAAGCAGTAACCTCTTCTCAACCAACAGCTTCGGGTGAACGAGTTGAGAAGAGTCAGGACACCTTCTTGTCCTTGGGGTGAAAAATTGCCCCTAAAGGCGGATGAACCAGTAGATACCATCTGGTCAACGGCATGAGGATGCAGAAAGCAAATGGGAAACTACTGCATTAAAGATCTTAAAGATATCCCAAGAGAAACTCGTAAAATGTGTAAATGCATTTTACGAGTTAACAACATGTCTGTTAAGACATTGTGACTATGATGATGAGCGTTAACTTTAGTTGGTGATTACCAAAAATATGGCTAACAAACTGATAGCTAGTTTAACAGTCAGATACAGATTTAACTATGTATGGTGAATACGGCCCTTAGTACTTTAGGTGCCGTTGCGGCGCCGGACGGTAAATAGCCGTAAGTGTGCACCGGTACTTAGGATTGTGCAGACAAACAAAATCCACGTTTACCTCTTCTAACCTATTGGAATTCGTTGTGAGTAATGGTTTGGTTGCTGCCATATTTTCCACTAAGTTTTAAAATCTTATAGTTTGTGTAGTAACAGTCTTGCGCGATACTGTTTTAGAGTCATCTTTGTACATCCCTCCTCTGTCTTTCTCTCTCTCTCGCTCTCTCTCTCTCTGTGCTTAGAAGATTAAAGCCAGTTAGACGTAGAACCTCATGTTCGTAAAATCTCCGTGGATATCAAATTAAATAAAAAGGTTCTTAGCAATTTTCTCATATACTTTTATTACATCTTTGTCGCCAATTATAAAAGTTTTTATAGATTAACGGATTATATACCATCAAACAGCAACTAAACTACAACGTATATCGCTACAAAAGGGTGTCCAATATAATTACAAAATGAAACGAAATTTTTATGGGGCTATAAACAGGCGACGTTGAAATAACTAGTTTACGAAGAACTTTTTATTAAAAGATATAAATACTTATTTACAGACCGTTAAAAACTAACTCGCGAGCAGTAAAATCTCCCAGGATACGCAGACCTACCGAGCGTTTTGTTTTACGGTCAAACAGCATGAATCATTTTCGACCTTCACATTGATTTTAGCGAATTAGTAATTCCGCGAACACCGTCTAAAACTGCAGTAGCTCCGTTTCAAAATTATGTTTTTTACGTCCGTAACCAGTCTATTAAACGTTTTATCGCTTTTTCAGCACTCCAATATGCACTTTTTGTTGAGATCTTATGTACTAGAAAGTATCGATTTGTAATGCACGTTTTTTATCGTATCAACCTATTCATTATTAATAGCAAATATGAGGGACGTTTGATAATTTCCCGCGCATTATGTTGATAGACTAGTGTGAAATTTCATGTTTTCTGGATAGTTTTACTTCCCAGGTAAGGTATCGCGAAAATTTTCAATGTTGAGATAATAAGCTTTTTCGGTATGTTGCGATCCACGTCACTCATTTCCGTCGGTCTGTCTGTCTGTTTGTCAATTTGTTGCTTTGTCGGTAGGCGTTTTTCCAGCCTCGTAGTCTCTGTAACCGCTGGCGGTGCATGAGTTGTGATGAAATTTGGGTAGCGATATGCTGTGGAGTCGTAGTAGGTAATGTTCCTAATATTTTTGACGGGGGGTGAAATTGGTTGGGTTGGGGGTGGGGGGTTATAAAACTAGAAAATGTGTTGTATTCATAAGGTCATAAGATCCACTGACCTGTGAAAGAAAAGACTTATCGGCATAATACAGTTTTACTTTCCACGCCGATAGGTGAGGGGAGTATTGTGATCGCGAAAATTTTCGATTTTGAGATAATACTCTTTTTGGGCGTTTTATGATGTCTACATAACGAAAATCCATATCACTAATTTCCGTCGTTCTGTCTGTCTGCCGGTCTGTCTGTTCGCGTTTTTCTACCCTCGTAATCTCAGTAACCGCTGCATGGATTGCGCTGAAATTTGTGCATAGATATGCTGTGGGGTCGTAGTAGGTAATGCTGCTATAATTCTGAAAATTGGTGCAGGGGCGGCGGAGTAATTAGCAAAAAACAAAAAAATTAAATATTCCTCAAACTTCGTTTTAGGCGTTTTAGGGGTTCCTGATCATTTTCTACTTTTTTTTTTTTGGTGAGGGTGAAATTGGGCTGAAAAATTTGTTGTATTCATAATAGCCTATCCATTGACCTCTGAAAGAAAGACCTAGCGGAATAATACATATTTTTAAGCCCATACGAACATTGCCTTGCATATTACAGAAACCAAGGGACTTAGAATTTTCTGATGTATACAGAGTTGTATTGCTTTAGACCATTCTATATTGTGTAACAGTAATTACTAAATTGATTTTAGTGAAATTTTGACACAGTACCTATTACTACCATCGCGACGACGAAAAGAGCTTATGGTTTTTAGAAATCGTGTCAGTGGCGGCACAGCAATATTAAAAAACAAAAAAAATATAAAAACAGCCCAAACTTCGTTTTTAGGCGTTTTGGGTGTTTCTGATCGCTTTCCACATTTTTTTAGAGGGGGTAAAATTGGGGTAATTGCGGGATGGAGATTGTGAAAGCGGGAAATTTGTTGTATTCGTAGTGGTTTTCGTTGTCCCGAACGAACGACATATAACATACATACAAATTATAGTAATGAAATTTCAAAACCGTACAGTAGACGGTGGTAGAGATTGATCCAGTCTATGGTTTTTGAAAATTGTGTTAGTCGTAGTGCAACTAAATTAAAAAATAAACAGTACAATGAAAAGCCGTTCAAACTATATTTTTAGATACTCTAGGGATCTCTGATCGCTTTCTCTTTTTTTTGAGTGGTTAAAATGAGCCAAAGAACAATAGGGTCTCGGCAAGGTGTTTGGGAAACCCCGCCACATTATATCGCCCTTTAAAGATCGATACTGGTGATACAATTAGGTTTTAGATATCAGAAAATCGGCATGCCATGTGAATAAGATATCAGTTAAAGATTACAGAACAAAAGCTCCTAGCTCCTACGAAGAGAGAGATGCAAGAAACTATTTAGGAGAGTTTTTGTATTGGATGTTTTTTGCGGGGGGCGAACGATGATTTGGGTACAAGGAAATTTCAGACTATAGTTCTATATTATGGAAAAATAATGAAACGGTATCACCGTAATGTGTCGGAAGTGCTGAGTCAATCAACTTGACTTCATATTTCATTGAAGAAATGTAAATTTGGTGTGATGATTAAGCATTCCTTTTTGCATACTATAGGGACTGCACCACCAATTTCAGTTATTAACAAGTGAACGTTGAGGACACCCAAGGAAGTCGTTACGACAAAATTCATGAAATGACACTGGATTATCAAAAATTGAAAGTGCCTGAGTTGGCTGAGGCTGTTGGCATTTCAACTGAACAGGTGTGTCACACTTAGTATGAATATTTGAATCAGATAATGCTGTCTGCGCGATGACCAAGCAACAATCGAAACAGTGGCTAGCTACGGGTGAACGGTGAACCTCTACCGTAAAATGCCAATATGGGTTTGTCGGTCAACAAAGTTGTGGATACCATTTTCTGAGATTCGCGCAGTATCATTCATACCAAAGATCACCGGCAAATCTTATTCACAACCGTTGGACAGATTTGACACACTTTTGATTCAAAATCAGCGGCATTTAGTGAAGAAAAAAATTGCTAAACAATTATCAATTGACAACGAACTATTACCTTGACTACCATATTCTCCAGATTTAGTATCCTTTAACTATTTCCTGATTTCAAAGATGAATAAATGCCTAGGTGGTAGGAGTGATTGGTAAAACAAAGGCTTTCTTTGACGTCCATGAGAAGTCTTCTTGTTTAGAAGGGATAAATAAAATTAGAAAGGTTGACTGAATGTTTCGAGCTAAAAGAGTATTATACAGGGTGTCCCAGCATAAAGTGCACAAGCGAAATTGGGTGAAACTACAAACAACTTATCGAAAAAAGGAAAGACTTAAAAATATCCCAAAAAATGTCTTTGCCTTAGGTATATCGACAGCTTAATTCTTTTGTCCTTTTTATTTAAAATGGTCCCAAATTTTGAGGCATCGCTTGCATTTCGTTGAAATAAAAACACGAATAATGCCTAATAATAGATAATGCTTAACGGATAAAAAAGTCCACCAAAAAAGTAAGAGTGCCTCAAAAAAAATTGTTCTGTAGAAATGTTAAACATCACTTTGTACTAAATTTCGATTTTTAAGGAAGTACCTCCCATAATCATACTTTTTATGCTTCTTCATGGCAAGAAAAAGTCACACACTAATTTAAAGAAAATATTTGACTTGCTTGAGAAAAAAGTGTCACTGCTATATAGTTTTTGAAAGTTAATCCAATATTTTTTTTGAAACATTTATTTCTGGAAATAATTATATAACAATAGACTTTAACAACTCTCTAAACAGTACCGAAGGTTCTGGCCTCGAGAATTATAAACATAAACTTATCAACAGTGCTTATCCTTTTTATTTAACTAGATTGCTACTACAGTCCTTAATTATATTATATACTACTTAATTAACTACATGCATGCCTAGGTGTTGTTTTAAATTGTACAAGAAGCTATTATAACATATTTTAGATCTAATTTCAACTGGTAACCTATTATAAGCTCTAGACGCGAATTGCATTGGACAATTCAAAGCTATATTTGTACGACTTTAAACCGGATATATATTGTTTTGTGACCTGGTAAAATGATCATTTATTTCATTTACAAAATTATAGATAGTGTTATTCTTCTGCCTGCTATTAATTATTTTAAAAAGTAATTTACATTGTTCAAGTTCTAAAATTTTATCCATCTGAGCAAGTTTTAGTTCTGTATATAACGTGATTGTATTGGTAAGTTTGCTATAATTAAATGTCGGCGGATAAATGAAAAACGGACAATGCTTGACCCTTGCATATCTTGAAAAGGACTTATCTGATACTAATGACATCTCTATTATACAGCAAGAATAAAAAAATTTTACTTCACTCAAAAAAGAAGAAATATGAAACAGGAACAGCAACAGGAAATAGGCATGTCTAATCCAATATGCAGAAAGCAAATGGGAAACTACTTCATTGAAGATCTTAAAGATATCCCAACAGAAACTCGTAAAATGAGTACATTTTACGAGTTCACAACATGTCTGTTAAGACGTTGTGACTATGATGATGAATCCAATATACTCTAATACCCCGATAAAAGACCTTCTAGCGGTGGTCTTGAGCTTCAAATGCAAATAAATAATTACAGTAAATGCAACTTTCGTAAGAACATAAATATTTCAGCCGATATCGTAGGAGACAAAAACTTTATATAGTGCTAATTGGTATGAAGGAAATATAGCGTGCCTCGTCAGTCCTAAACACCTACTTAACAAGCACTTTCGCCTGTCGAAATAAATTGTCTGACAGCCTCTTTATCTTTTCTATTTATCTAATCGATTTTCACGAACAGACAGTTCTGAATTGGGTCTATAAAGGAACCCAAACAAGATTTTCCCATTCAGGGTGGATATCACGCTTTCGCTGAAGCAAAAGCTTGAAAGGTTTCGAAAATTAGTAAGGATAGATGTCGAAAAACTCTATTTTTCAAGGCTTTACGTATTTAAATTTTGTTGCTACCGTTCAAAACCTATTTTGAATCAAATCTATATTTTCTATTTCATGTAGCCATGGGAAAGCATATTAATCACAGCGGCAGTTTCTCTTTAAAGCGCAATGCCACGCGCGCAATCAAAAAAAAATGAAGTCAGTACTTCCCACACATTACGCTGATACCAGTTTATTATTTTCCCATAGCAGGAAGATTTAATCTGAGATCCCTTGCAACCAAATAATCGCCAGTCCCCCCCCCCCCTAAAATTGTCTTTCGCCGTTAGGTCTTTCCTTGACAGGTCAAAGGACAGCCTATTATCGATACTACAAACTTCTCAGTTTTACAACCCCCCACCCCCCAACCACCTCACTTTCACCCCCACCCAAAAAAGGGTAGGAAATTATCCGGAACCCCTAAAACATCTAAAAAGAAGTTTGAGCTGTTTTCATACTTTTAGTTTTTTGATTATTGCTACGCTGCCACTGACACGATTTTTAACAAACATACGCGTTTTCCAACCTCACCACGGTAATAATACTCTGTCAAAATTTCATTAGAATCAATTTGATAGTGTCCACGTTACAAAATACAAAACGATTTAAAGTAATAAATATTCGTATGTATACAGAAAATTCTAAGTCCCTTAGTTTCCGTAATATAGGCTACGCAATGTTCGGATGAATCTAAAAAGGTGATTTATGTCGCTAGGTCTTCCTTCACAGGTTAGTGGACAGCCTATTATGGATACAAGAAATTTTTCAGTTTTCAACCCCGCGTTTTCCATCCTCGCCACGGGCGTAATACTGTGTCAAAATTTCATTGAAATCAATTCAAGAGTTTACTCGTTACACAATATAGAACGATCTAACGCAATACTCTCGTATGTTTACACCAGAAAAAATTCCTTTGGTTTCTGTAATAGGCAAGGCAATGTTCGGATGGACCTAAAAAAGTTATTTATGTCGCATGGTCTTCCTTCACATGTCAGTGGACAGTCTATTATAAAAGCAACAAATTTTTCAATTTTACCGATCACAATACTCCTCTCACCTATCGGTGTGGGAAGTAAAAATGAAAAACCTGTTTTAATTGTGAAGAATATCAGTAGGTACGTTTTTGTACATACACAGCACTATCTTGTTTTGAAGTGTACTGAGATTGTTTCAATAGATGTACTGAATTCCAGAACAACGTTCTAAAAAGCATTTTAAAATGGCATAATATATCATCACGATATACTTTAGGCTAAGAGGCTATTAAATCCTTTTTCTGGATTTTGACAGTTGGTTTCGTATTTGTTGTACCTGCATACTGAATAAGTACATTTGTCCCTAATCAACAGCGATGTACATGCACAGGTGTACACAGTACAGAAACTTAGAACTGAATAAAAATATTAAAAAAATTATGAAATTACTGGTGGCGCTATATGATTAATTTGGTTTTATTAATGTATTTAAAATTTTTATTGATTATTTGAAAGTGACAGCTGGTGTTTTCACATTTGGATCTCGATACGATCCCAAAAATTGGCGAATCGACTTTGAACAGAAAACGTTTTGAAAACGCATCCAATTGACGTTTCCACGATATATTTAAAAACTCAAAACGCTTTGTAAACGTTTTGAAAGCTCGCAGTAACGTAGTAACTATGAGCACCGCGTAAAAAAACTCAGCGTACGCCTATGCATTTTGTTTCAGCTATGAGTTAGTAGATACCAGCGTCAACCTATGCTGTGGTTACGGGTGTGGCGATCTAGCCTGCATCCCGTTGGATCCACCCCTGTATAAGCCCATGGCAGCGTAGAGGGTTAATAAACTAGAATGCGCACGAGCACCGATGTCACGCGGCACGGGATCCTGTGGTTTATTTAAATAGCTCGGAGTTCTTTCTTGCCTATCGATTTCGATTCTCCGCAAACCTTCACAGAATTGCCCCCGATAAACGTCGAAGACTTAATTAAATCGACCTTATATACAGCCGAAAAGGGCGTAATTTTTATGCTTTCGACGCGAAACTGGCAGGTTCGGGCGGTCTGATTTCACAGGGAATATCCCTAACAGTCCGCTGTCACGGATACAGCCATAATTTTCGGGAACTGATACGGTAGGGAAATTGAATGAGGGGAATCATGTTTTACGGTGTTTCATGCGGAATCTAGAAAACGTATCTTTTTGGGCGAGTCCCATTCAGTACCCCATAAAGCATAGAACGAATAAAAATCCTAGGTGGCTCTGGTTGTGACATATATTCAAACGTCAGATTATTGTTAAGGTATCGGGCTGATCGAGATTACTGGCCCATCAATAAAGCCACTAGCTGGAATATAATTTTTTTACTGACTTTTCGCCGCCTCTGTTGTTTTTATCAATATTATTATTATTAGTTTGCACGACAGGCCATGAAGGCCTAGGGCAGAAATGAGTACAGGCTGATCTTACACCGCTAAAATTTATATAACTTAGAATTGTCTTTGGATACTTTCACCACCTATTTCTGAGTATATCCTGGACTATTCCACGTCACCTATTTCTGTTTGCCGTCTTCTCTTTCCAGTGTTTAATATTAATTTTCTTTAAATCATCTTCTGCCTTCTTCAGCCATCTCTCCCTTGGTCTACCCTTCCCTTTTTTTCCTATTGGTCTCCGGTTGAGAACTAGTTTTGCCATTCTTGTCCCATTCAGCCTCTACACATATCCCAGCCACCTTATTCTCTGCGCTTTGATGACTGATATAATATTGGGGTTCTCATACATGTCTTCCAGTTCCTGGTTTGTTCTTCTCCTCCATCCCACGTTTGTCCTTACGCCTCCATAAATAGCTCTCAACATTTTTCTTTCTTATCTTATGAGTTTTTCTTCCTCCTCTTTGTTCATAGTCCACGTCTCATAAGCCTATGTCGCTGTTGGTCTTACAACAGTTGTATAAATTCTGTCTTTGGTCTTTCTGGATACATATTTGGATTTCATAAGATTTTTCAGGGCTCCATACTTCTGGTTTCCTTTGATGATCCTTGCCTGTATTTCTTGTTTCTCCTGTCCTTTTGCTCTATGATTACCCCTAGGTACATAAATTCCTTAGTCCTTTCAAAAGTATATTTCATGTTGTTGGCCGTAAAAGTTAGGTTCGGTTGATCATCGGAAGTTTTTTCCATTTGCCCCATGACCATATGTTTTGTCTTACTTTGATTTATCTCCATCCCAAATCTCCTTGTTTCCGCAGCTATCCTTGCCGTAATTTTCTCTAGTTCTTTCTTTGCTTTTGCTACGAGTGTTAAGTTATCTGCATAATATGCTATACATTGGTGTTCGTTATTAAATATGGTTCCATTTGTCTTGATTTTGCTTTTTCTAATTATTGTTTTGCTGTTTTTTATCAAACAAAACAAAATATTTGACAAACACACAATTTAATTGAAGTAAGTTACACTGTTTCATAGCTGTGACAGGACTTCCTAAACCGCCGATTCTAAAATCTGAAAGAACACAGAGGCCGGTAAGCATAGTCAATCTTCGACACATCCTCGTGCAGTTGAAACGTCGGCAATCCTCTGAAACTGCTGCGCCAGGCTGAAGACCTGATAGTGGAATAATGAGTTGGTGTATATACGATTCGTGTTAATAATAACACACCTTTTACACTTTTTGAAATCGAGCATCAGATGTAGGTAGGAAAGCTGCGATACAGGTGCATAGAAAAGTGGATCGGAATCGGTTTAGAACACTCTTGCAATGGAATATAGAGCTGCAAGGCGATGCAACAGACAGTTCTAGTATGAGCAAGCGTAGAAGCCCTAAGATGCCATATTGGTGGAATGATGGAATTGAGCATAAGAGAAGGGACTGTATACGTAAAAGAAGACTCTTGACACCACTGTCAGCAAACAGGCTAGCCGCAGAGGAATGCAAGAACAATGCTAGAGAATCTTATACATCAGCAAAGAAAGAGCTAAACAGGTTGATAGCAGAATCGAAGACACGCTGTTGGAAAAAGCTTTGTGAAAACATTGATGAAAATATCTGTAGGCAAGGATATCAGGCTGCCTTAAGGGGCCTCGGTATACACAGTTATACGTATGTATTTGCCATGCTAAAACACGGATTCCCATTTTGAACAGAACTCACTGGTTTTCCAAACTACATACATAGTATTTCAGAAGGTCATAGTTAAGACCTTAATGAATGACAGCTATTAGCGACTTTCTCAAAAAAGTTTTTTAATGTGCAAAAAAACTCGCAATGCAAAATCATACATTCTTCAAATGTCTGTATTTATCAAACAAACACGATATCAAAAAAACGCCAAATAGGTGACAAAGCGCAAGCTTTCTTCTTCAGTTTGCTTTTTGAATCATTACTGTACGATTAAAGGTAACGTCAGGAGCTTGGAAATGCGAAATTAATTTTTATAGTGACCTTTGAACCTTACCTTTGGACCTTTTAACCTTACCTTTGGATTTTTGGACTTATCTCCCTTCATCTTAGACACACCTACTGGAGAAAGGGAACAGACCTCGCTAACACGGGAATACGTCTTTTCTTGGATTCTCAATTTCGCGCGCTATACCCTAGACCCTTAAAGGGCCTAAATATCCTTAGCCCCTGTGTCACTGATGTTGAGAGAAAAACAGAAATCGTGAGCGAACTTTTCCTTACTGTAAACAACTATTGGGATTTCGTGCCGTTAGAGAGAATAGTAGTACCCTTTACGAAGAGCGAGCTGAAATGAGCAGTTCAAAAGATGAAGTGAGAGAAGGCACCCGGAGTGCCCACAGAAGCTGTGGCCGTAGCTACCGATGTATCTCCGGCGTGATTCTTGGGGCATCTCAACAGAATTTTAGCAGACCAGAGTCTTCCCGCAGAATGGAAATCAGCTCGGCTGGTCCTTTCTTCGAAAGCCGCTAATCAAAATGGCGAAATTAGGCATAGGCCATTATGAGTTTTGGATAGCATAGCCAAATTATTCGAAACTATCATCAAACACAGACTAGAGGTGAATATTGAGGACGACGGAGGGCTGTTACAACGACAACACGGCTTTAGGGAAGATCCATCAACACTTCAGGCTATATAGGAGGCGCTAAGTTTACATAAAGAAGACTAAAAGGCAAAATTCGTGATGTTGGAATACTTTCAACATCGCGCGCTGGAGTATCATCAAAAAAGTTGTAAGAGATGGACGTACAGCAATACTTAGTCAAGATTACCTAGAGCTATTTTAACGGCCGAAAAGTTAATATCGACCGTGATGAAGATACCAAAGTCACAATGGGAGTTCCGCAGGGCTCCGTGGTGGGACCGATTCCGTGGATGGAATCTTGCGACTAGAGTTGCCTAATGGTGTGACGATCTTTGTATTTGCAGACGACCTTGCTCTGGTTGTGGCTGCTAAGCATGAGCAAGAACTGACTGTAAGAGTGAAAGACTCTCTATTTTTTATAGATAGCTGGATGGGAACGTATTATCTGGAATTGGTGCCTGAAAAACCGAAGCAGTCCTGTTGAAAGGGGCAAGGATAACCAAGTCTGTTGCATTCACATTTCGTGAAGCCACTAAAAAGAGTTTAAAGAATATCTTGGCGTTGTGATTGGAACATTTAGGGAGCACCTGAAGAGGGTGGCATCAAAGGCTGACAAATCAATTGCGGCTTTAACAAAGATTCTACTGAATGTGCGAGGTTCAAGCAGCTCAAAACGTCAACTCCTTTATTACGTGGTGCAGTCTGTAATAAAATATGGGGCACCTATGTGGGGTATAGCGTTGTGAAAACATAAGCACCATATGACAGTAGAGCAAGTGGAAAGAAGAACGTTATTAAGGGTTGTGAGCGGATATAGGACTGCACCGACAAGGGCTTTACGAGTAGTTAGTGGTATCGTGCCTGATTCATTACTTGTCATTGTCGTTATAAGCACCGAAATCTGGCCATTCATCTAGTAATAGTCACATTATTGCATTATTTTGCATTAATAGACCACATACCGGTAAAGTGCCACCATCCACCGGCAACAGTGCCCAGTGGTGGACGAAAGGATGCGACTTTACAATCATGATTATGGAGCGAGCATTATAGTGAGGGCTGAGGAAAATGGAAAAACTATTAGGCAATGGCAGAATGAGTGGGAAGAGACACAACATGTGGCGCAAACTAAGAGTGTAATATCCCTTATAGAAAATTGGGTAGCCTGCAAGCATAGGACTGGTGATTATTACACAGGCCTTGACGGGAAATGGCTGTTTTGTAGTATACAGGGTGAGTTTTTAGTACCGGCTCGGTCGATAGATCCACTACTATAGAAGATAGCGAAAAAAGTTGTATATAAAAGTTGTAGCCACGGATATGCTCCTTACTCAGAAAATATTTAGATTTATACAGGATGATCCATAAATACGTGGTGATGCAAACATGCATTTTTTTGAATGAAACACCCTATATATTATTCCATTATTCCCTATTCAAATTCTACTAATGATTTCCGTTCTTCCAATATAAAGTATTGTTTCCATACAGGGTATTTCAAAAGTTATGACCATTTTTATATCCAAGTCGCTGTCAAATGAACGTACTGTATATCAAAAAGTGATGAATCAAAAATAATTTTTTTAAACGGATAAATAAAAAATGTTTTCTAGTTTTAAAATCGGCTATAAAATAAGCCCGCGACGCATATTCGTATACAGGGTAATGTAGAATGCAAAATCTAGATTTTCTCTCTTTTTTTAAATATAATCCCCAATATCTTATTATACCAAAGAATTGCTTTTAATATGCTCTTTTATCTTTATATAGCACTTGATATGGCTGCATTTATTAGTTTCTGAGATATTTCAATTTTCCTACAAATTTTTAATATACCTTCTATTTGTTTACTAAAATTTATTTATTTGAGAAAGTACTATCAAATTTTATTTTTGCTTAACAAACAACTAAAATATAAGGCCATAATAGTACTTGATCAAGTCAAATCACGGAATTAACGAGATATTATAGGTCAAGTGTGCTAAGGATACAATTTTATACACGTCATGCATAATTATCAAGCAGATCTATCAGGAAGGCTATGAAATATTAAACGACACAATTCAAATAAAACGTTTCTTCAATCCTTCAAACGCAATAGATTTAGAGTGCCTCCGTTCTGGATATTGCTGTTCATAGTTGATATATTCTAGAGCAAGTAGGCAATTTCTCAAAGGTTCTCCTAGATACCCGCAATGGAAAAATTGATTTTTAAAGCTCGTTTTTCACATAGTACGGAATTATTGAGCACGTTGTGAAAACTGTCAATTTTTCAAAGCCTACCTGATAAATCTGCTTGATAATCATGCATCACGCCTACAAAATTGTTTCCTCAGCATACTTGACTTTATTATCTCGATGATTTAGGCTTTTAACTTCATCAAATACTATTATGACCTTATAATTTAGTTGTTCGTAAATAAAAAACAAATTTGATAGTACTTTCTGAAAATAGATAAATTTCAGGTCACAAATATAAGCTATACCTATTTTAAATTTACCGAAAAATCGAAATATCTCCGAAACTGATGGACGTAGGTACAACAAGTGCTATAGAGTGATGAAAGAGCATATTAAAAGCAATTCGTTGGTATATAATAAAATATTGGGGGTTACATTAAAAAAAAAAGAGAAAAATCTGGATTTTGCATTCTACATCACCCTGTATACG
Organism: Callosobruchus maculatus; assembly: GCA_951848785.1. Lineage (NCBI taxonomy): Eukaryota > Metazoa > Arthropoda > Insecta > Coleoptera > Chrysomelidae > Callosobruchus > Callosobruchus maculatus. The sequence goes on from CATOUR010000238.1 coordinate 29,288, forward strand.
AATATGAGTCGCGGGCTTTTTTATAGCCGATCTTCAAACAAGAAGATATCTTTAATATTTTCATTTAAAAAATATAATTTTTGGTTCATTACTTTTTGATATACAGTACGTTCGTTTGACAGCGATTTGGATATAAAAATGGTCATAACTTTTGAAATACCCTGTATAATGTTATAATACCTTATATTGAGATAAGAGAAATTATTAGTAGATTCTAAAAATGGGATAATGTATAGGGTGTCTCATTTGAAAAAATATATGTTTGCATCACCGCGTAGTTATGGATCACCCTGTATAAATCAAAATATTTTCCTAGCATGGAGCATATTCGTGGCTACAACTTTTATGTACAACTTTTTTCGCTATCTTCTACAGTAGTGGAGTTTTCGACCGAGCTCGTACTAAAAACTCACCCTGTATGTGAACAAAATAGAAAAGGCAATAAATGATAAGTGCATGTACTGTAGTGAAAAGGATGATGCTGTGCATAGGTTGTTTGAGTGCAGTAGGTGAGAAGCTGAAAGACAGAGATGTAGGATGTAGAAGAGCAGCAAATAAAGCCCGTCACTCCGATGTATGTCCTGATGGACGATTCCAGGGCGACAGTTGGATGGTTTCCGGATCGCCTCTTACTCCGGTTAGACAAGTGCGTCCCCGCAAAAAAATAGTAGTAGTAATGGGGAGGCGAAGTCGGGCAAGTATGCTACCTTTGGCCCTTTTTGCCAACCCCACTAAGCACGGAAAACACTAAAATCTTACATCCCAGAAAGCTCCTTGTTAAACCTATCAGACCTCTTGATCTTGACGAAAGCTAATATGACCGACCATCTCGCTGCATATGATGACTCCTCCCCGAACTCCATTGTGCCGAATATCTGAAGCCTGAGGTTGCGATACACAGCACATCTGCCCAGGAAGTGGAACGCTGTCTCGTCCATCTCCTAGCAGATAGGTCCCCTACCACTCTCCTGAGTGACAAATGTCTATTCAGTGAGAACCCTCACCAAAAGGTTGAACATCTCTGTGCCTTTATACAGAAGCCGTAGCGTACGGCCCTTGTAAAAGCTTGCTATGAATCTTTTAGCTTCCCTGCAGTCACTTCTCTGTAACCAGGCTTGCTAGTTTCTTATAGGCCCAGTTGTCCAGGGCAACGTTGAAGTCGCTCCTGCTAATTTCAAGCATCGGTTCGGGGACGGCTCAGGGGCTGCCTCGCCCTATTCCTAGCAAGACGTTGCGCGGTACACCAATGTATATAGAGACCCACAACACAGCATAAAAGAGTAAACCAGCAGCGCGACTCTTCAAATTGATGCGAGAAAATCCACAAACTTTTTCGGCTACTTCCCGATGCGTTCCCGATGCAGAGCAATAGGTCAGTCTCAGTATACGCTTTGCCGTGGACGAGTGTACATCGTGAATTCCAGGGCCGTATTGAGTTGTTTTGTTGTGCGTTTGCCGGTGTTATCATGGATGTGATGGAACGATGAATGCATCGTTGTTCAGCTTCGTTCTGTACAAACACATCAAGAAACTGTAAATTCAGCTTTTTTGCGTTTCCGTCTGACGTTGGAAGGTATGTAAGAATTGCTTTAGTAAAAATCATGTATTTATTATCGTTTCATCCAATATTAGTTGTTTGATTGTTTACTATGCTTTTTAATTGTGTATAAAAAGAAACATTCTCAGTCCGTAAACATGCATTTAGACTGCAAAATGATGTTATACATTTGTAAGTTTTGTTTTATACATATTTAACAATATACACATACGGATATTTTATTGATAGAATGCTGGCATAAGGTTATTCATCCATCAAAGCATATGATATTTTATTATCTAACGATTTGCAGTTTAAGGTATTGCCATCCATGTGATAACTTCCCACTGAATTATACTTTAAGCCTATACGCCAGGTTACGCCTGTATTATACAATAAAAAATATTAATAGGAATTTTAAAATACCTAATCGAAATAGGAAATTAATTATATAGAAAAACGGGTAGAAAAATGTAAATCGTCTAAATTGTAAATGTCCATTATAGGTACGAATTTTGCTGGTAATAAAATAAAAATATGTGCTAAGTTTACAGCAATTTTGTAATTTTATCATTCAGTATTTACTTACTAATTATAAATTATATATAGTATTATATTATATCGAAACTGTATACATAAAGACAGTTATTTTTTGAGAAATCTGAAATACCATCATCAACGATCCCTTTCCTGTCCTTTTTTGACCAGCCTTTTGTCCTAGAATTTCATTATTTGCCGATTACATAATTCGAAAAGAGGCATTCCGAAAAATATTCATACCTTGCACAATGGGGTTTTTCCGTGCTATTACCTGAACAGATTATTTCTGCATAATGTTTTCACAGTTGTCTTTTAAACGAAATGGAGACCACCGTTCCCGAGCGTGCATATAATTATCACTATGGGATTTTTGCGGATATAATATTTTCGCTCATGTCCTGTACCAATCGCTTCTCTAACGCGACTTGAACGCAACAGTCGAAGTGAGACCCGAAAGATCCAAAGTCATCAAAACGTCCTGAAAGATTCGGCTTGAGTTTCGTTGCTGGTTTACTCTTTATGCTGTGCCCACAACAAGATCAGCTTCTTGTGATTTGCTGGTTTCTGAAGGAAGTCAGAACATTTTTGAGCCAGAGCTGAACTGGCCCTCAGAGCTGCAAAGAAAGTGTCACAGACCATACAGGATTCATTTCTAGGCGTTGTAAGATTTTCTGACAATTTTACTTGTTTTTGAGATGGACAAAATTATGGTGAGGAATAGATAATTCCAATTTTATTCAATGAGGAAGTTTCCATTTTTTCAAATTTTAGTAAATCAGATAATCCTAAAGAGTTAGAGGACAACGGCGAAAAAATTTTGTAATTATCTCCATTAATAGAAAAGTTATAGTCCTTCAAAGTTTGAATTGCCGTATCCTCCGCGCGAAGCAGCTGTGACGTCACACGACACAACGCAAGCCTGTGTATGCCCTGTCGAGGATGCTGCTCCCGCAAGCCACCGCGCCGCCGCGGGCCTCCTCGTTCATGTTGTTATTCCTTGTTTTCAGTAGGATAGGCGACGCCGACGGTGACAAAACGATATACTGCAGTTTACTGGTACTCGGATTATTAAAATATGTCAAGCAGACCGAGAAACTATAAATATTGCATTGTACTCAGGTGTACTAACACCACCATAAAAACACCAAACAAATATTTCAATGGATAGCTTATTATGAATACAAAAAATTGAGTTTTATGACCCCCCTCCACTCCCCAACTACCCAATTTCACCCCCACCCAAAAAAAAATAGAAAATGATCACGAAACCCCTAAAACGTCTAAAAACGAACCATAAAGATTTTACATCCTCACAGCGGTAGTAACACTGTGTGAAAATTTAATTGGAATCAAACCTATAGTTTCGTTTCGTTTATAGTTTCGACGATCCGTAATAGCCAAGGTAATCTTCGGATGCACCTAAAAAAGTGTATTATGACGCTAGGCCTTGCTTTCACAGGTTAGTGGACGACCTGTTATGAATACAATAATTTTTCAGTTTTACAACCCCCCACCCCCCAACCACCTCAATATCACCCCCGTCCAAAAAAAGTAGAAAATGATCAGGAACCTCTAAAGCGCCTAAAAACAAAGTTTGAGGAATATTTAAAATTTTTGGTCTTTTGCTAATTACTCCACCGCCCATGCACCGATTTTCAAACTTATAGGAACATTACCTACTTCTACCGCCACAGCATATGGCTGCCAAATTTCATAACAATCCATGCAGCGGTTACTGAGATTACGTGGCTACAAAAACGCGTACAGACAGACCGACAGACAGACAGACAGACAGACTGATGGAAATGAGTTGTGTGGATTTTCGTTATGTAGACATCATAAAACACCCAAAAAGCGTATTATCTCAAAATTGAAAATTTTCACGATCACAATACTCCCCTCACCTATCGGTGTGGGAAGTAAAAGTCCATAATCATATCACCCACTTTAGGAAGATTATTCGAATCACCACGAACGTAACCTTCCTGCATACTTCAAAAATATACAGGCGTCTGCCCGTTACAACAAACACCTTCGCCGTTCCACTCAAGTCTAATGTCGCATACTGTCACCGTATGCATATCGGAGTCCCGACCAGACCAACATGTGACGTCATACAGCTTTTCACCTCAGCGGTCGCTTTACGCAAATATAAAATTGAATAACTCCGCCGTTTTTTGGAATATTCAGACGATTTTTTCGACGTTCTTCAAGTGAAGAAATAGACTCTCAGATAATAATGAATTTCCCAAATTTTATATTTCAGGAAACTTCTCCATTAGCTGTAACTCTGGATAGTGTTATAACATGTACGTAATGTAATTTGGATACCCTGACACCTTTCCTTTTCTTGGATTGTCCGCTCGACCAAAATGAATTGCACCATGGACAGGAAAGCCACTGTAATTACACTCGGCTTCATGTCATGTCTGAATGGAATGGCTGAGTGCCGGAATAAAAAGTTAACGATCGCGCCTTGTGAGCATTGTACTGTAAGTCGCCGCGGCGCGGCGCGTCTGGTGTCATGTAACGTGGAGAGCGTCAGCGTCAGCCGAAGCGCTAGCGTCGCCGCCGGCCCTCCAAGGTTGTTGCTAGGCGGCAGGGCGGCACGACATGTCCTTAAGGTAGGTCGCGGTTGGATCAGGCCTGCCTGGCTGACGTAATCGCCACCCGCTGGCTGTCGGGATGGGAGAATCGATGTCATAGAGGTAAAAAGGAACTCTAGAAGGAGCAAAATTCAAGTTTCGTGGTATTGTACACGTCAGAAATGTAAGAGTTGTTTACATTTTTTGTACTACTACAGAGTGCCAACACTACAATAGTATAGTCATATTTGGGTATATGTATAAGTAATATTAAACAGTGATTTATCCTTACAACAGATACGTCCGAGTAAGGCACGAACACATACAGGGTGGGCCAATAGTGCGTGGGCGTAAGATTGTGCGCTTACTAAAAAATATTTCAAAAATTTGTCACTTGATTCTGGCAGGTATCCTTGAGGGCTATAACCATTGATTAAAGTATTTAGGGGAAGATGAACAACCACACAGTAAAATCGCGCGCTCGCAGTCTATCTCACTCACTCTAGTCTATCTCACTCACTCTCATAGAAACCACCGACACCGTCACCTGGCGCCCTCTGGGCCAATCTCAGAAGCTTCAAAAATTCCTGAATCCTTTATAATAAATATGCCCAATAGATGGAGCAAAGGAGCATCCAGCTTTAAAAATACGACCTTGAAGTGCCAATGACCATGGCTGACCCATACCTAACCACCGACGGGTCGGTCGGGATCGTCGGTGAACCTAACATTCGAAAATATGCTTTGTGTTCCAATTCCAAACGATCAGCTGACAGCGGTTGATAACCTTGTTGTCCGTATACCGCCATATGAAATTGAGGACTTTTATTTGTTTTTTACAATTTCTTGGACATTTTCACCATAATTGTTGTTGTGATGTGTTTTTTAAGGAACCTTTTTTGTCAGGTAAGCACATCTGTCAATTAAAATGATGTAATTCATGAGATAATGCATGATGAAAACTTGAATGCATATTAAAAACAGCAAAAAAAAACGTTTATTCGCCAATTACAGTTATCCCATGAGTTATCACATTCACTAGAGCGATAGTTGTTATAGTCATACTGCATTTTTGTCACTTGATACTCCAAAATAATGCATTTCTTACTTGAAGTTTTATCTGTGAAGTATATAGAAGTAATGAAGTTGTAGTGGCCAACCTTTGGTGGATTATGTTAAAGTAGCAAAAACATCCATCCGTAGGTAATAATTGCTAGTTGTATACCTATGTACATATAGGCAAGTTCAAAAAATGGATCATTTAATACATTCATCTTTTGACATAACCTAAAAGTTGAGTTTCTGGAATAGGTACATTATGACTATTCACTTCTCTATTCGAATAATTTGCGCACTATTTCAAAATGCTTCCTTTTTGTCATTATAGGTGTGGAAAAAATTCTCCAGCTTCCCAAGCATTCGAGACAGAAGAGGCAGACCGATACCAGGAGGCGAAGAGTGTGCTGACTTTATTCCACATACTGTGTATACTAACAGCACCAATAAATGCTCATGTTATCTATCCATATATTTTTTAATAAATGGTGGAGTTAAAATGAATTATTTATTATTATAGGGTATGCTTCTCACATAATCAAAATGAAAATATTTCATATCATTAGCTTATACCCACATTCATACTTTTTTTCCAAATATGTAACATGAAATGGTGTCTAGCTACAGAGAGGTGAAAATATGTATTTCAAATGGCACTTTGCTTAACATAGTGTGATTAATTTGTATCTTATCAAACAGGGTGACTACCTCAAAAACACTCATTGGATGATTGTTAAGTTGCACCATTGATTGTTGCACACACCAGAAGCTAAAGGATTATTGAATGAAAAACTATTAGTTATATTTTCCTATATATTTATTATATATATATTTCTTCGATGTATTAAGGCTTGTTCCGAACAGTATATAATTCAGTGTATCGAAGGGCAATGAGTGAAACACCATTCAGTGATGTCAAAATCCCTATATAATTTACATAAGAGTAATTGTCTGTGCACATATTATAGTTATGTTTATTCAAAACAAATTTCATGTCTGATGTTACTAACAAATTTGATTTTAAATGATGTTCTTAATAATCACATTACTTCATAATTTTAAACGTTATTATTATAATTAACCATAAACGTATCGATGAAGTAATGAAACAGGATGCATTTCAAAAATTTTATTATTCTAAATGATAAACAGTTGCATCTTTCTTTACAATTTTTGTTTCATGTTTAACAACCACAGATAATACATCTCGGGACTGACATGCTGAGTTCAACATTTGCTCTAAAAGCTGTCTTAGACCAGTGCCGAAGCCTTCAAAAATAATAAAAAGTGAAAAAAAATTACAGTAGGATGAAACTCATTAGAAAAGGAGGAGAATATGATAAGTATAAAAGGAAAAATAAATTACGGTCGATTCGAGATCGGGAAGTGGGAGGGGGTGAGCTTTTAAGGGTAGAAAATGGTTTATCTTGATTTCTGGCAAAACTACAAGTCCTATGGAAAAAAGTTGAATGGCAAAGATGTAGGTAATAAAAAGATCTACAACTCTTGTATTATCAATTTTTTCACATAACCTCAAAATTTTGGTGAAAAATTCAAAAAACCAAGTTTTTGGTCCTTTATTTTTATCTTTTTCAAAAAAAATATTTTTTTTACGAAATTTGGTGAATACTTCCCTTATTATGTCCCAAATACACTGTAATTGATTTGATTTAAAATATTTATTTTTTCGCCTTATTTGACCTTAAGATCAAAAATGCACCCCATTTTTCAATCAAAAATTCTCGCGTCAAAATATCAGCTTTTTTCAAAAAGTTTGGGAGCCTTTCGTTCGTTGAAATCTCTATTTTCTGATGGTGTAAAAAAATATACATTACTATAGAAAATCTTCTCAGAAAATGCAAAAAACTGAAAAAAAACTCAAATTCGAAAAATTTGTTTACTCACCATGTACAATTTTGAGCTATTTATTAAAATTTACACTTATCTACTTAAAAAACGTGAGATTTCATGTTACATTAATAAACTAAAAAATTGCAAATTGGAATATCCTACTATAATTAACAAATAAATAAGTTAATATTTAATAAGACATCCACAATATTTTGAAAAAGTTGTAGAATCTTCTTTAAATAATATTTGTACCCGAGTGACATATGGTGAATGTTAGCCCATTGTAAGGTATTTCATGGAGAAGTGGGGGAATTACATTTTCGATGGTTATGGTGGAAGGACAAGTGACAAGCATCTAACAGAAAATTGTGGCTTTTTAAATTTAATTATACCTGGTGACATAATATTAGCAGATAGAGGTTTTTTAATTAGAGACTCAGTTGAAGTTCTAGGAGGTCACTTACATATTCCAGCATTTACAAAAGGTAAGACGCAACTTCACCCAGTAGAGATAGAAACCACTCGTAGTATTGCTAGAGTTAGTCCATCTCAAATTCCACTTGATTAGTCTCAATATTTTTTACACAACTGTACATCATATTCAAATGCATTTATATTGTTCACATAAGTTTATACTAGATATATGTAAATTATATCCTCACAATTACTAGGAATTCTGTGAAACTAACAATGCCTAAACAAAAAATGCAGTTTTTGATAGATGATTCTCATATAATGTAGCTAAATCATACAATAGCGTCCCTAATTATATTAGAAGTAGCTATAAACTATAACAATGTTTTTAATGTCTCAGAAATTCTTGTCATTTTGTTATGTATAACAATATGATACTTCAACTCTGTGTATGCCAACTTTTTTTTTAGAATATGTATATATAGCTTTCTTGTTGGCCGACACTTTTAGGACGTGCTTTAAGGAAGAAAAGAACTGCTGCTATGTGGCTGCAAACTTCACTTAATCCTGCCATACAAGTGCAATGAGCACATGATATAGCACCATCTGACAGTACGATAATCCATACCTGTAGTGGTTTATCATTTCTTCTTTGTGAGTGCATAACCTGTAACAAAATAAGGGCTGTTTTAGTAGGTATAGTTTGCTTTTATGGGCGAAAACAGGATGGATGGTTCTTTCTAATCTCTAAAACTATTTTTTTTTTTGATAGATTGTTCTCGCTTCACATAACAACATGGAAAAATTGACTTGACATAAATATCATGTAACAAGGATATTCTACATTACACATGCTTGTTCTTTTGTATTAATTTTACATAAAATAAAATTATAAAAAAATGTTCAGGCCAATTATTTGTATCACCCAGTAAAACTTTGAGTGAAATAAAGAAGTAGACATGTTTTTTACTTTTTCTGATAAGAAAAAAAAGGAAGGTGTATTCACTAGTGATTCAGCCACTTGAAATTAAGAATACAACAAGCATTTTTTTCTGCATTTTTCTCACCAACTTTTTTTAAACTGAAATTTAGTGAGACCATACGGTTTGTCATGTTCTAAATAGCTGTAATTGCGAGCATCTAGTTTAGTGATCATTGGAATGCTCCATTGATACCTTGGACTGTCAACAAAACAAAACGAAATACCAGAAGTATGGCAGATTTATGCTGTTACCCACACTAATAAACCCACACATTAGCTTGAGCGTTAATACCTTAATCAATGCTTGAGCATAGTATACCTAAAGTGACCATTAATCAGCCACTCGTACATCTTTATAATGATTATGCCATGCCTTGGAACCACTCTTGTCTGTTTGTTGCCAAATTCTTGGGATCAGTAATTCTCAAAAGAAATTCATTTTGCTGCTCAGTTTGCCATAATATTTAGCAAGCTTAAATTATGACATGAAATTGGAGTTACTGCATTGAGAAATGTTACTGGCATTGGTTTATTGAAAAGTGTTCACAAAGTTTTTGTTTTATTTATTGAAAAATACCTAGTTATTTTGATGCAGTTGGTCAGCTGGTGCTGATTTTGAGTAGGAATAACATTTTTAGAAGGTGTTTTCAATATCCATTTTAGGTATCAACATCGTCCTAATAACCAGAATGAATCACTGGGTTTTTTGAGGCATTCAACATTAGACCATTGAAGAAAAGACTCTTTCTGCTGATGCATTTGTGCTGGGCAGTATATAAGTTCAGTCAAGATACAAAAGCGTTATGTTTGAAATTGTTGTGGTGGAATGCCCCATAGGCTTAAGAAAATGGCAGAGTATGGTAAATTTGCGTATTGCTTCAAGTTTTTAGTGAATGTAGATGAGTAATAGAAGGCAATAGTTTGGTTTCAATGGTATAGGTACTTACCTGAATTATACTCATACATACGGTACTGCGTGTCTGACCAAGAATTTCTTTGTATCTGATCTCTGGATGAAGTGTTGTTCGCAGACACCTAATTGCTTTGGCAGTGGGTCAGACTTTCCAACATATTGGAACAAATTCACATTGCCACTATTCTTGATCCAAATATCACGTATAGCTGATGCTTTTGGGAAAGCAAAGAACATCTCTGGATTACGAGTTTTGTTGTTTGGACAGTTATAGTAATAACATCTGTAAACCATTTTGCTTCCAGAAATCGCGAAAAATTCAATACAAACGATGATAAATCGAAATCAATATAATCAATCATCAATATGTCAGATGCCAAAGTGCCAATTTCCAGCGACACCTGGCGGAGATAATAGTAAGTAGCGTTGATAGATGGTTGGAAGTAGGGTACTTTATTCGTATCAAAGTCGATGGTTGTTATACTGTCAAAATTGTATCAGTAGAGGTACATTTGTGCTCATATAGGTGGCGACAGTCCAGGAGAAACAAAAATTAGGCGCGAGATCTTAGCATCTGGTGGCCCATCTTCCCGTTAATACCTTAATCAATGCTATAACGTAAACATATTTTCACTGAAATTTTGACGTTTATACAGGGTGATTCATATCAAACTTACATTTTTTTGAATGGAACCCCCTATATATTATTGCACATTTGGATTGCTTGGTCAATTCTAATGTGACTTTACGTATCATACATGGAACTTTAAACGAACCGTTTAGGCGCAAATCACCATTATAAATAATATAAATAGGTATCAGAAAAAAATTTAATATCGCAGCGATTATAAAACTTAGAAGGCCTTGACTTTACCAACGACCAAGCATGAAGTGCGTCAACTTAGATCAGACGGCTAAATCTGAATTCTTTTTGTACTTGGAGAAATTGGTAGATTAATTAAGGAAACTTCAATCACAGATAACTTGATTTTCTCAAATGGGAATACCTATTTTAGTTTCTAGAATCAAATGTAAAATCTGATTACCTTTCTAACGATATAGCATTCTCGATATCAATCTTTTTTGGTTTTCATTTTATTTCAAATTTCCAGTCAAATGGGTGTTTTTATATTTTCCTGCGTGCAAGCGACCTAGCAGGCCATGAAAAATAAACTGAAATTTCTCAACTTTCTCTATTGTGGTGCCATAGATATTTATGTTCAGTTGTGGGTTTGGAAATCTTGTTATGACGATTACTTTAGTTTTTGTTCCATTAATTTTCATGTCTAGTTGATCTCCTACTTCTACAACTTTGTTGATATAACGTATGTTTGTTTAATGTCCTGCCGTTATTTTCTATTCCATCTTTGTCATCACCTATTGCTTGGTTGAATATGTGTTCAGAGTACATGTTAATTGGTATTGGCGAGAAAACAACCCTGTCGTACCCTCTTTTCCAGACTCACCGGTTCTGATGTCATTTGTCCATATCTAACCGTTGCTTCTTGGTTCCAGTAAAGATTTCTAATAATCTGGATGTCTTGTTTGTGTAATCCTTTTTTCAGTAGTAATGTCAGAACGTCCGTCGGTGTGATCAATTCGATTCAAGGCTTTCTCGTAGTCTACGAAACAGGCATAAACGTCTGTTCTCAGTTGATAAGCTGGCTAGTTCTTCTCTTCTTCCTAAACCTTCACGAAATCTAAATTGTGTATCGCTTTGTGGTAAGTTCTAGGTTGCACAATTTGCACTGAAGCTTATCAGTCTGAACTCATCACATCTCTTGGCCTTAGATTTGTAGGGAGGGGAATAAATACGGAGGTAGGCCAGTCTTTTGAAATGCCAAGGGTCACTGGGATGGAAGCACACCGGTGGTCTCAAGCCCGTAGAAGGAACACGCTTTTAAAGAGCATCGGACTAAAAAGTTAGAAACTTTTTTTTTTAGATAAGCTTTAAACAACAACAATAATGAACGAAAGACACTAGTATGGTTAAAATAGTATGGTTAAAAGCGTGAGCGATTTGTGCCATATTATTCGTAAATCGAGTGCACGATCGACGCCCACAATAATAGGTACTAGTTTTTTTTCGTTCATTATTGCATAAACTTTTTAAAAAGTTGTTTTTAACTGTTTAAACCGATGTTCTTTAAAAGCGTGTTTTTTAGTTTTTTTTACCTATATTTATTGAAAACCCACTGTTAGTAAGCAAAATATAAACAATTATCAATACTGCCTTAAGATGCTTTAGGAGGTCCTCGCCCTTTTTTCATGAAATCGCTCTTGTAAAGAAGGTTATCATAAAGTATTGTGCATTGCATTGTTTGCAGAAATACCCGAACAATGTCCTTGACGACTTATCTGAGAACATATTTGGAATCTTTTCCATTTATTCTTGTTTTTTTAATATAGTTTCCTCCAAAACATCATTTCCAGCACTAGGCCCGGTCAAACAGAGAGCATTCTAGAACGCGGCGTCCCATCATTAAGGAGTTCTCTAACGCCGCGTGACAGCGTTCCGTTGTTTGTACCAAGCAGGTCTATTTGACGGGTTGATACTCGAATAATACTGTAGGATATAAAAAAAATAAGTGGTGATTCCGGGCGTGTCTTAAAAACATTTAATAAGGTAGTAATTCAATCAATAAGCAAATGACCAAAATAAACTGAATAAGATCACAATGAAATATTTAAACGATAACATACTAGAAGTACCTAATTTAACATCAATGAAAGGTTGGGCCTGTATCAATAAAAATGCTCGAGATGACACATATTGAAATAAAATAAAAAGAAACCTGAGTAATGAATTCAATGAAGAAGAATCAATTTGGAAATTAGGTAACCATAGGTTTAATTAAAGATCATGACGTTATTTTATATTGGTCTGATTCACATAACCTACAGGTCAGCAATTGTTATAATTTAAACAAATAAATATAAATAGATGTACACCAACTAACTCTTTAAACACCAAATAGGTAGATAAAATAATATACTAATAAATTATAGAATAACATATAAAATCCCCATCTCAAGGGTCATCGGCATTAAGGGTCAACTCTCGAAATACCTCACCAACAGATCAAAACAACTAGAACGGAGAATATCTTCATCATTACAACCGTGAGGCCTAACACAAAGATACTAGGGGTCAACACGCAAAGTATCCACTCCTTTAAACTAGTTAAGTGCGAACTCGCAACGTACTTCGATCTTCGAGATTATGTTATCTGTTTTCATATAACAATAATAAACACTCAATAATTGAATTAACAAACCACTCATGATATAAATGTGTATATGAAAGTTTAGTCAATTGTCTAGTAAACTAGTCCTCAAATGAATTAATAAAATAAATCAATATATCAAAGAATAAAGATACAATTAGTAGAATTGAGTACTCCGTAAGATAAACTCACCCAAGTTGTTGCACAGTCACCAACAATTCACAACGTCTTGATTGTAAAAAATACAACTGGGTACTACCTACACAAGTTATTTTGTCAAAGGAATAGGGTGGAATGGTCATAATTCTGAGCAGGTATAAAGAAAACATACGCAATTTCAGAGCTTATTATAATATAACGAATCTCGTCTAAGTTATTGTGAAACTTATCAGACTGTTTACGAAAACAGTGTCGGTCGGTTATTGATTATTATCTTACCCTCGATTGAAATTCTTTCTGTCCTAACACTTTGAGGCATCGTTTTTACGGTGCATGTTTAGTTACCACTGTTGTATAATAGTATTTATGAATTATAAAATTTTCTCACCCTGACAATACAATACAACGGTATGCTGTAACGCGGCGTTAGAACGGCGAAACACCGTGTTCTAGAACGCCGTCAGTTTGACCGGGCCTTAAATGTCCATGTCGATCAACAACGGATAAAAAAACCAATTTTTTACCGGTCTTTCGAAAATAATTATTTATTATGACGATAAGATTTCGCAAGCCAATAACCTTTTAATAGATTTAGAAGAACTGTATCACGGTACGCTATAAAAATTGAGAATATGTAATAATGAGTCAATTAACTTGATCACAAATCCCAACTCTAGTGTAGAGTGATATAATAGTGGCGATCAATAAGCGTACGCCTTCTTCGCACTACAGTGTTGCCAACTCGGTGACTTCTTCTGACATTAAGAGGTTTCTTTTCTGCTGCGAAAATGACACTTTTCATGCCAGGCCATTCTAAAAAAGGTATTTGGTAATGCAGTTCAAATCTGTGATAAATGTTTGAACATTTTATTGTAGGTATACCTAACTTGTTTGTGCCCGTCTATTTGCCAATCGCCTGTCCAGCTAGTAAAGCCTAGTCGACTCGTAGTTTATTTGTTCTTTATTGAATTTTCACAAGTTATCATTGCGCCAGAGACAAAAAAATCTAAAGGTTTTAAACAGCGAGCTAGCGGTAGCGTAATAATGATCACAGGATGGCTTATACTTGGTAAAGCACAGCCCATCATATATCATTTGTTTACAAATTGCAGAGTTCCAAAAAAATGCCTACTAGTATTCATAATTTATATAACAGTAACAAAAAATTAATAACATAAAAACTTACTACGGCTTTTTCGAAAAGCCATGTTGTATGTTCCGCTTTATGATCGGCTTCTCCCTCGGTAAACAAATGTTACATAGTTGTGATGTACTATACCTATCTCTAGAACTCTTTTTACCATCTCTGAAATGATTTTTGTTTTTTGATCCAAAGCGATATGTTATCCCTTGTTGCTATAAGGCTGTGCTCGGTAGCTCTGAACAGTAGAGACGGGCATATCGGGTCATTTTTAAGATGCGGTTCAGTGGATCTAGAACACCTCAAAGATCCGGAACAGTGATCCGGTTCACGGGTCAGTCGGATCCCGACTACCCGACTAGCGAATGCAATCTTTTTTTTTTTTTTTAACGAGGGGGTTGGAAATCTTCAAAAGACACTCTGAGCTGGCGATACTGCATCTAATACTCAGAGGTGTCCGATTCACTGAGGTGCCTACGGACTAAAACCCTTCCCCCTCCAGCTCTCTCAAGGCACAGGAACCGCGTGAGCATTACTTCTATGTCTTGATGTGTCTATACTTTCCTTCTATCCTTTCAGCCTGTTACCCTACCTCTTTCTCGGGGCGTGCATTAGTTAGAGTTAACTTTTCTGGCCCTCTATTCAGATTCTTTCAACAATACAATTTTGGCCACCATGTTTTGTATTACTTTCCAACTTTCCTCACTACTTAGCATAATTTCCACCACATTTTCTGGAGTCACTGTTTTATCTACGTCTGTTTGTGCCTGTGCTCTAATTTCCTCCCACCTATCACACTGAAAGAAAGTGTGTTCTGCAGTATCGACTGAACCACAATAACAGCACAGATCCGTATCTGCCAGGTTGAAGCGCTTGAGATAAGCTTGAAAGCATCCATGGCCAGTGAGCATCTGGCTGATGCCGTAATCTACTTCGCCATGTTGGCGTCGCGACCATATCCTCACATCTGTGATCAGCCTCTTCGTCCAAGCAGCTACCCCACTATCTTGCTGCCATCTGTCCTGCCATTTATTAAGAGTGGTATCGTTTGATAATCTACAAGAGTTCTTGCCACTGAATGCAGTAACACGCTCTTCTGCCAACAGGTCTATCGGTGGGATCCCCGCTATCGTTAGTAGCGCCTCAGTTGATGCAGTGCGGTATGCGCTGCAAACCCGGATTGCCATTCTTCTTTGTAGGCCCATTAGCATACGCCTATATTTTTCCTTCTGGAGAACTTCAAACCAGAACGGGGCATCGTATAATGCGATGGAGTGTACTACCGACGACAGTAGTCTGCGTTTACTCGCACGTGGTCCACCTATTTTTGGCATCAACCTACATAAGGCTGTGGCAGTCTTATCAGCCTTCTCCAAAATCCTGGCAATATGAGCCGCCATGCTCATATTGTGAGCTATAGTGATCCCCAGATACTTTACATTCCTATTTGTGGTAATTCGTGTTCTTCCAATTTCCAGGTCAATAGATTTAAGCTTTCTGCCGCCCAGCAGTATTACGGCCTCCGTCTTCTGTGGCGCCAACGCTAGTTTTCGCTCGGTCAGCCACGTTTGGATTTTGTGTATTGTGCTATTCGCCAACATTTCCAATTCTATTGATGTTTTGGCCTGGACAATAATGGCCAAGTCGTCTGCGTAACCTATAATTGTTACCTCCTGCGGGAGATCTAATCTAAGGACGCCGTCATAATAGATGTTCCATAGTATCGGTCCCAACACTGACCCTTGTGGCACACCACTGGAGAGTTTCAGTTTCTTATCATCTCCAACTATTAGATATCTATCTGAAAAATAGCTAGCTAACATATTTACAAGGTACGGTGGAATATTCCAAGTACACACTTCCTGCAGCAATATCTGCCAAGACGCAGAATTAAAAGCGTTTTTCACATCGAGAGCAACTAGCAAGCAAAATTCTCTGTTTCTGTGAGGTTTCGCATAGTTTGCGTCTGTTATGTTTTTAAGTCTAAGTAGCGCGTCCACAGTAGACCGTCCTTTTATGAAGCCATATTGGTTTTCTGAAAGCCCGCCTTTAGCGTCAACAGCATCCTTCAATCGAATGAGGAGTAAGTGTTCAAGAAGCTTCCCCATTGCGCTAATTAGGCATAGTGGTCTTTGATCTGCCTTGATCTGCCCTGGTTTTTTCTCCTTATCTATAAGGACCAGTTTAGCAGTCTTCCATATTTTTGGAAATGTCCCTTGTAACAGTAGGCGGTTTATCATGCCCAAGCACGTATCCGGGAATCTTTCTGCAAACAGCTTGACCACTTCTGTTGGTATTCCATCAGGTCCAGGCGCTTTACCCACCTTCAACTTTGATACTGCCTGTATGAGATCATCCGCGGAGAACACTTCCGTCTCAGAACTTGTCACATCTACAGGGTTCCATACCAAAGGATGATGCTCAGGAAAAAGCGATTTGGCCACAATCAGTTGTTCCTCGTCCGTCATCTTGATTGGTGGATACGTTCCAGTCTTTTTCAAGACTATGCGGTATCCCTGACCCCATACGTCATTATCCACATCATCAATTAGCTTTTTCCACGCTTCCTTCTTTGCTCGTTTGATTGCTATACGCAGAGCATTTCTCAAGTCGGTATATTTCTGCTTCATCCTGAGCTTTTCTTGTTCCGTAAGATTAGTCCTTCTGTTTGCGCGCACTGACTCCCTTTTCGCGCATAAGCATTTTTTCCTTAAGTCGGATATATCGTTGGACCACCAATATACGCTTTTTCTACGTGACCCACCAAATTTTTTGGGGAGGGCCTTATCGCATGCCTTCGACAAAATATTCGAGCATACCTCAGCCGTAATGGGCTCTTCTTGCGCTTCAAGATGCTGTAGTTGGGTGAGTATCTCTGTCGCTAGCATGTCAGCCTTTTCGTCCTTGTATATCCACCTCTTTTGCAATATGGTCCTGCTAGCTACTTGGTCCTCAGATGTACCTTCCCTTATGGAGTACTCAATATATTGATGATCGCTGAGATTCTCTTCGTCTAGCACTTTCCATTTCGTTATTTCCCTCGCAATACACGATGTGCTGAAGGTGATATCAATGAAGGAGCTGCTGTCTCCCCTAACAAAAGTTGGTCTGTCTCCAGTGTTGTGGACTACTAGATCATCTTGTGCCAACCATTCTGCTAGAACGCGTCCCCTGTGATCTTCAAATGGTGAACCCCATAGAGGTGATTTGGCATTAAAGTCTCCACCTACAACTATTTCTTTGTTTTGTGTCCTTAAACTTTCACGTAATATTTCTAGATACTCCACAAACTCAGATAACGGTATGTTGGGGGATATGTAGCAGCCATACATCACCCATCCAGTAAATTCTACCCATACAAAGCCATTACCAGCACCAGTGTGGCAGGCGCTCACTTGCTTACTTAGATATATGGCAACACTGCTTGCAGTATCCGATAGCCACCGACCCTTCCTCGCTAGCCTTTGGTTCGGTTCCGCCATGACCGCTACATTTATATTATTGTCCTCTATAAACTTATAGAGTAAGTCCATAGCTGCTACCCCTCTGTTCAGATTGCCTTGTATGACCTTCATTAATACCGCTTGGAGTCCCTTGCCCTTCTTGCGCCAAACAGAATATCCCTAAATCGAGGACATTTTGTGGTATCCGCTCTATGACCGCTTCTATTACATGTAGTGCACTTTTCCACATTTTGGCAGCTGTTAACTCGATGTCCTTTCTCACCGCATCGCAGGCAGACGTCTGATCTGTCTTCACCTTGACACTCATGCGTTTTGTGTCCATACTGTAGACACCTGAAGCATCTGGTAACATGTAGCCGCTCCCTAAGTCCACAGTATAGCAAGCCTATCTTAATCTTTCCCTTTCTAACCAGCTCTGCAGCAACATTTTTTGGGGCTACAAGCGTAGCGGTCTGATTGCCTCTGCTGTTCTCTCTAAGGGACGTCACTTGTAGGCATTCCCTGTCTGATTCTGGTAGTCCGATTTCCTTATTGAGGGTTCGCCAAATCTCCTCTTATGTAGTAGCTGCATCCAGCCCTGTTACAAATAAGGTAGCATCCACACGTTTGGTTGTAATTTCTGCCTCTTTGATATTTTCCTTCAACGCCTTCTTCAAAGCGTCTGACTTGATGCATCCACCTTCAACCTCAATGAGGAGATCCCCTTTCGCTGTTTTCCTCATGCTTTTGAGTTGTACATCAATACCGTCTATGTCTACGTTAGTTTTTATCGAACGCACGAGTTCCGCATAGGAAAGACCTCCTGATTTAACAATAACCCCATTTGTGGCTGGTTGGTATTTCTTACTAGGTGGCTTTGTTTGGCTACCTCTTATCGTTCCCTTTCTCCTCTGATCGGTTGGGTGGTGTAAAGCAATATTCACCTCCATTTCCTTGAAGGCGAATTCCACCAACTTCCTGACGTATTCTCTGTTCACTCCGTCAGAAGCCACTAATCTCAGTGTTTTTACCCCATGTTCTACAACAAAGTCTCTCCAACGCACAATAAGGTCATAAACCTTCTCCATGTCATTAATGCCCTCCTTATTTACTTGGAACGGTAAAACATACACATATTTTGTTCGTTCTGTTGGCGCTTCCTTCTTACTTGTGGTAACCTTGGTAGTATTTGCAAGATACTCCAAGTTGCCCTCATTACCATCACCATACAAATCTAAGGTGTCTGGATACACATCCGATAATTTCTTGGTTAAACTACCCTCTGACTTGTTTGTTATATCGGTGAGTACCGCTATATTGCCTTCCAGCATCATCCTTTTCGGGTTATCGTTCACTATTTTAGTTTTTACATATACCTGCTCTGGCCACTCTTGATCGAGGAGTTTGGCTATGTCTGAGAAGTTTCTTCCTTCTGTAAGATCGTGTCGAATGCTCGATGCCTTGACCTTTTCAGCCATCTCACTATCACTTAAGACAGTCTGCATATCTACTTGTACGCCAAAGTCTATCCCTTGCTGCTTTTGGGATGGAGGTGCCACTGGTACACGACGCAATTCCGCCTGCGATTTTTCACTGTGTAGTAATTGAAGTCGCCTTTCCAGCTTTTCAGTCTGTCTGTCCATCTCTAAGACCTGTGTTTTTATTTCGCTCTTAGTATTTGGTATACTTCTTACTAGCGCCCTCAAATTTTTTGCAGTCTCCCTTATTTTCCTAACCAGATCCAATTCATATTGATCCCTTCCTTCTTGGTCTATACCTTTATCCTCTGAGGAGTCTTCCCTTCTGCGCTTCTGCGAATGTTGTACTTCCTTTTCAGGTTCTATCAATCCTGAGAATGAAAAGGATCTCCCTCGCGGAGGTGTTCTTTTAATAGAGTCCCGCCTTTTAAAAGGATCTACCACTACTCTGTCATTGGTTGGATCCACCTCTTCCATTTGGCCTACAGCCGGATTCGTGTTTGCCTTAGCTGAATTTGATTTTAATGTATCCATAATTGTTCCCACGAGTATGGGACGAATGCAATCTATCTCCTTTGATCTTGACCGAAGCACGTGGGAACCGCCCAATCTGGGTACTCGGTGCAAACTGCAGACAGAAATGAGCCGGTACAGTATAGTGCACTCCGCATAATTTATGAATTTGTTTTAGTTTTATATCAGATGATATTTATTTTTTTATAAATATATACCTAGAAGATGATATGTATTAATACTATTCTTTATAAATTTCGATTTGATATCGTTCAGTTTTGTTTCTCGTATTTATTAAAATAGACTCCTGACACGTAAAAGTAATTTTTTGTCTCTACTATAAACAGCCACAACTAATCGTACACGAAAAATATTCATTTATTATTCGCCCTAAAATATCTATCTAAATGTTCCTTTAAATTCAGATCCCAGAACATTAAGCATTATGGCTATCATTTAGCTTTAGCAGAACACTGAACCGAAAACTGAACAAGCCGCCGGATTTGTGATCCGACTGACCCGTTGCGTTTAAATTTAGCACTCGGTTCAGTTAGATCACCTTAAAGATCCAAATCATTGAACCGGATCAGAACCGTTCTACACATCTCTACTGAACAAATAAATCCCGAAACGCTGACTCTTTGAGAAAAAACCTCAGCAGTATTTTATCCCTACATCCAAGGAACTTCTTCTACTATTATAGATACCTAATACTAAACTTATTCAGGTGGATAAAGGAGATATTTGAAAAGCAGGTAGCACCATCTGTGGGATAAACGAGGTATCTCTATATTCCAGCGAATGAAGGGGGTACGTGCAACCTACAACCATTTCTTATATTCAGAACTTGCTCTCATAGCTCCTTCAGGAGTGAGAAGTTATTTTCATTCTTAATATTTGCATGCTGAAGTCAGTGCTAAGTGGAGTAATTGGACTTGCCACCTTCATTCATGAAGAAAACTCAGATTGAAATGGTGAAATATACTTATCTCAACTTCACTTGAGCAGATTTTTCCCAAAAGAACTGGCAACAGTGTAACAGCCGTTTCTGATCCATTCAATAACTCGACGGGCACAAAAGGATTGTTCGGAAGCTTTAACAGCCTGAGGATAACATTGGACACTTGCACTTTTTAAAGATACAATACTGGTCAAAGATATAGGACGTTCCCATACGGTGTTCCGGGATTTTTCAAGATATCATGGAGATACCGGAAAAACAAAGTAATCAGTTATTCACAAAAATATTTCATTGGTTTTAGAGATTTTTATGGTTACCTGCCAGCACTTTACCCATTTTCGAAAGCAAGGTGTTTAACAATTTACCGAAATTTCAGATTAATTATGTTCCGCACCTTTTGGCTGCCTAATATTTGTCCTTACAGTGGACCTAGGGTATAGCGCGAGAAATGAAGAATCCAAGAAAATACGTATTTCCGTGTTAGCGAGGAGGCGTGGCCGCCTGTTCCCTTTCTCCAGTGTGTGTGTCTAAGATGAGGGGAGATAAACCCAAAAATCCAAAGGTAAGGTCAAAAGGTCCAAAGATAAGATCCAAAGGTCACCATAAAAATGAATTTCGCATTTCCAAGCTCCTGACGTTACCATTAAACAATGATGATTCAAAAAGCAAATTGAAGAAGAAAGCTTGCGCTTTGTCACCTATTTGGCTTTTTTGATCATGATATCGTGTTTGGTTGTTAAATTACAGGCATTTGAAGAATGTATGATTTTGCATTGCGAGTTTATCTGCACACTAAAAAACTTTTTTGAGAAAATCGCAAATAGTTGTCATTCATTACTAAGGTCTTAACTATCAACTTCTGAAATACTGTGTATGTAGTTCGAAAAAACAAGTGAGTTCTGTTGGATATAGGATTCCGTGTTTTAACATGGCAAACACATATATGTATAACTGTGTATACCCAGGCCCCTTAAGGACGTTCGCTCACGAGAGTCATTGGTAGATAAAACTAATCCTTTTTTTTCAGTTTTAATATATAACACAGTTTCGCTTCGTCCACCTAGGTGTATAGACGTGGCTCGCAGTACATACAAAAATCGTTCGTATAAGGGTGAATCGCGTTTAGAAGTGGTATTTGATTTGGTGAACGGTGAAAATGCCTCCACCTCCCACAGGGGTGGGAGACCCTAGTACAATAGATAAGGGTGACAACAGCCTAAATATCGCAGTGTATGACCTGACTCATAGTGACGATACAGACACGTTGCAGTGCGATAGCGTTCCAAGCGCTGATGGAAAGTTAGCATCCGCACCCGATAACACAGATTCCGATGCCGCAGACATAAACAAACAACCTCGCCTGTTTAAAAAGGATTTGGCTAAGTATTACTCTAATAATAATGTCTATGTTTTCATTGAAAAGACAAATGGTCAAAACATCGGTAGATTACACCCGCTTTATGTTGGGCACATACTGCATAAGAACCTTAAACTTAGCAGTAAAATAACAACAATAAGTCGCGCCGGTGTTAATCGTATCAAGGTAGGGCTCAAAACCTTTGAGGATGCCAACGACTTAGTTTGCAGTGAGGCACTTACATCAGAAAACTTAAAGGCCTATATTCCCAACAATTTGCTGATTAGAAAGGGTTTAATAAAAGGTGTTGACACGTACTTCAGTGAAGAATATTTAAAAGACAATATAATATCCGATAATAGCATACTGGAGGTTAAAAGATTGAAAAGGAAGGTGAATAGTAATGGCACTTTGGAGTTCGTTCCTAGGCAAATGGCTGTAGTTACATTTGAGGGTAACGTACTGCCTAATGAAATTATTATAAATAGCGTCTTATTCCAGGTTGAGCCTTTCGTGCAAAAAGTCATACAATGTTACAAATGTCTGCGTTTTGGTCACGTGTCTGCTCAGTGCCGTAGTTCCTACTCTAGATGCGTTGTGTGTTGTCAGGTCAAGGAAGAAGTACATACTTAACAGAGGTATTAATATCCGGCATGGAAGCCTATATTCCTCATGTCGTCAAGCATCCCTCCAAAAATAAGCCATGGTTCAATAAGCGTTGTAGAGATGCAGTTACCTCTAAAAACCAACACTACAGAGAATGGAGGAAAAATCCAAATGCTGAGAGCCACCGCAGTTTTATCGACGCCAGAAATCACTGTAAACGCGTGATTGACAGCAGCAAGGAGGAACACAACCAAAAAATTAAGAACAAGCTCCTCTCATGTCCTAGTTCGTCCAGAACATTCTGGTCTGTAGCTAAGGCTGTTAGTCAGAACTTTTCCTATTCGTCAATACCACCCTTGACCAGAGAGGACAAATCCATCGCTTCTGCTCCTAAAGAAAAAGCAGACATCTTGGGGAAGCTCTTCGCAGCCAATTCTACTGTAGACTTTCAAGGAAGTACTCCGACCACCACCATAAGCGTGAACTCGAGAATGGCAGAGGTCAAATTTCAACATCGAGATGTAAAAAGCATCCTCCAAAAACTGAACACCAATAAAGCTACTGGCCCTGACCAAATTCCAGCCATTGTCCTTAAACGCTGTGCCGCTGAGCTTGCACCTATTCTTTGCAAGCTCTTCAAACTTTCGTATCAACGAGGCGTGTTTCCCGCTTCGTGGAAGGTTGGCTGCGTGCAACCCATCCCTAAGAAAGGCAAAAAAACTGATCCCACCAATTATAGACCTGTGGCTCTTCTCAGCATCATGTCTAAGGTTATGGAGACTGTCATTAACACACAGCTCCTGAAATACCTGGACAGCAATAACATCATAAATGATCGTCAGTATGGCTTCCGTAAGCACAGGTCTACAGGTGACCTCCTTGCCTACGTCACTCACTTGTGGAACAGAGCAATAGACAACCATGGCGAATCCCGTGTTGTTGCACTTGATATATCCAAAGCTTTCGACAGAGTATGGCAAGACGGACTTCTGGTCAAGCTTGCTGCTTATGGACTACCACCTGGTCTGCGCCAGTGGCTGAATAGCTTCTTGAAAGACCGATCTCTGTTCGTTGTAGTCGAGGGCTGTTCATCAGACGTATTTTCAATAAACGCCGGTGTTCCTCAGGGATCTGTCCTATCCCCTACACTATTTCTGCTGTACATCAACGAGCTGCTGGAAATAACATCCAATCCAATCTACAGCTTCGCAGATGACAGTACATTAGTGTCGTGCATGGAACCAGGCAAGCCACTATCATCCCAGGAGACGGTACGTCGGCGACAGCAGCATGCCGCACAGATCAACGCAGATATCAAAACAATTGTCGAGTGGGGATTAGCAAATAAAGTACAGTTCAACGTACAAAAAACTCAGGCAACAACACTTACAAAGAAGTCTCACAATGGCTTACCAACCATGGAAATGGAAGGTCACCCCATAGTCGAATCACTTTCCGTCAAGCTTTTGGGAATCAACATCAACAATAACATGTCCTGGCACGACCACGTCGTCAGTATTGCTAAAACGGCATCCCAGAAGCTTGGAGTTTTGTTCCGCTGTAGGAAGTTGTATACACCAGAGCAACTGCTGCTGCTCTACAAGGCACAGATCCGACCATCGCTGGAGTATTGCTCCCATGTGTGGGGATGCGCTCCGAAGCACTCTCTAAAGCTTCTGGACACTATCCAGAAAAGAGCGATTAGATTAATCGATACGCCTAACCTCACAAAGGACCTCCACAGCCTGGAACATCGAAGGAGGGTGGCTGACCTATCCCTGTTTTACAGATTCTATCACGGTAGATGTTCGAGTGAGCTCTCTCAGATAATAACACCACAGGCCGTCCGAACCAGGACCACTAGAGAAGCTCTTCGAGCTCATCCTTACCAGGTCGAGGTCCTTACTCCCCGAACCAGTCTCCTTCAGCATTCCTTCTTTTGGAGAACTTCGACGCTGTGGAATCAGCTTCCGGGAAATTTGTTTCCCGACGGCTACAACCTGCAGCGTTTCAAATCTAACGTGAACCGATACTTATCCTCTCGCAGCGCTTCTAAAGCGCCATAGGCTTTCAGCCTTTGCGGGAGGCCGACCATAAAAAAAAAAAATACTTGCGATGACGGCAATACGTACTGTTTATATTGCAAGAACTCCAACCACCGTTCTACCTCTAAGGACTGTCCTGCTTTCCAAACACAACAGAGAATTAAAAAAGCAATGGCATTCTCTAACATGTCTTTTATTGAGGCTAAAGAAACAATAGAAAACTCTTATGCAAATCATGTCGCTACATCCAATAGATTCCAGGCACTACAAACCCTTGATGAAACCACCTTCCCTCATCTACCTACTCACTCCCAAGTAAGTCACCCCAGTAGACATCCCACAAATCAAAATCAGTCCAACCGGATAACTATTTCTAATAGTCCTAATAAAAAACGCAAAGCCCAATCCCCTCCTATACACTTCACCAAAGAACAGTCCCCATTCGTTGCAGGACCCTCCAATCCTGTAACATCCAGTAAAATTTACCAGTCCAACCTATCTGATAAAAAAGAAATCGTAGAGATGTTCACTAAAATTTTTTTCCATATCTTAAATACCTCAGTAAGTTTTGACGATCTTAAAAATGTTAACAGCCAAACATTAAGGTCCGAAGTATCATATATTATAGACAATCTTGATCTAGACCCAACCTAGCAATCTTCGCGCATCAAAACAACTTCCTAAAGGTGATGCAGTGGAATGCTCGTTCCGCTGTTTCCAACCAAAACAGTTTAACTGACTTTCTTTTTAAAAATGATGTAGATGTGGCTCTGATCAGTGAAACCTGGTTTAAACCTAACCACATAATTAAATATCGAGGCTACAACATCGTTAGGAAAGACAGAGTCGATGGAAAAGCAGGTGTAGCTATTTTTATAAAAAAAGTATTAAATTCAGGGAACTAACATTTCAGGCCAATTTTAATGAAGGCATCCTCGTATGTGGTGTGGTGGTAACATGCTGTAGATCTGATTTGTCTATTCTGTCAGTATATAAGCCTCCTAACATCAATACCACTGTTGGTGACTGGGAGGCTATTCTCGCTAACAATCCCACACCATGTCTCATCGGAGGTGACTTCAATGCGCACTCTCAGCTCTGGGGGTCCTCAAATAGCAACTCAGTAGGTAATCAACTGATTAATTTATGTGAGTCAACAAACTTGGTTGTCATGAATGATGGATCTCCCACGCGTCTTGTGGCTCCAAATTTCCACCAATCCGCGCCAGATATAACTTTTTGCTCCCCTGATATAGCCCAACTATGTCATTGGCGGATAACAACAGATACGCTAGGCTCAGACCATTTCCCAATACTTATATCTATAAATCTATCTGTTCCAAAGCATGATATGATCTACCCCAAATACAAATGGAACATTAAAAAAGCGAACTGGACAATGTACCACAACTTATTGCAAGACACCTTTAACTCTTATCCAATTATTGGTACAACTGATAGCAAATACGATTATTTCATAGAAATGGTGAATGAAGCCAGTGAAATCTCTATACCGACACTCAAGCCATTTAAAGTCAAAAATCGCCCTCCATCACCCTGGTGGGACGAGGAGTGCGCAGTAACTGTTGAGCAAAGGTACAATGCTCTCAGAATATATAAACAAGATAGCTCTCTAGCCAACTTTGTACAGTGCAAGAAAATTTTTGCTGAAACAAAGAAATTATTCAAAAAAAAATCAAAAATCAGCTGGAAATTATGGGTGTCAAAACTTAACAAAAATACATCCTCTACAGAGCTATGGAAGCAAGCTAAAATTGCTAGAAGGATCCCCATCTCCCACTGCACAACAACTAGTTCTGAATGGATAGATAAATTTCATAGCAAATGTGCACCAGCCTCTGTTGCCCAAGAATTCAAACCCGACCCACCTTTAACACAGGACAACTTTTTCAGCAGGCCGTTCAACTTAACGGAACTCAATTGGGCTCTCAAAAAAGCTAAAAACTCTGCTCCTGGCTCCGACAATATCAGATATCCGATGTTAACCAATCTGCCGGTTAACGCCAAACAATTCCTTTTGGACATTTACAACAGCGTGTGGTTGGAAGGAGATACCATAACCCAGTGGAAAGATATCACTATAATACCAATTTTAAAACCCAACAAGGACCCCAACCATGCA
Source organism: Callosobruchus maculatus (assembly GCA_951848785.1). Lineage (NCBI taxonomy): Eukaryota > Metazoa > Arthropoda > Insecta > Coleoptera > Chrysomelidae > Callosobruchus > Callosobruchus maculatus. The sequence continues at coordinate 56,239 of CATOUR010000238.1, forward strand.
GACTCGTATAGGCCAATCTCACTGCTATCTTGTGTTATGAAAACTTTCGAGAGAATGGTAAAAAGCCGTTTGGAATGGTGGCTCAAATCCCACGCCCTTCCCGATAACCAATATGCATTCAAAAAGGGCGTTGGAACTACAGATGCATTAATGAATATCGTTACCGACATCCAAAGATGCTTCTCTTCCAACAACTATCTAGGAGGGGTTTTCCTGGACATCACAGGTGCCTACGATAATATCGATCTAAATATACTCCGCTGGAAAAATTTGGTATTCCCCCGCATTTTAGTTTTGTATTGACCAACTTATTCCATTCCAGGAGGGTGTCTTTAAGACAGAGTTGTGGTAGAAGAACATGTCATCGTCAATCAGATCAAGGTATTCCCCAAGGTTCGGTACTAAGCCCAATTTTATTCAATATCTTCTCCGCAGATCTACATGAAATCCAAACCTCAAGTCATCTAATTCAGTACGCTGACGATATTTGCATTTACTCAGAAAACCGTCATCTTGACCGTTGCATTTCGTCGCTAGACTCATCCATGGCGATTTACAAAGAGTGGTTTATAGAAAATGGTTTTACCATTTCTCCAGCAAAATCCTCAGTCTGCTTTTTCTCACGGCACAATTTGCCACCCCAATCCAGTATTCCACTTGGTGGACTTTCATTCAGAATTGATACTTGTGTGAAATACCTTGGCATAACCCTTGACAAAAAACTTTCATGGAAACCGTATATAGAACAGATTGTTTGTAGGTGTGAGAAGGCATTCAACTTCTTTCAAATGATTTGTAAGGTCTGGTGGGGTGCTGATCAAAAAATCGCAATCCTGTTTTACCGTTCGTACGTCAGATCCATCCTAGACTACGGAAGTATTTTCTATGGATCAGCAAGCAGAAATCTTCTCCATAAACTAGACATTATCCAAAATAAATTTCTCAGAAAATGCCTTGGCGCAATGAGAACCTCGCCAACTGAAACTCTTCGGGCAGAAGCTCAGGAAATCCCCCTACACCTTCGAAGGGAAATGTTAGCAAGTCGATTTTTGCTCAAGATCCAACACAATAATAATAGGCACTTAATTAAAAAAGTTTACCAGCTAAACACTCTAGACTTAATATGCCCGTACTGGACCAAAAAGAGTTCTCCTCCGATATGTAGTGCCATTCAATATAGCAATGATGTCATACAAGGTACCTCAAGAGCAGCGCCTTCTCTGGATTTGGATTATTTTAACCTGATGTCCGATATAAATATTCTGCTTCCAGAATACGGCAACCAACCACAACTTATCCAGTATAAACTCCGAGAGGTACATTCCAGTTTGTCAGGCAACAATTTTATTTATACAGACGCATCGAAGACAGCTGCAGGATCAGGGTGTGCCTTCTACATCCCTCACCTAGACGTCTCCTATATGTTCAGATTGCCACCTGATGTCACTATATTCTCAGCTGAGGCAGTTGCTATCCTACATGCTCTCATATATGTCGACGAGAACAACTTTAGAAATTCAGCTATATTCTCTGACTCTCTCTCTGTTCTAAATTGCTTAAGCAACTATTGCCCCACTGATACACACAATATACACATATTAAATTTAAGAAACAAAATATATCAGCTGAGTAACAAGGGATACAACGTCACATTAGTATGGGTGAAAGCGCACTGTGGCATTGTGGCCAATGAAAAAGTGGACGAATTAGCTAAGAAAAGCATTTCATCTGGATCGGTTATAGACACTCCTTTGAGCATTCATGATTGTCGTACGATATTGAAACGCAAAATTACTGCAAGATGGCAAGCTGAATGGAGAGAATACTCCTTTACAAAACCTACAAGATACAACCTTATTCACCCAACGCTTCCCCTGACAAGTTGGCATAACCACTTCAAGATTCCAAGAAAATACATATCCTGCATTATTCGTGCAAAAATTGGACATGGTATCTTCCCGTCTCATCTTGCGAGGCTTAATCTGAGTCCAACCAACCTTTGTGATGTTTGCAGAATTTACGGGGACTTGGATCATATTTTCTTCGGATGCTCCAAATTCCTAGCTCACTGTAACGCACTTTATACCGACCTATTGAAATGTGGATTACCTGCCCCTTTGAATACTTCGCATATATTAGCACTCGACAGAACTGACGTGATTACTTGTATCATTAAATTTATCAAAAACTCAGGGATCTCGATTTAGTGCTGGCGTAGATTAACCTTTGTTGTACTCCTCTGTATGTGAACCCCTTCTTACCGCAGGCCTATTTGTTGTATGTGAGAAAAAAAAATGCCTTGCTGGGCCCCTAGGCGAGAAGAACATGTGTCCCAGTTAGCTCCTCATCCCTTCCTTCCTCTTAGTTTCGCTATTTAGGAGATAGTCTTTAGGCTTCTAGTTAAGTCCCTTGATCTTATATATGTGTACAGGTGTGTATGCAATATGTGTTTATAGTTGTATAAATATATTTCTCCACAGGTCAGTCATTCAGGTGATCGAGATCTATTAGTCAATGATAATTACACCAGCCATTGCAAACTTGAGGACCTCCAAGGCATACGAATGTTTTTCCCTTTTTACATATCCGCTACTCCTGTAATAAATAATCTGATTCTGGCTAATGGGAATATATCCTAGTGCCAAAAAAAAAATAAATAATATATAACAGATTAGCGTTGTTTTGTATTCATAGGTAGAATAAACATTTTAAGAGCAGATACAAAAATAGATAATGTTTATAAACATCCTTTGGAATTATGTAGTTTATATTATTGCATTAAAAAAAAAGGGTTGACCACCGTTTGAATTAGTTATTAAGGAAATACACGCTGTTAATTGACAGCTTTCTCATCATAGTCATTATTGTTAATTATTACTCGTTCATTTAGTTGAATAAATTGAATTTCCAAATACATTTAATTCATGAAAAATTGAAAAAAACCTGGCTGACCGACTTCAACTACCAAATAACAAATATAGCCAACATTTATCAAAAAATGAATGAGTCACCGCCTACTAGTCTGATGAATCAAAAATTAACTTTTTTCCAAAATTATTGCGGTCAATTAGATTTAACATTCGAGATATACCCGGCACTAAATTTTATGGCACTCTAATGTCTTAAATGTGAGTCTCCCAAAACTACAGGTATACGTGGTTATACATTAAACAACCCTTATATCAGAACGCTCTCTGTCCAAATAATTTCTATATTAATAGTAAAACTTACAAGTGCGCCTATCTCTTCCGTACAATGTCGAATTATCTAAATCTTTACATGTTTACTTGTACTGTTGGCGGAATTTTATTTTCTTTGATTCAGGTAAAAAATTGTCAGGATTAATCAGAAAACGTGCGCTAGTAATCGATGCTTTAAGAAATAGAAGGACTAGAAAAAAGAAAACAGAAATTCGAGATTATTGGAAAAAATACCCAACACATCATTTCAAAAAGCTGAGGTTATTGAATTTGTTACAAAACAAAATCTCGCAATTTTACCAGGAATTAAAACAAAAAGAAAGGATTAGAAAGAATTGAAAAAAGAGAAACGGTAATTCGAGATTACTGGAAAAAATATCTTCGGCTAAAAAAATCTAAGATTATTACATTTAGACATATCACAATTTCACTAGAATTTTAAAACAAAAAGTCAATTATTGGAATTAGTAAAAAGTTATTCGCTATCATTGAAGAAATAGCGCGTGTAGTGGGTGTGAAGTTTTAAGACTTTCACCTATTATTGTATTTTTAATCCGAATGAATTAATATGGAGCGATTTAAAAAGAAATATCACATAATACAATAATCACCCCAAAAGCTCATCACCAGTTATAAATCTTGCATTTAAGGGTCTAGGGTATAGCGCGCGAAATTGAGAATCCAAGAAACGACGTATTTCCGTGTTAGCGAGGAGGCGTGGCCACCTGTTCTCTTTCTCCAGTGTGTGTGTCTAAAATGGAGGCACATAAGTCCTAAAATCCAAAGGTAAGGTCAAAAGGTCCAAAGGTAAGGTCCAAAGGTCACTATAAAAATGAATTTCGCATTTCCAAGCTCCTGAAGTTACCTTTAAACTTACAGTAATGACTCAAAGAGCAAATTGAAGAAGAAAGCTTGCGCTTGTGCAACTATTTAGCCTTTTTTTATATCGAGTTTGGTTATTAAATTACAGGTATTTATAGAATGTATGATTTTGAATTGCGAGTTTTTTTGCACATTAAAAAACTTTTTTGAGAAAATCGAAAATCGAAAAGTCATTCACCAAGGTCTTAACTATCGCCTTCTGAAATATTATATACGTAATTTGAAAATAAAGTGTGTTATGCGAGAAATTGTGAGTCCGTGTTTTACATGGCAATAACGTATGTATAAATGTCTGTATCCAGGCCCCTTAACATGTAATAAAAGTAGAGTCATCATTTTTAAATACACGTTAAATACACGACGGAGTGAAATTATTATCAACCTGAATGATAGCGGCTCATCTGAATCTAATTTTGGCTTGTGTTAAATTCTTTTTATTTCCTCATTTCTCATTTGTATTCTTGAGCAATATTGTTAGAATGTAAGTTTGAATGGTATCTATTGTACATTTTATAATGATAATCAATATCTATTAAAAATATAAAAGGCAACCACGTTTGGTTTCCTTCTTTAATGTTAGTGTGGCCCTGGATGGTTCAGTGCTCAATATCTGGCACGCGACTCTGTGCGCTGTATGATACGCGTTTCTGGCCATCAAAGTATATTAACTTTTTGAGGAATTAGGGCCATAAAATTACTGATAGGTATATCACGAACGTTTTTCCTATAATAGTCGGGAGGTAGCGTACATTCTTTCCGTCATTATACTGAGATTTTAAAGTTTCTTGTCGATTGGTTTTAAATAGAGAGACAATGAAAATGTATGTTTGTTGTAATATGTTAGGTCTCGCGACTACGGGAACTATGATTTTTAGAGCCCGTGCAATTTCTGTGAGGGGCCTGGGTACACACATTATACATAATTATGTATTTGACATGTGAAACATGAGGGCTGTTCGCAGCGCAATCACAAACTAGTCAGCGGCAATTTGATTGGCTAGTACTAGTCAGAAATAGTTTGACAACTGCAATGGCGAATACTGATTGGCTCTGACTGGTTTGTGATTCTCTGTTAAAACAGACCTATGGATTCGCAAGTAAACGCAGAATTTACTTGTTTTTCAAACTACATACATAATGAGCAAAAACTTTAAAGGTAACTTCAGGAACTTCTAAATGCGAAATTCATGTTTATAGTGACATTTCGACCTTACCTTTGGACCTTTGAACTTACCTCCTCTCATTTTAGACACAGATACTGGAGAAAGGGAACAGGCGGCCACGCCTCCTCGCTAACACGGGAAGACGTATTTTTTTGGATTCTTAAGTCCGCGCGCATGATCTTTGATCATGGAGAGTGTATCAACGACGGGTAAGTGGACGATAGCTACTTCCCTATTTGAGACACGAAAAAATGTCTCAAATGAAAAATGTGGAGGACAATAAAATTTAGATTATAATTTCTTTTCATTATACATGGTGCTCAATAAACGTGTAACTGATCAAAGTTAGATTATTTAAAAAGTAGTAGTCCATATATGTAATATACAGCGGATTCTATTTAAAAAATGTAATAAATGTAATGTTATAAGTCGCACATCTATTGAACACCCTGTATAATGGTAAATATTTCTGTAACATAACATGCCCTCTACATATTTTTTGTTTGAGACATTTTTTATCTATCTCAAATCGGGAAGTAGTTATCGTCCACCCACACATCAAAGATGCAGACCCTCTACGTGAGCATATGCGCAACTAAAATGTTAAGTCTTTGTGATCAAAATTTATCAACTATCTGCAAATTTTCGACTTCAGTAAAATACGCAGAACATTTTTTTTATTGCGCGGGTTGTAGAAATCCTATGGATTTGGACCATCTGACATACACATTTTTTCTCATCAAGATCAGGAGAGCCTGCACTAAAACATCCTGCCTTAGTATAATGGTCCGCCGAAATTCGGTGTCATCTCTCGGACCATAAATGCTTCATTTATACCTCACGCGCTATTTTGACATTTAAGCATGCGCAGATGAATTGAGGGCGTACCAAGTGCTATTTGGGAATTTACGGAAGATAACTAACGTGTGGTATGGTCGCGGTATCCCTATTTGGGAAGTAATAGTTACCACTCGTGACGATAGAGCAATTCCACGACCATAACCTCAAACGTCTTGATCAGCTGATCTTGGGCAAACATGGCTTGTTTACCGTAAACCGCCATGTAAAATTGAGGACTTTTATTTGTGTTTTTTACAGTTTTTTTGGACAATTTTACCATAATTGTTGTGGTATTGTGTTTTTCAAGGAACCTTTTTTGGCAGGTAAGCAGCTATGTCAATTAAAATGATGTAATTTATGAGATAATGCATGATGAAAACTTAAATGCATATTGAAAACAGCAAAGAAAAAAACGTTTATTCGCAAATTACAGTTATCTCATTCATTAGGGCGACAGGTGTTATAGTTATACTGCATCTTTCTCACTCAATCTTTACCAGATCAAGAAAATAAATCGAGCTGTGTCAGTTTTATTTTGTATTTAACAAGGTGCATAATACGAGTAGGTATACAAATAGCTGTCACAGTAGTAATCATTATTTAAAATATTAGAATGAAAGTTTTTACTTGCACTATGTTTAATCCATTTTCATCACTCAGTTAGCTTTCTTCTATTTTTCATTTTTGTTAAAAATATGATTTATTTCAGGAATGTCAGATGGAAGTGAATAACTACTTCAAGGAACTGAAGCATCTTTATGTTTATAGGCATAAACTCAATAGTATCAATAATATTGGCCCATACTGTGTGACTGAGGACTGCAGCAGCACATCACTGAATGGTGTTTCACTCATCGCCCTTCGATACACTGAATTATATACTGTTCGGAACAAGCCCTAATACATTGAAGGAAAATATATATAATAAGGAAAATATATATAATAAATACACAGGAAAATATAACTAATAGTCTTTTATTCAAGTAATAATCCTTTAGCTCTGGTGTGTGCAACTTTACAATCACCCAATGGGTGTTTTTTAGATAGTCACCCTGTTTGATAAGATACAAATTAATCACACTATGTTAAGCAAAGTGCCATTTAAAATACATATTTTCACCTCGCTGTAGCTAGACACCATTTCATGCTACATATTTGGAAAAAAAGTATGACTGTGGGTATAAGCTAATAATATGAAATATTTTCAATTTGATTGTGAGAAGCATACCCTACAATAATAAATAATTCAATTTTCTCCACCATTTATTAAAAAATATATAGATAGATAACATGAGCATTTATTAGTGCTGTCAGTATACACAGTATGTGCAATATACCAGGATCTACTTTCTAGAAAGTCATCACACTCTACGCCTCCTGGTATCTGTCTCGAATACTTGGAAGGCTAAAGAATTTTTTCCACACCTGTAATGACAAAAAGGAAGCATGTTGAAATAGTGCACAAATTATTTTAATGGAGAAGTGAATAGTCACAATATAATGTACCTATTTTTTTGGTGCAGATTTACATATATCTCTTGTTCCAGAAACTCAACATTTAGGTTATGTCAAAAGATTAATGTTTTAATTGATCCATTCCTTGAACCTGCCGATATGTACATATAAAACTAGCAATTATTACCTACTTGCTACTTTAAAATAATCCACCAAAGGTTGGCCACTGCAATGAACTACTTCACTACTTCTACTTCACAAATAACATTTCAAGTAACCATATGCATTACTTTCGAGTATCAAGTCGCAAAGATGTAGTATGACTATAACACCTGTCGCCCTAGTGAATGTGATAACTGTAATTTGCGAATAAACGTTCTTTTTTCTTTGCTGTTTTCAATATACATTAAAGTTTTTATCATGCATTATCTCATAAATTACGTCATTTTAATTGACATAGCTGCTTACCTGCCAAGAAAGGTTCCTTGAAAAATACAACACAACAACAGTTATGGTAAAATTGTCCAAAAAACTGTAAAAAAAAACACAAATAAACACAACACAAATAAGTCCTCAATTTTACATGGCGGTATACGGTAAACAAGCCATGTTTGCCCAATATCAGCTGATCATGACAGCACGCCGCGTCATCATGGAAGTGCTCTATTCGTAGTTAGACTGTCGTTGGACGAAGCCAAATAAAGGCGTTTTATGTTTTTATGGTAGTTCTATGTTTGTGGTTGTAACACCTACCTACCCTGTGATGTAAAATTTGTGGTTAATTTGTTGATTACACCGGTTGTGGATTATTATGTCTGCTTGTTTACAAGTTCCAGTAAATTAAAATGTGAATATATCGCTATCGTTGGCTCCAATCAAAACTGATGCTTCAAGATCTTGATTTTTTTTGCGATAAAAATAGTAAACTGACCTAGCATAGCGAGCAACAAATATGCGAACTCCAAAGCAAAGCAGTGTAAACTGAAAAACAAAGTAATTTTCGAGAGTTGTCACTTGTCTCCTTGACAATCTTGACAGACTTCAAAGCAAAATACGGCAGCGCAACATATGTATGTGTAGCAATAACTGTCTATTCTGCAAGGACGCTAACGCTGGGCTATCTACAGGGTGAGTCAAGCTCAACGCCTCGGACTCTTGTGACCAAACAATACCATTTTTCAAAAAATCGACTTTGCAAGTGTATGTAGGTCGAGTTGGGCTACATTTTAAAAATAATGACTTTTATACAGGGTGTCTAATAAAAGCGTGACATATCAAAGCTATGTTTTTTTAAATGGAACACCCTGTATGTTATTGCATATTTAGATTCCTGGGTGCATTTTAGTGTGACTTTATGTATCACACATGGGACTTTAAGTGAACCGTTTAGGTGCAAATCACAATTTTGGGTATAGGTAGATGTCAGAAAAAAATTGAATATCGCAGCTCTTACAAATCATAGAGTGCTGTGACTTTTCCGTGTTGCTAAGCATGAAATGTGTCAGCTTACGTTAGACGGTCGAGTTCGAATTACATTTGTACTTGGAGAAATCGGTAGATCAATTCAGGAAACTTCAATCAAAGGTAACTTGATTTTTTCAAATGGGAATGTATAATTTTTTTTATACGATCAAATGTGCAATTTGATAGGCTTTCTAATTGTATCAGGTTTTGAATATCAATCTATAGTAGTTTTTATTAAATTTTGAGATTTCAATGAAATCAGTGTTTTTAAATTTCCCTACCTATAAACAAACTAGCAGGCCATGAAATATAAACAAAATCGTATTCAGATGGAAGAAAATAACTAACTTAGCAAAAAGATCCAGCAGAACTAGAGTAAAAGAACAAGTTTATAAAAATTCCACACAACAAATCAACTCTAACCAGAAACAACGGCGGTAACATGTCTAAGGTTAAAGAGAAGCTGGAGTACGACAGAAATGAATAATTTTTACAGCCTACTAGCGACTGCAATGATCTAGAGATCAAAAATTTCCAAAATCACTAAACACTTGGAAATCAAAGCAAAACTTTCAGCGATCGTTGCCGTCAGTCTAATATCTTCAGAATGCAATTTCACATTTAATGGTATAAAACAGTAGTCATTTCCGTCAAGGTCAAAAGTAATGATACATCTCACTGTCGTCCTTTAAATTTTTCAGTATCTATTAGCAAGATCGCAAAAAAGGAATACTGACAAATCATATTTTAATTTGCTGCCAGGTAAATTATGTTTAATAATTTGAGCAGATTTTTAATTTATTCTTCATTTTCGGCGATCTTGCTTATAGGTAAGTATTGAGGAATTTACAGAACTCCAGTCAGAGGTATCGGTGACTATTTTTTTAAATCATGAAATGTTAAATTTTATTCTGAAGCTATTAAACTGCCAGCAACATTACGTGGTAGATTCCCCTTCATTTCAAAATTCACAATGGTTTTGTGAATCGTCAATCTTTAGAATATTGTAGTAGCCGGTATGCTGTGAAAAATACCAATTTCTGTCGTACCCCAGCTGCTTTTTGACGTTAGATGTGTTATGTCTGCTATTTCTGGTTAGAATTGATTTGTTGTAAGTCACTTTTATAACTTTGTCCCTTGACTCTAGTTCGTCCGTAACTGTCTGCTAAGTTAGTTGTTTTGTTCCGTCTGAACAGTTTTTTGTTTATATTTCATGGCCTGCTAAGTTGCTTATAGGTAGGAAAAGTGAAAAACACCGATTTTACTGAAAATTTGAAATTAAATCAAAACTACCAGAGATTGATATTTACAACAGCATATCGTTAGAAAGCTTATCAAATTGCACATTCGATCATATAAAAAAAATTATGCATTCCCGTTTGAAAAAATCAAGTTACCTTTGATTGAAGTTTCCTTAATTGATCTACCGATTTCTCCAAGTACAAATGTAATTCGAACCCGACCGTCTAACGTAAGCTGACACATTTCATGCTTAGTAACACGGAAAAGTCACAGCACTCTAAGATTTATAATAGCTGCGATATTCAATTTTTTTCTGACATCTACCTATACCCAAAATTGTGATTTGCACTTAAACGGTTCGCTTAAAGTCCCATGTGTGATACATAAAGTCACACTAAAATGCACCCGGGAATCTAAATATGTAATAATATACAGGGTATTCCATTTAAAAAAACATAACTTTGATATGTCACACTTTTATTAGACACCCTGTATAAAAGTCATTATTTTTAAAATGTAGTGCAACTCGACCTACATACACTCGCAAAGTCTATTTTTCGAAAAGTGGTATCGTTTGGTCACAAGAGTCCGAGGCGTTGAGCTTGACTCACCCTGTATAATGCCGCTACGCAAATACCGCAACGTATGTTAATTAAAGTGGTTTGCAATATCTCTAATGTTTCCGAGATACCCGCAAAGCATCGGACGGCTAACGCCCTGTATAGTTGGCTTTGTAAAGGAAAAAGAAACAATGTTGCACATACACCCATAAAGAGGGACCTGCAGTTACGACAGGCTCGTTAAAGGGACAAAGAGAACAGCGCGTATTTCATGTCAGACTCGAACGTAGGCAAGACGGCGGAAGGAGAGAAAAGAGATGATTTGCGGAAATGCGATTCGTTCGGCTGTTTCTTGTTTCTTTGTGGCCATTCAGATGCACATGCACAAAGCACACGCGTCTTGGAAGGTTCGTCGGTCACGTGCATGTAACCGGACACGCGCAACAAATGACACACACTCATTTCGCACACATGGTTGATTCTCCTACGCAAATTCGTTCTTGACATCATGGAGCTATTATTAATGAGTAATTTCTTTTATTAACGGTAATCAAGCTCTTTTATCTAAGCTCGTCGGTCCGACTCAGACTTCATATGAATAAATATAAAAGATGAGAAAATGGTTGTAGCCAAAATTTTCAAAAGACACTACGGGTCATTACATAAAGGAGTCTCTGGTGTTAACTGCCAAGATTTCAACACTGTTTATTGCCATCTTTAAGGCTTTTACGTTGAGGTTTGCCAGTGAAAAACAGCACATTGCATCGAGTAGAAGACATAAGATTAAAGTTCTTAAGCAAAAACGTCAAAAAACGTTTGGCTTGTCTACGGTGTCTTTCACAACAACCGGTTAGCACATACAACACATATAGCTCTAAAATACGAACTTAATCAACGACCTTTACATTTTTCTTCGACACAATTCGTGGTTTGAAAATACCCATTTTTCGATTCAAAATTTTATAAAAAAGACCTCTGTCAACAGGTGAGCACAATGGCCGTTACATGGTAAATATATTCATAATGATTAGTTGATTTTACAGTAGGGTGTTATATAAAATTTTAAATCAACAATTGTGTATTTTCAAACAACGAATTGTGCATTTTTTTGTGCATTAAGTTTGTGTTTTAATCCTATGTGTCTTGTTTGTGCAGACTTATTGTGGAAGACACCGTAGACAAACCAAAATTTTTTTGACGTTTTTGTTGTCTGCGACACAATACAAAGTGTTGTTTTTTTTACTAGGAAACCTCACCGTTATAGTCTCCTTTATGCAGTGATCCGTAGTCACTTTTCAAAATTTTGGCCACAAACCTAACATTTTCTCTTCTTAACTATTTATATTACACCACCCTACTATTCATGTGTTGCATGAAACGTGCAAGTGGATTCAGGCATTGCAACAGGTTTAGACTTGAATAGGAACTTATGCAACTGATGTTAAGTTTCATGAAACCTTGGGTCGATTCAGGAATCGCAGCATGCATTAATGTCTGTAGGCCGCTTAAATGACAATTTTTTTTACCTTACCGAGTGACCTTTTTTACGCAGCGAGTTCTTGAACTATTAGGCAGCCCTGAAGGGCTCCAACGTCCAACTCGTCCGAAACACGTGTCGGCAGCTATCGTTGTTTGCCTCGGTGTACTTGGCTAGCAATTTATAATTTTCTGTTTGATTACCTTTTCATGCACTTTTTTGTAATTTGTATTCATTCTAGCTTTAGGATTCACCGTACAGGATTATGATACTAGGTAGTTTTCGTTGTTCTTAATTAATCTTACCGCTTCGGTTAACAAATACGTTGTCAGATCCGCTATTTGACAGATAAATAAATAGTTTTCGGAGCAAGACACCACTGTAAGATGTCCTCTAACCTTATTTTGAGCTACAACTTTGACACCGTAACGTCAAAATAGCAGATGAGTATTGTAAAGGTTATTGTTTGAAAGAAAATCATAATTCAATAGTGTTCGCTGTAGTTTGCCCTAAAATAATGGACGAGTTGATTTTATTTTTATTTCTGTTAATAAAATTTGGTCGTCTTCCTCGGTAAAACGAACTGACTTTTTTTATTATTTGTAACACACTCTTTGAGCTTGGCGAATTTGGAGGCATTTTTGTAAAACGACGGATAATAATTGTTGCAGATCTACTCAAAAGTCAAAACCAGTGTCACTGTCAAAACCAAAACAGGTTATGATCTAATTTTATTCGTGCTGCGCATGCGTGTCCCTTCGTATATCGCTATAGCCATCATCTGTACAATACCGCATCGAGGTAGAATCCCAAGGAGACGCTATAAGGTTCAATTTCGCATAACAAAAACGGTAGCAAGAGGCGTGGCTAAGTGTGGTAACAATATCGACGTCTCACCAGAGCCGGATTACTTTCTTATGTAAATAATTTTGAAAATTCCTTACAATGATTATTCGTATTGGGTTGATTTTTCAATCTAATGCGAAATTCATAGTTAGTATATGAAAAGAAACAAGCTTTGTAGAGACGACATTCATCATCAATTGAATAATACAACTGTATTGTACGTTACACTTTATTGAGATACAGATTACAAATGCGGTCCTGTACATTGTTATTTTTTTGCATACATACCTATGAAATGTAATTCCTGTCGATTTCTTCTTATCCATGCCATCTCTGCTAGCGCAACTACGATAAGCACTTGAAACCATTATTTCCTTTATGAATTCACTAGAATATCACTCAAAAGTAACTAAAAATTTCGGTAAAAACACTCAAAAAAAGCAAACACGAAATGGTCAAAGAAACGTCAGCTGTTTGACATAAGTGTCGAATCAATATGGCCAACTTGCACCTGCTCTCAGCCACATTATCGCGCCTCCATGGGATTCTACCTCGATGACAATACCGGCATTTAGCGGTTACGATATACGTAAAACGAAATGCAAATGTCAAAGTTGTCAAATAGCGTTAAACGGAACATCACTTTGTAAGTAACGAAAACTGCCTAATCACTGTGGCGACAGTTTCTGTTATAACATCATGGTATTTATCATCTTCTAGTCCTCCTATCCTTGACTTAGATCACGATGCCCTGAAGAGGACCAATTAGTCCCAAACACGTGAACGTCAGACGTCTGATGACAGTTGACATATATAATCTGACCAAGACCGGGCTAATGCACCAAGGACAAAACGCAAATGTGTAATAAAAGAATCGGAATAAACACATACGTTTTACTGAAGTACCTATTTGAAAGCTTTTGATATTATTGCTCAAATTTTCTGTTTCTAGGAACGGACGTATTAGAATGTTAGTGATTAACTATATTCAGGTATTAAAAAACTTACCTCATCCAATGTCTTTTCCTTGGCTGCCCTGAAGAACCTAGCGATGGACTGTACCCTCTGGGAGACAAAGAGCTTCTGCTCCTTCAACACCATGTAGTGTTTTGACCAAGTCTTCTTCTGGTTGTCTCGCAACCACACGAACGAAAATATCACCGGACATTTTCCTTCTTCGTTTATCATGTACTGCAACAAAATACAATAATAATAAACAATGTATAGTAATGAACTGCTGACGAAACGTCCAGCAGAAAAGCGCGCCGGCGCAAATCGGCGCAGCATGTCGACGCCGGCCGAACAATCCAAGATCTGGCAGATCAGCGTACCATGGCAGAGAAAGCGGTATACAATACAATATACAGTAATAATATGACCATCAAGTTAAAAAGTATATGTACAATGATCGTTCAATAAGTCTTTAGAACAAAGTAGAAAATACTATCTTTTTGGGTATTCTTTTAGTTTCAAGATAATTTCCCTTCAGTTCTACAGCGCAATTCTGGTCTTTACAGTTTTGGTGTGTGACCAATGGTTGCCATTCTACAATCCCCCAAAGTTAATGATTTGTGAATTTTCACTAAAATCTGAATTTTATTGCGGATTAAGACGAAGAACATTATCAAAAAATTCTGTAACATTTTTTTTTCACTGAAAGAATGATATTTTCTTATCTCTATATTATCAGCAGCTGCATAAACTCAACAGATTTGGTCTTATAAGAAAGTATGGCTCTTAGAAGCGCGTCGCTAGATACTCCGCGAAAAATATTTTTTATTCATACTTTCGGTGGAGGTGATGCTAAGTCGGCGTTGTTAAATCAGGGCAAGATTCGATTGCCTACCTCGAGGGGCTGATGCTAGAGGGGTGAGGGGGGATAATGTTTTTTGTGTGCGACCAATACTTTCCGTTCTTGAGCCTGCCAAAGTTGAGAGTTAGTTTATAATTTTAAAAAAACCACAATTTAATCAAGAATTCGTTAATCATGTCAAAGTATGAGCCTAGTAGCAGAAAACGCAGAAGACCTACAAGCACTACTCAATCTTATAAGTGATGTTGGTATAGAATACGGACTTACGATAAATACGAATAAAACCAAATTTATGGTCACTAGCAAACGGAAGCAACATAGAGAGAGTCAATAAATTTAAATACCTTGGATGCATACTAAACGAAAAGTGGGATTGTGACGAGGAAGTAAAAATCCGAGTGGCTATGGCAAAAACAGCTTTTACAAAGTTCAGTAAGTTTCTAATTCGTCGTGAAGTCCCTCTGAGCCTTAGATTGAGGGTGGTAAAATGCCATATATGGCCAATTCTTCTATATGGTGTAGAAATGTGGTCCTTGAAAGTAAGATCCATGAACAGAATTGAAGCGATGGAGATGTGGCTGTTGCGAAGGCTCCTGCGAATCTCGTGGGTGGAGCATCTTACAAATGAAGAAGTACTGAGAAGAGCAGGCATGGAAAGAGAACTGATAAATAATATTAAACACCGGAAATTATCTTATCTGGGGGACATTCTTGGAGGATCGAGATATTCAATACTTCAGCTTGTGCTGACAGGGAAGATCGAAGGACGGAGAGGCGCAGGGCGCAAACAACATTCCTGGCTGTGGAACATAAGAGATTGGGGCGGCATTTACACTGCGGCTACAATTTTTCGACGTGCAGAGGAAGGTTCTCTCCAGATAGTTAATTAGAAGTAATGAATATTCCAACACCTACACGCCGCAGAGCGTATGGTACCTGAAGAAGAAGATGAGCCTAGTAATCATTTGTGCGGAAATCTCGGAAATTTCAATGAAGGTTATCTCGAAAACGGTTACCTCTAGGTATCTGAACAAGGTATACCTTTTTCACGTAAAACGACTGGTACCGAGCTCCAACAAAACTGATGTTTCCAGCTTCCACCTGAATAACGGACTAGATAGACATGAACTGCAGGTATATTTCGCTGGCGAACCCCTAAGATATATACAGTCCCCAAAATATCTTGGAGTAACGCTGGATCGCATCCTCTGTTACAGGAAACACCCCGCAAACACTGCAGGAACACTGAGAACACGCAACAACATTATCCAAAAGCTGTGTGGAACTACCTGGGGTGCCACGGCTCCAACTCTACGAACCAGTGCGCTCGCTCTTGTCTATTCGTGTGCTGAGTACTGTACGCCTGTCGTGATTAACAGCCATCATACGATACTAATTGACGTCCAACTAAACCACACTATGAGACTTATTACAGGCGCAATAAACAACAACCCTAACTCAATGGCTGCCTGTACTCTCTGGAATAGCTCCACCGCAGCTCCGAAGGACTGACGCCCTTCTAAGAGAATATAACAAGATTACGGCCAACAACAGACTGCCCAACCCAGCTATACCCCCGTTGCATATAAACAGACTCAAATTCCGACAACCACCAATAAAGGATGCAGAAGCACTTAAAACCAACACCTTCGACTCCTGAAATCAATGGGGCTCCCAGTGGGAAGATTTTGCGGAACACCACTTACGATGCGCATTTATGGAGGCAGCCTTATTTCCAGGATATGAACTACCCCGGAAAAAGTGGGTAAAGCTTAATAGAGTCGGAACAGGCCACGGCAGATGTGCCGACTCCCTTCACAAGTGGGGCTATGTGCAATCTCCCTTATGTGACTGTTGCGCGCCCCGCCGAACTTTAAACCATATCACAAGCGACTGTGAACTGCGTGCGTTTCAGGGATCACGAGAAATACTGCTTCCCAATATCTATATGTTGCTACTACTAGTACTAGTTTTGCCAGCTAGGCACTAACATGCAATTTAATTTACTCGTCTCAGACCTAAATCACACTGACGAGCTTTAATAAAAGCGAAACGACGTCGTCTGTGATTGGTTCCGGATGGATGAATGAAATTGCTACTCTATTAATTAAGTTGCTTTTTAGCATAAACCGGATGTCGGGAGTGTTAAATGAGTGTTCCACAAAAAAGAGTCTGTTTGTTGTCGTGCCCGCAGGTTTCTATACCTGATCCTTTTAAACGGGTCACATAAACAGTGCTCGGATACAAACTAAACGCTCAGGTACCGGCTTTGGTAGATAGATGGCGAACCAATACTTTTTCAAAGTACTGCTTCCCAATATATATATATATATATATATATATATATATATATATATATATATATATATACCCGTCTGGGTCCGGGTTTAGAATGTTCCCAGGGTTTAATCTGCCTGTCGTAAGAGGCGACTAAAAGATTGGTAGTCCTTGCCTTAAAAGGGCCTATGGTGGTCACCGGCTGTGAAAGCAGGCGTATGAACCACCATAGTGAGGAAGCGGCTGCACCTATGTTAAGGACGGCTTCCCGACAGCGTCTGACCCCAGGTTAGGGGCGGCTGATAGCAAACCTGGCAGTAGGTATAAAATGCGCCCCCAGGAAGCCGACCAACATCAAACGGCTATTCGGTGCGTGGCGACACTGCGGGGATAACCCAAGCCAGGGATGAAAGCCGGCCGGCAACCTGTACAGGTCATCCCTAGGAGGCAATGTGGTCGGCTGCCTCTGAAATGTCGGCTGGGGGCCCTAAGGCTAACCACCGGACGGGCCCTACCTTCTGGTTCGACCGCCCCAGAAGAAGAGCACCCACACCAGGCCGGTATCGGAAGCCGGCTCTGGGCAAGGTGGCGGTGCCTCGGATCGCCCTGACGACGACACACGCAACGACATGGACTGTTTTAGGTGGACGACGGAACTGAAGGATGACCTGCTGAGCTGCTACGAGAGCAGTAGCCCGCGCCGTAGGGGATACATGGCCCGCATGCATGGGAGGTGGTGTGAAATGCATCCAGAGCATAGCACAATTACCTCCCAGAGCTTGCGGAACCAGGTATTTTACCTTCGGGGGCAGGGATACGTTCGTGCTCCAGCTCAGCCTGCCCCTCCGGCGACTGAAAGGCCTGTTAACCAGGCTGAAAGGTCGCCGATGAGGCCCGCTGAGAGGGAAATCGACGAAGCCGTCTCACCTGGAGATTTCAGTGACCGAAGGGCCTTGCATAACAACAGGAGGTCCTTCAAGCTGGCAGATTTAAAGAGAGAGGATGAGGCGCTGAGTGAACGTCTATCGGAGGTCTCTGACATTTGGAGCATCAATTGCGAAATTTACGCTGCGGCTCTGAGGCTGGCTGGACAGGGGAGAGTGAGAGACTCTCCTGTCGAGAGAGCACAGAGGCGGGTGCGCCAAATGGAAGCGAAAATCCAGTTGGCTCGCCAAGAAGCATCCCGTATCCAGTGTGTGATGGAATATAGAGCGGCCGGTAGGCCTTTTACGCGCCGCGTGCGCCAGATAGCCCGAGAGCTAAGGCGCGACCATCACACGCTCAGTCAAGCGGTACTGGTTGTTGTCAAGCAGCATTGTCTTGACAGGATACGGACGCTAATCGCTGCTAAACGATCACTGGTGACGCGGGCGAGAGGTTTGGAGGAAAACAGATTGTTTTCCGAAAAGCCTGCTCGTCTCTTCCAACAGCGACCACCAGTCATAGAGCAGCCGCCAACTGCTGATCGCGTGGAGACTTTCTGGAGGGGCATTTACGAACACCCCAAACCTCTCCAAGCAGACACTCCGGCCTTGGCGCAGTTCGAGTCCGTTTGTAGGAGGACTCCAAACCTGAATGTACTGCGTCACCCGATAAACACGGAAGAAATTCTTGGTGCCTTACGAGGCGCAAAGAATTTCGCAGCTCCTGGCCCGGATGGCATAAACACCTACTGGTTGAAAAAGTTTCCCAGTTGCCACCGGCATTTAGCTAGAGTTTTTAACTCGTGGCTAAATCAGGAGCAGCCAATTCCGGCTTGGTTTGTCGAGGGTCGAACCGTGCTTCTCCCGAAGACCGGAGATTTGTCTGATCCTAAAAACTACAGGCCAATAACATGTCTGAACGCATGTTACAAGCTCTTCACCAGAATCTTGTACATGCGTATCCTTCAAGCTGTAAATCCCGTATTTCTCAGCGTATATGAACAAAGAGGGTCTAAGAAAGGAGTAGCTGGCTGCAGGGATAACCTGTTGATTGACCGCTGTGTCACACAGGACTCCGTGCATTACCTGCGAAACCTTTCTATGGCCTGGATCGACTATCGGAAGGCATTCGACACTACGTCTCATGAACTGATTGTGCGGCTGTTGGAATGTCTTTCGGTAGATGATCAAATAGTGGGATGCATCAAACAACTGATGCCGCTCTGGAAGACTCGGTTCACCATAACATCGGGTGAAACCAGGGTTCGAACAGAGTTGGTATCATTTAAAAGAGGGGTCTTCCAAGGAGACTCCTTGAGTCCCTTGCTCTTTTGCATCTCGCTACTGCCTTTGTCCATAGCGCTGAAAAATACTAAGGGATACAGCTGTGGCAAGCCCAATTACCGGAGGCACAAGGTCACCCACTTATTTTACATGGATGACCTGAAACTCTATGCCTCCGGACAACGCGATTTAGAGCAGTCGCTGAGGGTAGTGCAGGATTACAGTCAAGCTATTGGTATGGAGTTCGGGATAGACAAATGTGCCATGGTTCATCTCAAAAGAGGACGTTGCGGAGATAGTGAAGATGAGGAGCAGCTCGTTGATGGGAGCATCTTGCGACAACTGCATGCCGGAGATACTTATACCTACCTTGGAGTGGCGCAGCGTCACATCCAAGAGGCAGAATTGGTCAAAGAGTGTCTCCGCCGCAAGTATTTGCACCGACTCCGGCAGATCTGGTCGTCAGAACTGTCCGGCAAAAACAAAGTCGCTGCCACAAACATGCTTGCGGTCCCATTGTTGCTATACAGCTTTGGTGCTATCCACTGGAACGTGGAAGAGCTGCGACAAATCGACATAAAGACTCGCAAAAGGATGAATATGGAGGGAAGTCTACATCCTAGATCCTCTGTCCCGCGAATATACCTCCCGCGACACCTGGGAGGGCGTGGACTATTGAGTTTGGAGCATCTGCACAACAGAGTAGTACTGGCCACTGCCTGCTATGTTACGACGAGCACCGATCCCCTGATCCGCTTTGTGCGAGAGCACGAGATTGCGGGTAAAGGAGCCTTCCTTTTTAGAGCAGCAACACGGGCAGCCGAAGAACTTAGTCTCACGCTCGACTTCACGCGGAGGTGTCAGCAGTCCGTTACGGAACTTGCTCCCGCACAATTAAAAGCCCGGATTAAAACTGCTGAAGTCCAATTGCTTTTAAGACTTCACAAAGATAAACCAATGCACGGAATCTTCTACAAACATCTAGAAGAGCATGGTTTATCTGAGCAGTTGACCTTCTCCTTCCTAAGGTCTAATGGGTTGAAGTCGGAGACTGAGAGCTCTATAATGGCTTGCCAAGACGGTGTCTTCAACACCTTAGTATACCGTAGCCGGATTATGGGTATGGATGTGCCCGATATCCGCTGTAGAGCCTGCCTGCAGGCGCCAGAGACCCTTACGCACCTCTTGTCGGCGTGTAAGGTGTACGCTGGCACAGCCTACATCTATCGGCACAATGCGGCTCTACGAGTGCTATACTACCATTTAAGGCACTCATACGGTATAGATGAGACACCGGTGCTGCCATACGCTCCAGGGGACATTGAGTCCGTTGTGGAGAACGAGAGGTGCCGAATTTACTGGAACTACTCATTCTCCACGCTCGAGCTTATACATGCAAATAAGCCCGACATAGTCCTCCTCGACTACCAACAAAAGACGATGTTCGTTATCGAGTTCTCGGCACCTGCCGAGGGGAACATCGTCTCTAAGGAGGAGGAAAAGCGGACCAAGTATCAGGAGCTCCTCGGACAACTTCGCAGGCTCTGGCCGGACTACACTGTGAGTCTGCTAGTAATGGTCATTGGATCCCTAGGTGGTATGAGGGATACGCTGCTCTCTGCACTGCGCAAAATGCCGGTGTGCCGTGCGGCGGCGCACATCTTAGCCGCCAGAATGCAGAAGGCAGTCATCCATGGGTCCCTTCGTCTGCTTAGGACGCACGATACGCGGACCCAGTGATTGCTCACCTCACGGTGTGAGGAGTAGTCGCTGGGGAATGGAACAGCAGCCCGGTGTGTCGGAGCCCGGGCTGCACCTTTTTTGTTTTTGTTTTGTCTATATATATTTTTGGCCCGTGGTACAAGTGAGGCTAACCCGTGCAAAATCTGCATAACAAGTGAGGACCGCGACCAAGTGAGGACCAGTATACGGACCTCACAAGGACTTCGCTTGAAATTTTTGTGGTGAGTTGCGGATATGGTCTTGAGTCAAATTTGAAAATTTCAGCTGGTCCTCATTTTTTTCGTTTTATGGTAAATGTATACATTTTAGTTCACCACTTTGGCACCAGATGGTTTCTCGAGTTTGTATACCGCCACCCCATATACGTTACATACCAGTGCATGCAACAAGTGAGGACCTGAAATTCGGCAACCATGAAATACCGGCAGACTAATGCCTCTCACGATATTTCGCGTTCTCTTTGTGTACTTGATTGTTTAGCTTCCCATATTACACGTTGAGGTCTTTGAGAAAAAAATTAGGTGTTGCGAGTCGTGATTTTGTTCAGAAGTGTCCCATTATGAGGAACTTTTGGAATGATATGTAGGCGGCTTTTATGGCAGAAAAGTTTTAGATTGCAGGTCATCGCTCTATGCATGAAGGGTTTAATTCTTGAAAGGAGTAGGATCTTCGGTATAGCGATTGCTAGACAGTTCTGAAATCATGAACCATGCCCTTATGCGAAAGAACTAGCAGGTGTTTCAATTAGTTTAATATCGAGTGATACAATTTTCGTTTGGAATCTCAGATGGTCAATTCAACTGACGTTTTAGATACCGTGTGATATGCCTTTTGAAATTATTAAAGCTCATCTTTGTACAACTGAGAGGCATATTTTAGACTTAGGTAAAAAATGGGAGAGAGTGTCTGGGAGAGTAGAGTGCTATCCGAGTCAAATCGTTCCGAGTTCGTCAGATTTTAACTGCTCCGTAAGCATCCTAAGAGTTTTTGGTCTGGCTTGACCCGATTTTACTCGTTTGATGTCAATCCAGCTTCAGCTTTAAAAATGCGATAACTTATAATATACTTTTCTTTTCAAACATTCCAACAAAATATGTGAATTCTTCTCAGAGTACATATTATTATGTGATAGATGCAATACAGGGTGGGCCAATAGTGAGTAGACGGAGGATTGTTGACGAAGGATATTCCCAAAATCTGATAGTTGATCATGGTAGGGCCCATGAAGGCTATAACGTTAAAATACTTTCACTCAAACTTTAACGTTTATATAGGCTGATTATCAAACTAACATTTTTTAATAGAACTGCCTATATATTATTGCATATTTGAATTGCTTAGTGAATTCTAGTGTGACTTCATGTATCTTATATGAAACTTTAAACAGACCGTTTAGGCGCAAATCACTTTTTTTTGGTATAAGTAGGTATAAGAAAAAAATTGAATATCGCAGCGATCATAAAACTTAGTAGGCCGTGACTTTGCGGTGTGACTAAGCATGAAATGTGTCATCTTAGCTCATACGATCAAATTTGAATTCTTTTTGTACATGGAGAAATCAGTAGAATAATTAAGGAGATTTCAATCACAGGCACCTTGATTATTTCAAATGGGGATGCCTAATTTTTCTTATACCATCGAATCTAAAACCTGATAACCTTTCCAACAATGTAGGATTGTTGGAATCAATCTTTTTTAGTTTTCATTTTATTTCAAATTTTAAGTCAAATCGGTGTTTTACACTTTCCCAATTTATAAGCCATCTAGCAGTCCATAACAAATAAACAAAAACCTGTCCATATGGAAGAAACCAACTAACTTGGCATAAAAACGCAAACTAGATTAATGAGGCAAGATTATAAAAATCTCTTACAAGATATCAGCTCTAACCAGAAATACCCAAAATCAGTAAAAAAAATTAAATAAAAGACAAAATACCAGCTATTGTTACTGGCAGGAGAGTATCTATATTTTCAGAATAAATTTTCACATTTAGTACCATAAAATAGCCGTAAGTCAAAAGTGATGATGCCTTTGACTCGAGCCCTTCAAATTCTTCACTGGTACTTCTACTTATTAGCAAAATCGCAAAAAATTAAAACTGAATTGCAGTATGTTATATGATAAAACATTATTTACTTGGTAGGAGCATACATGAAATAAACACAGTTACAACATGGAGTAATAAAAAAATCTAACAATCACATCAATAGATGCTCAGAGTGCTCCAGTTAGAGATATCTTTACTTTTGACTTAACAGAAATGACTACTTTTCTATCCCATTAAATGTGAAATTTCATTCTGACGATGCTAAACTGTCAGCAACAATCATTGGTAGTTTTTTTTTGTTTCAATATATTTAATCGTTTTTTGTTATCAAGCTCTAGTAGATCTCAATAGCTGGTAGGCTGTGGAAAAATAACACTTCTGTCATACGCCAGCTGCTCATTGTCGTTAGATTTCTTACCGCTGTTGTTAGATATTATGTGTTGTAAGGAATTTTCGTAATTATCCCCCGTTGCTCTAGTTTGTGTCTTTCTACTAAGTTAGTTGGCTTCTTCTATCTTAACGGGCTTTTGTTTGTTTTTCATGACTTGCTAGATTTCTTATAAGTAGGAAAACTGAAAAACACTGATTTGACTGAAAATTTTAAATAAAATGGAAACTACAAAGATTGAGATCGAGGTAATCAAATTCTGCATTTGATTCTGTAAACAAAAATGGGTATACTTATTTGAACAAATCAAGTTCTCTGTATTGAAGTTTCCTTAATTAATCTACTGATTTCAAGTACAAAAAAAATCAAATTTAATCGTCTGACCTAAGGTGACGCATCTCATGCTTAGTCGTACCGCAATGTCACGGCCTTCTAAGATTTATAATCACTGCGATATTTAATTTTTTTCTGATACCTACTTATACCAAGAATGCTGATTTGTGCCTAAACGGTTCGTTAAAGTTATAGAGGGTTATTCACGTTATTCGACACGGAGCATTATGGCTAAAGTATTTGATTAAAAAGAAAATTATAATTTCGGATGGATAGAGACCCCTAAAGGCTACAGTTTAAAAATATTTTTATGTTATACAGGGTGTCCCAAAAACAAGAAATGTATCAAAGTTGTGTTTTTTTGAATGGAACACCCCATATATTATTGTATATTCAGATTCCTTGGTGAATTCTAGTGTGACTTTATGTATCATACATGGGACTTAAAGTGAACCGTTTAGGTGTAAATCACCATTTTCGGTATAAGTAGATATCAGGAAAAAATTATATATCGCAGAGATTATAAAATTTGGAAGGCTGTGACTTTGCCGTATTATTAAGCATAAAATGCGTCAGCTTTGATGAGACTGTCAAATTTAAATTACGTTTATGCTTGGAGAAATCGGTCGATTAATTAAGGAAACTTGGATCAGCGATAACTTGATTTTTTCAAATGAGAATGCCTAATTTTTTTTATACGGTTTAAAGTAGAATTTGATAACCTTTCTAATGATATATGGTTGTGCATAACAATCTCTGGTAGTTTTCATTTAATTTTAAATTTTCAAACAAATCGGCGTTTTTCAATTTGCCTACCCATAACCAACGTAGCAGGCCATGAAATATAAACAAAAACCTGTTCAGGTAGAAGAAAGCAACCAACATAGCTGAAAAATACACACGAACTAGACTAAAGGGATAAGATTATAAAAATTACTCACAACAAACAAAGTCTAACCAGAAACAACGGCGGTAACATATCTTTGGTCAAAGAGAAGCTGGAATATGGCAGAAATGGATTTTTTCACAGCCTACTAGCTATTGCAATGTACTAGAGATTGGCAATTTCCAAAACCATCAAAAATTTTGAAATAAAGCAAAAACTACTAGAGAATGTTGTAAGCAGTTTATTATTTTCATAATAAAATTTCACATTTAATGATATAAAAAGTATGCAATTCTGTCAAAACTCAAGTCAAAAGTACCTCTGACTGGAGTTCTCAAAATTCTTCAGTACCTATTAGCAAGGTCGCAGAAAATGAAGAATGAATAAAAATTTTTCAAATTATAAAACAACAAAATTTAAATCTGATTTGTCAGTATTCTCTTTTTTGCAATATTGTTAATAGATGTGGAAAAATAGAAGGGCTCCAATCAGAGGTATCGACTTCGACGCAAATTAGTACTTTTTTACACCATTACATATAATTGATAGTTGCGTGCTGGAGCAACAGTCGCTGGTTGTTTCTGTTTCATATGAGGGTTTTTGATTGCCTTGGAAATTTTTAACCTCTAGTAAATTGCGGTAGCCAGTAGACAGTAAAAATATCTATTACTGCCACACTCCAGCTTCTCTTTGACCTTAGAGATGTTATCGCAGTTGTTTCTGGGAGAGTTGATTTGTTGTAATGAATTTTTATAATCTTGTCCCTTTAGTCTAGTTAGTGTGTATTTTTCAGCTAAGTAAGTTGTTTTCTTCTAGCTCAACAGATTTTTGTTTATATTTCATGGCCTGCTACGTTGCTTATAGGTAGGAAAATTGAAAATCGCCGATTTGTTTGAAAATTGGAAATTAAATGAAAACTATTAGAGATTGATATTCACAACCTTATATCATTAGAAAGCTTATCAAATTCTACGTTTAACCGTATACAAAAAATTAGGCATTCCTATTTGAAAAAATCAAGTTATCGCTGATCGAAGTTTCTTTAATTCATTGACCGATTTCTCCAAGCATAAACGTAATTTGAATTTGACAGTTTCATCAAAGCTGACGCATTTTATGCTTAGTAATGCGGCAAAGCCACAGCCTTCCATATTTTGTAATCTCTGCGATATTCAATTTTTTCCTGATATCTACTTATACCGAAAATGGTGATTTACACCTTAACGGTTCGCTTTAGGTACCATGTATGATACATAAAGCCACACTAGAATTCACCAAGGAATCTGAATATGCAATAATATATGGGGTGTTCCATTTAAAAAAACATAACTTTGATACATTCCGTGTATTTGGGACACCCTGTATAACATGAAAATATTTTTTGAATGTAGCCTTTATGGGTCTCTATCCATCCGAAATTATAATTTTCTTTTTTATCAAATACTTTAGCCATAATGCTCCGTGTCGGATAACGTGAATAACCCTGTATACAGGGTGTCCCAGAAGTCAACGTCAAGCCGCAACGGGGTGACAGGATTGGTTCTAACTATCATGAGAAAAATCAGAAAAAAAATCTATCGCACGTAGTTTGAAAATTATGAGCATTCAAAGAAAACCTAGAAATTTGGTCAAATTATAACAATTTTTCGGTTATTGTGGTTAACTTTTATTATTTTTGTTCATTTAAACTTTGGAACCGTAACGCTGAATAACATTTCTAGAAGCACAGTCAAAAAGAATGACACAATTGCCCCAAGGTTTCTAGAATGAACACTATTTATTAAACTATGAATTTAAAATTTTCAAAGTTTGCTGACTTTGAAAGGCCCTCCTTTAAAAAAAATGTACTAAAGTGCCTTGGCAAGTGCCATTAAAAGTTGGCGCATTTAATCAGGATTGTAAAATGGTACAATACTTGTTAGTTTCGTACTAAAAAAAAACGAGTAAAAAAAGGAAAACCTCAAGTAACCCGATTTCTGCTAACCCATTTCACTCAGGTCAGATGTTCTTTATTCGCACAAGCTTCTGGTAGGTTCTTAATTTTACGGCAAAATGATGAGAGAAATGGATAATGAACATATCTGCTATGAGTGAGCGAAACAGATAGTGGCGCCACGTTTCGTAAAGTCAACAAAAAAAAAGTAAAATTAATAAAATATTGAAAAATGTTGACTTAGTTTAGTTTAGGTTTATTGGAATAAAGGTCAGGCAATAAATGTTCAAATTTTTTACCATCAGCCTCAATACACGCCCTACATCTGCTTAAAAAAGATCTACTTATCAGCCAGGCATATCCTCGAGAGTAGTTGTCCTCAGCAACTTGAGAAATTCCTTTACGCAGCTCGGCTACGCTCTCAATGGTCTTTGAATAAACTTTTTTTTTGAGAACATCCCGATAACAAAATTCCAGGGGATTTAAATCTGGGAAACGAGCTGACCACGTGCCACGAGATAGTGCCTGAACGTCCCCCTACACCTCCCGAATATTTTTGGTCAAGGAAACCTCTTACTTGCACTGCGTAATGCGCTGGGCAGCCATCTTGTTGATACCTCATGTGGTGAAGATCTGTTAAGCGGTCTACAGACGTTGATGCATGCTGCGATTCGACTTCTACGTTTCATAACGCAAGTAGCAGCGTGTGTGGTACTGAATCACGAATTTGGTATCAGTTGCGGCGTGCAGCGATTCTGGAATCCTATTATGGACGGTGAACTATGTCGCCAAGCCGGTGACGCTGATGCAGTAATGCAGGTTTCAACGTGTATAGTATTGCATCGATACAAAGATATAAGCACACCCACACCATTCTTGTGTTGCGTGAAACGTGCACGAAATATCAAGTCCATTCAGGCATCGCAACAGGTTTCGATTTGAGTAAGAACTTATGCAACTGATGCAAGATTCATGAAACCTTAAGTCGATTGAGGAATCGCAGCTTACATCAACGTCTGTAGGCCGCTTAGTGGTACGTCCTCTAACAGAGTTGGTAAATTTTATCGTAAAAAATGTAGGTAATTCGAGCCATTCAAATTCTCAGGCAGCTCAAAAAGCCCAACAATTTTGCCGTTTAAAATTCCGGTCCACAGGCTTGCTCTAAAGCGATACTGGGGTCCGTCTTCTCGCATTAAATGTTTCTGGCTAATAAGTAGATCTTTCTTAAGAAAATGCAGGACGTGTATTGAGACTGATGGTACACAATTTGAACTTTTATTGTAATAAAAAATGTTATTTTCCTATCTGACTTCTAATCCAATAAACTTGAACTAAGCTAGGTCAAAATTTTTCATTATTTTATTAATTTTACTTATTATTGTTGACTGCAAAAAGTGGCGTCACTATCTGTCTTGCTCACTCATGGCAAACATGTCCACTATCCACCTCTCTCATCATTTTGCCGTAAAATTAAGAGCCTACCAGAAGCTTGTGCGAATAAAGAACATCTGACCTAAGTGAAATGGGTTAGCAAACATCGGTTTACTTGAGGTTTTCCTTTTTTTACTCGTTTTTTTCAGTATGGAACTAACAAGTATTGTACCATTTTACAATCCTGGTTAAATGCGCCAACTTTTAATGGAACTTGCCATGGCACTTTATTACGTTTTTTTAAAGGACGGCCTTTCAAAGTCGGCAAACTTTGAAAATTTTAAATTCATAGTTTAATAAATAGTCTTCATTCTAGAAAACTTGGGGCAATTGTGTCATTATTTTTGACTGTGCTTCTAGAAATGCTATTTAGGGTTACGGTTCCAAAGTTTAAATGAACAGAAATAATAAAAGTTAACCACCATAACCGAAAAATTGTTATAATTTGACCAAATTTATAGGTTTTCTTTAAATGTCCATAATTTTCAAACTGCATGGAATAGATTTTTTTTCTGATTTTTCTCATGATAGTTACAACCAATCCTGTCACCCCGTTGCGGCTTGACGTTGACTTCTGGGACACCCTGTATAAGATACATTGAGTCACACTAGAATTCACCAAGGAATTCAAATATGCAATAATGTATAGGGAGTCGCCTTCAAAAAAATGTAAGTTTGATATGAACCACCCTGTATAAACATCAAAATTTAAGTGAAAATATTTAACGTTATATCACTCAAAGGTCCCTACCATGACCAAGTGACAGATTTTTGAAATATGTATTAGTAAGTCAACAATCCTCCGTCTGCTCACTATTGGCCCACCCTGTATATGTGAATGAACGTATCAAATGTCTCCTGGGTCAGTAACCGAATGAGTTGAAAAAGTATACAGGGTGAGTTTTTAGTACCGGCTCGGTCGATAACTCCACTACTATAGAAGATAGCGAAAAAAGTTGTATATAAAAGTTGTAGCCACGGATATGCTCCTTGCTCAGAAAATATTTAGATTTATACAGGGTGATCCATAACTACGTGGTGATGCAAACATGCATTTTTTTAAATGAGACACCCTACATATTATTCCATATTCAGATTCTACTAATGATTTCCGTTCTTTCAATATAGGGCATTGTTACATTATACAGGGTATTTCAAAAGTTATGACCATTTTCATATCCAAATCGCGGACAAATGAACGTACTGTATATCAAAAAGTAATGAATCAAGAACTATTTTTTTTACATGAGAAGATTAAAAATATCCTCTAGTTTTAAAATCGGCTATAAAAGAAGCACGAGACGCATATTCGTATACAGGGTGATGTAGAATGCAAAATCCAAATTTCCTCTTTTTTTTTCAAATGTAACCCCCAATATTTTATTATCCCAAAGAATTGCTTTTAATATGCTCTTTCATCTTTGTATAGCACTTGTTGTACCTACGTCCATCAGTTTCCAAGATATTTCGATTTTTCGGTAAATTTAAAATATAGCCTCTATTTGTGTACTGAAATTTATTTATTTTGAGAAGGTACTATCTGGTTTGTTTTTTATTTAACGAACAACTAAATTCTAACGTCTTGATAGTATTTGATGAAGTCAAAACCCTAAATCATCGAGATAATAAAGTCAAGTATGCTGAGGAAACAATTTTGTAGGCGTCATGCATAATTATGAAGTAGTTTTATCAGGTAGGCTTTGAAAATTTGATAGTTTTCATAACCTACTCAATAATTCCGTACTGTGTGAAAGACTAGCTTTGAAAATTAATTTTTCCATTGAGGGTATTTAGGAGAATCTTTGAGAAATTGTCTACTTGCCTCTAGAATATATCAACTATGAATAGCAATATCCAGAACGGAGGCATTCCAAAACTAATGCGTTGTAAAGATTGAAGAATCGTTTTATTTGGACTGTCTCGTTTCATATTTCATAGCCTACCTGATACATCTGCTTGATAATTATGCATGACGTCTATAAAATTGTTTCCTCAGCTCACTTGACCTATATTATCTCGTTAGTTCAGTGTTTTGACTTGATCAAGTATTATTATCGCCTTATATTTTAGTTGTTTGTCAAGCAAAAACAAAATTTGGTAGTATTTTCTCAAAATAAATAAATTTTATTAAAGAAATAGAAGGTATATTTAAAATTTGTAGAAAAATCGAAATATCTCAGAAACTAATGAATGCAGCCATAATAAGTGCTATACAAGGATGAAAGATCATATTAAAAGCAATTCTTTGGTATAATAAAATATTGGGGGTTACATTTAAAAAAAGAGAGAAAATCTAGATTTTGCATTCTACATCACCCTGTATGCGAATATGCGTCGCGGGATTTTTTTATAACGTATTTAAAAACTAGAGGATATTTCTAATCTTCTCATGTAAAAAAATAATTTTTGATTAATTACTTTTTGATATACAGTACGTTCATTTGACCGTGATTTGGATACAAAAATGGTCATAACTTTTGAAACACCCTGTATAATGTAACAATACCCTATATTGGAAGAACGGAAATCATTATTAGAATTTGAATATGGAATAATATATAGGGTGTCTCATTTAAAAGAAATGCATGTTTGCATCACCGCGTAGTTATGGATCACCCTGTATAAATCAAAATATTTTCTGAGCAAGGAGCATATCCGTGGCTACAATTTTTATATACAATTTTTTTCGCTATCTTTTACAGTAGTGGAGTTATCGACCGAGCCGGTACTAAAAACTCACCCTGTATAATTTTATTTTTAGGCCAATGGAGGGTATTTTATGTTTACAACAAATTTTCAAGGTTTCCCCCTTCCCACCTTCCCAATTTCAGCCCCGCCCAAAAATGGTAGATGATTAACTCATAAAACGCTCAAAACGAAGTCTGAGGGGATTTGCCTTTCACTACGCCAACGCACAGCTTTTCATGAAATGAAGCTTTACCTGGTACTACTCAGCAGCATGCCGCTTTTCAAATTTCATTCACTTAAAAAACGCAACTTAGGCACACCTAAACCATATGACCAACTCTGTTTAATTAAAATGAGCTGTTCATTTAGATCGATAAAAAAATACTCGGGTGGTCCTCACTTTGTCGTGTATATCACCCGGTCCTCGTTTATCAGTTCTAATAGTATGAACAGGTATACACTGCACACATGACGTGAAAAAATATAGGGTGTCTCATTTAAAAAAATGCATTGTTTGCATCACCACGTAATTTATTGGGCCTGCGGGTGTTGGCCTATTCATACATGACGCAGTACACTGCGTTAATAAACTTCCCCTAACATGACCTTTTCACGGTAGCCGCGGTACTCTGGTAGTTTGGTATTTAGGCTCTGCTTATGCGATCTGCTCAGTGGAGAAAAACAGGTCTTTTCTCTAAGGGTAAGTATTCAGATATGCAGATTGCGTCTATCGCTTCCATCAGTCAGTTTTTTCACAGTACTGATAATAATAATCTGGTGGTATTTCACCTTACTTTTTAAATAATTATTTAACCGGGAGATATCAATTGTATTATATTTACCTACCTATATGAAAATTTGTGAAAAAAGTTTGAGTCCTTTATTTAAGCTTTTGTGCGCCCCCTTTCAAAAATTCAGGAACCGCTGCTGTTCCACAGTTTAAAAAACATTCTCTGCCCACCTTTAAAGCTGAACTTCAGTAGTATTTAGTTATTACATCGATTTCGCTAGTAGAAACGGCAGTTCTACGTGAACAGCAGATGTGTAGTCACCGAGGTATCAAGCCTTCAGATTACGTTACTCAAATTTTCATTTGATTTTATTTGTCAAGGAATAGGTAGGTATAGGGTAGGCACAGACAAGGTCTCAAAGTAACAGATTTATTTGGAACTTGTCGGCAGATGTTTCGTAATATCTGTTTCAGATGTCATTGACAGCGAATTAATCGACACATCATGATACTTGAAAATCTTATAGTAAATAGAAGTCTATAATCGACCTTATGGATCGATTTACCTGGAGACACGTTTTAGGACGCTGTGCAGATAAATAACATTCACTGCAGCGGTAGTATTTCATCTAGACTAATCGAACAGGAGGACCAATGAATGGTAGCTTAGACAGAATAAGCAATCAGCAAGTATATCTCTGTACTAATAGGAGAGAACAAGTGATCATCCGTACAAAACGATCTGACCATCTTAGTATTTAAAAAATAGTTGCACTTTTTCCACATTCTCTGTATATCTCTACGATTAGAACAAATATGCGAGGACCGGTAATGTATAACCGAGGTCCACATGCATATTAATCAATCGATACTACCCTACCATCTGAAATGCCTTTCGTGCCTTTTTATGACCTCTGCTTCTTTTTAGTTAATTTTATTTCCCACACCGATAGGAAATTGTGATAGGTATTGTGATCGCGAAAATTTTCGATTTTGAGGTAATACGCTTTTTTGGGCGTTTTATGATGTCTATATAACGTCGGTTTGTCTGTCTTTGCGTGTTTTTCTAGGCTAGTCATATCAGTAGCCATGGCTTGTGATAAAATTTGGGTACCGGTATCCTATGGGGTCCTAGTAGGTATTGCTCCTATAATTTTAAAAATCGGTGCATTGGCAGCGGAGTAATTTGCAAAAAAACAAAAAGAATTGAATATTCCTCAAACCTCGTTTTTGAGCGTTTTAGGATTTCCTGAGAATTTTCTACTTTTTTCGGGTGAGAGTGTGATTGGGGTCGCTAGGGGGGGGGGGGAGGGGGGGCAAAAATATAAAAATAACTCAAACTTCGTTTTTAGGCGATTTGGGTGTTCCTGGTCGTTTCGTTTTATCCAGTTGAAGCTCGCAGAATAAAACCAGTGTCGATCTAGTTCCTACGGAGAGGAGTATCAAGAAGCTATTTACCAGAGTTTTTGTGTTGGATGTTTTTTGAGGGCAGGAGGGTGATGATTTGGTTGCAAGGGGATCTCAGGCTATAGCTTAATGCAAAGGGAAAATAATAAACTGATATCACTTTAATGTGTGGGAAGTACTAAGTCAGTCAATTATCGTTCATATTGATTAAACCTCATATATAACTGTACAGTACAAATTCCTGAATTCATAAATGATGTAATGTTGTACCCCTGTCAAGCATCTACCCTTATCTAACAGTATATTCTCGTTACAGATTTGTTGCCTTTCTAGCTAACTTTATTGTATCACAGACATAGACACGTTTTATGACGCCAAATGCCAATCGAAAGTGCAGTCAACTGATTCGCGCGTTAAATTAAATCAATTTTCGAATTACGCGTCTACAAATATTGAATAATTCCCAAAACATGGCCAGATATTAAAAAAATAGAAGTCAAGTTTATTGATTCAGTTCTTCTCAGGAATACTTGTTTTTCATAACGAAGGGCGATACCATTTTCAACATCAGCGATTTAGAAATTACGACTGTGAAGCAGAGTGAGTCATGTCCTATTTCAGTTGGTCCGATTAAAAAGTCTTGCTCCTGTAGTCGCAGTGCCTATAAGTTTGAGAACCCCTAGACTAGTCAATAGACGTTCAAAATAGATCCGTTGAACTAAGTTACCTGAATTCGCCGTTATTGACATGTTCAGATAATTAGCAAAATTTAGGTAATTAGAGGGGTCGTATTTTTCGCTATATGTGCCACGCGGTATCTACATCCCTATAACAGTCGAATTTTAATAGAGG
Organism: Callosobruchus maculatus; assembly: GCA_951848785.1. Classification (NCBI taxonomy): domain Eukaryota; kingdom Metazoa; phylum Arthropoda; class Insecta; order Coleoptera; family Chrysomelidae; genus Callosobruchus; species Callosobruchus maculatus. The sequence continues at coordinate 90,106 of CATOUR010000238.1, forward strand.
TTTTATCTAAGAAACCAAATTACCTACATCTCTGAAAAGGTTAATTTTACATTTAGTTGCATTTATTTTCACTTAGCGAAATCCGTAGTAGCACATGTTAATGAATATTATTTTACTGCATGAAAGCTGAATTAGTATATCTCTATACGAATAGGAGGAATAAGTGAGGACCGCTGGCGGTGGTGAATCACTCGTACATATTAGTATTGTTAAGCTAATTTCGACTTTTCTGCATGTCATGTTTACAGTGTTTACGTGTTTATGCTATTAGAACTGATAAACGAGGACCGGCTGGTGTACACGACAAACTGAGAACCACCTGAGTATTTTTTGTAAACGTCTTTCCTGCTCTTCTCATGTAAACGACAACTGCATTAAAACCAAATCGGCCGCATAACGAATACATCACATGAAAGTCACCTGTGCGCAGGCCGAAAGTTGCGTTTTTAAGAGGACGATATTTTTATACATAGCATCATGGTGCTGGGTAGTAATAGGTAAAAATAGAGTCAAGCTGAATGACTCAGTACTTCCCACACATAATGATGATACCATTTTATTATTTCCCATTGTATGAAGCTGTAGTCTAAAATCCCCTTGCAACAAAATTATCGCCCATCCGCCTCCAAAAACAACATCCAACACAAAAACCCTCGTAAATAGTTTCTTGCATCTCCCTTCTTAGGAACTAGGGCGCCACAGTTTTTTTCTACTTGCTTGAACTGGTCAATGCGAAACGATCAAGAGCCTCCAACCCGTCTAAAAACGAAGTTTGGGCTGATTTTATGTTTTTGGTTTTTTGATTATTGCTGCGCCGCCTCTGACATGGTTTTTCAAAAACAGAGTCGTTCTCCATTCTCGCAGCCGTAATAAATTCTGTGTCAAAATTTTATTAAAATCAATTCAATAATTTTCGCTTTACGCGATATACATAGAACGAAATAAAGCAAAAATCGTATGTGCAGGTCACAAAATTGGTTTCTGTAATAGGCAAGCCAATGTTCGGATGGACCTAAAAAAGTGCAATATGCCGCTAGGTATTTCTTCTACAAGTCAATAGACGGACTATTATGAATACAACAAATTTTTCAGTTTTACTACCCCCCACCTCCCAACCGCCTCGATTTCACCCCACCCAAAAAAAAAATTGAAAATGATCAGGAACCCGTAAAATGCCTACAAACAAAGTTTGAGCTGTTTTCATATTTTTAGTTTTTTTATTATTGCTGCGCCGCCACTGACACTATTTTTCTAAAACATACGCGTTTTTCATCCTCGCCTTGGGAGTAATACTATGTCAAAATTTCATTAAAATCAATTGAATAATTTTCACGTTACGCGATACCGAACGATCTAAAACAATACTCGTATGTGTACATCATAAATTCTGATGAACATCAAGTCAGTAATTTCAACATTATAAAATACAGAACGATCTATTATGTATACAAGTTTGGGGCATATTTGACATATTTCGTTTTTTTCTAATTATTCCGCCCCCCGTATAATGATTTTCAAAATTATAGGAACATTATCTACTACGACCCCACAGCATAACGCTGCCCAAATTTCATCACAATCCATGCAGCGGTTATTGAGATTACGAGGGTAGAAAAACGCGACAGACAGACAGACAGACCGACAGACAGACCGACCGACCGACAGACCGACAGTCAGACAGACCGACGGAAATGAGTGACGTGGATTTTCGTTATGTACACATCATAAAACGCCCAAAAAGCGTATTATCTCAAAATCGAAAATTTTCGAGATCACAATACTCCCCTCACCTATCCGTGTGGCAAGTAAAAATTCATTTTATAAAAAGCTTCGCGTTGGAGTAGTGAGAGACAAAACCCCCCAGACTTATTTTTATAAGTTACCAATCATCTACTGTTTTTGGGAGGGGATGAAATTGGGAAGGTGGGGATGGGGGAGTCGAAATCTCGAAAATTTGTTGTAAACATAAAATACCCTCGACTGCCCTAAAAAATATGAAATTCTAGACTTTTCAGACTTATCCGAATACTGACCTAGAAGACATTTGATACGTTTATTTACCTATACAGGGTGGGTCAACACTGGACGGACGGAGGATTGTTGACTTACTAAAACATACTTAAAAAGTCTGTCATTTGGTGGGGGGTGGGAACCCTTGACTGCTATAACGTTAAAATATTTTCACTTAAATTTTTAAGTTTATACAGGGTGATTCATAATAAAATTACATTTTTTAAATGAATGGAATATATTATTGCATATTTGGATTGCTTGGTAAAATCTAGTTTGACCCTATGTATTTTATACGGAACCTTAAATGAAATGAAATGAAATGACTTGGTTTAAGTAGGTATCAGAAAAAAATTGAGTATCACAGTGATTACTAATCTTAGAAGGCCATGACTTTTCGGTACGGCTAAGCATAAGGTGCGTCAGACGGTTAAATTTGAAATCTTTTTGAACTTGGAAAAATCAGTAGATTAATTAAAGAAACTTCAGTCATAGATAATTTGATTTTTTCCCTATAATGGTCAAATTTTAACAGAGTTCTTATCTAAGAAACCAAATTACCTACATCCCTGCAAAGGTCAAATTTTAACAGAGTTCTTATCTAAGAAACCAAATTACCTACATCCCTGCAAAGGTTAATTTTACATTCCGTAGTATTTATTTTCACTCAAATGAAATCCGTAGTAGCACATATTAATGAATGTTATTTTACTGCATGAACGTTGAATTAGTATACCTCTATACGAATAGGTGGAATAAGTGAGGACCGGTAGGCGGTGATGAATCACTCGAAGATATTAGTATTGTTAAGCAAATTTGGCCTTTTCTACATGTCATGCATAATATACAGTGTTTACGTGTTTATACTATTAGAAGTGATAAACGAGGACCACCTGAGTATTTTTTGTAAGCGTCTTTCTTGCCCTTTTACTATTATTGTTCTTCAAGCAGGTATATTTTCGGATCGATCTGAAATTCATGTAACCGTCAACCGTACTGAACCCGAATCGGCCGCAAAACGCACATACAGGGTGAGTCAAGCTCAACGCCTCGGACTCTTGTGACCAAACGGTACCACTTTTCGAAAAATTGACTTTGCGGGTGTATGTAGGTCGAGTTGGACTACATTTTAAAAATAATGACTTTTATACAGGTTGTCTAATAAAAGCGTGACATATCAAAGTTAGGTTTTTAAATGGAATACCCTGTACATTATTGCATATTTAGGTTCCAGTGCATTTTAGTGTGACTTTATGTATCACACATGGGACTTTAAGCGAACCGTTTAGGTACAAATCACAATTTTGGGTATAGGTAGATGTCAGAAAAAATTGAATATCGCAGCTGTTATAAATCTTAGAGGGCTGTGACTTTGCCGTGTTACTAAGCATGAAATGTGTCAGCTTACGTTAGACGGTCGAGTTCGAATTACATTTGTACTCGGAGAAATTGGTAGATCAATTAAGTTAACTCCAATCAAAGGTAACTTGATTTTTTCAAATGGGAATGCATAATTTTTTTTATACCATCAAATGTGCAATTTGATAAGCCTTCTAATGATGTGCGATTGTAAATATCAATCTCTGGTAGTTTTGATTTAATTTCAAATATTCAGCAAAACCGGTGTTTTTCAATTTTCCTACCTATAAGCAACTTAGCAGGCCATGAAATATAAACAAAGAACTGTTTAGATGGAACAAAATAACTAACTTAGAAGATAGTTACGGACGAACTAAAGTAAAGGGACAAAGTTATAAAAATGACTTACAGCAAATCAATTCTAACCAGAAATAGCAGACATAACACATCTAAGGTCAAAAAGCTGCTGGAGTACGACAGAAATGGGTATTTTTTACAGCATACCGGCTACTACAATATTCTAAAGATTGACGATTCACAAAACCATTGTGAATTTTGAAATTAAAGGAAATCTACCACGTAATGTTGCTGGCAGCTTAATAGCTTTAGAATAAAATTTCACATTTCATGATTTAAAAAAATAGTAACCGATACCTCTGACCGGAGTTCTGCAAATTTTTCAATACTCATAGGCAAGATCGCCGAAAACGAAGAATAAATTAAAAATCTGCTCAAATTATTCAACATAATTTACCTGGCAGAAAATTAAAATATGATTTGTCAGTATTCCTTTTTTTGTGATCTTGCTAATAGATACTGAGAAATTCAAAGGACGACAGTGAGAGGTGTCATTACTTTTGACTTTGACGGAAATGACTACTGTTTTATGCCATTAAATGTGAAATTGCGTTCTGAAGATATTAGACTGACGGCAACGATCGCTGAAAGTTTTGCTTTCATTTCAAAGTGTTTAGTGATTTTGGAAATTTTTAATCTCTAGTACATTGCAGTCGCTAGTAGGCTGTAAAAATTATCCATTTCTGTCGTACTCCAGCTTCTCTTTAACCTTCGACATGTTACCGCCGTTGTTTCTGGTTAGAGTTGATTTGTTGTAGGGAATTTTTATAATCTTGTTCTGTTACTCTAGTTCTGCTGGATCTTTTTGCTAAGTTAGTTGTTTTCTTCCATCTGAATACGATTTTGTTTATATTTCATGGCCTGCTAGTTTGTTTATAGGTAGAGAAATTGAAAGACACTGATTTGATTGAAATCTCGAAATTTAATAAAAACTACCATAGACTGATGTTCACAATCTGATATAATTAGAAAGCCTATCAAATTGCACATCTGATCGTATAAAAAAATTATGCATTCCCTTTGAAAAAAATCAAGTTACCTTTGATTGAAGTTTCCTTAATTGATCTATCGATTTGTCCAAGTACAATGTAATTCGAACTCGACCGTCTAACGTAAGCTGATACATTTCATGCTTAGTAATACGGCAAAGTCACAGCCCTCTAGGATTTATAATAGCTGCGATATTCAATTTTTTTCTGACATCTACCTATACCCAAAATTGTGATTTGCACCTAAACGGTTCGCTTAAAAAGTGTGATACATAAAGTCACACTAACATTCACCCAGGAATCTAAATATGCAATAATATACAGGGTGTTCTATTTAAAAAACATAACTTTGATATGTCATGCTTATAGCCTGTATAAAAGTCATTGTTTTTAAAATGTAGCCCAACTCGACCTACATACATTTGCAAAGTCGATTTTTCGAAAAGTAGTATCGTTTCACAAGAGTCCGAGGCATTGAGCTTGACTCACCCTGTGTAACCTTAAAATGACCTGTGCGCATGCTGAAAGTTGGAAATAATATAAAAACGAAATTAGTTCTCGATCTAAAAGAATAGTGAAAACTTTAATTAAACAGAGCTGGTCATATAGCTTACAGTATATTCAATCCCAAGGTAGACTCCACATAAACAGTCGCAGGCAGCATTAGCGTGGTTACTGTCCGCTGCCATCTGCGAACACGCCAGCTATAGTCCAGTACAATTATGGAATTTTATATTACTATTTAAAAGAGTTGCCCTATTAATCCATTGCAACTTAAAAGCAGCCAGTTGCCAGTTCGAAATGATCATTTAGGCAATGAACACTTGACATCGCATACTTCGATCTGATTTCCAGTCAGTCTTGGGGGTTTTTACTTGCCGGATTATAACATACAATTCACACATAGTGTATTGGACTATTAGGGACCCTACCGACACGAGCCGATCTCGCACGCCGGCTTGTTTTCATTTGGTCTAGCTTGGCTGTGAATACAGTATAGGTGCACCTACGTTACATTTTGCAATTTTTAAATGGATGAGATTTGGATAGCAGTATGTTGCTGGGTAGTAGCAGGTAAAGCTGCACTTTATGAAAAGCTGGACGTAGGCGTAGTGAAAGATAAAACCCCTCGGCCTTTGTTTCAAGCTTTTTATGAGTTTTCAATTATCTATTATTCTTTAGGAGGGGATGAAATTGGGAAGGTGGGGAGAGAGGGAGATGAAATCTCGAAAAATTGTTGCTAACATAAAGTGCCCTCCATTGCCCTAAAAAATATTAAATTCTATGCTTTTCAGACCTACACGAAAACTGTCCTTGAACACTTACCTACATTCCTTTTTGATACCCACTTAGGGCTGGTTTCACCGCTCTCTGATGGTTTCGGATAGCGTATCTGTCACATAGGTCCATATCATTTATATGACAGATAGGCTTTTGGTCTGTCGGTTTATCTGTCTGTTACACTTAAAACCGGTTTCACCGGTCTCTGATAAGTTTCAGATAGCGTATCTGTCAGATAGGCCCATAATATTTATATGGCATTATCGGACAGATAGGCTATCAGTCTGTCGGTTTATCTGCCTGTTGGCTTCTACCCTCGTAGTCTCAGTAAACTTTGCACGGAGCGATATACTGCGGGATCGTAAAAGGTAGTATGCTGCTATAATTTTGAAAATCCGTGCATGGGCGGTGAAGGAATTAGCAAAAAACAAAAAAAAATCAAATATTCCTCAAACTGCGTTTTTAGGATTTTTGGGGGTTCCTAATCATTTTGTACTACAGGATGGATGATGGAGGGCTATGTATGTAGACGCGCATATCGGGTCATTTTTAAGATGCGGATCAGCGGATCTAGAACACCTCAAAGATCCGGAACAGTGATCCGGTTCACGGGTCAATCGGATCCCGACTAGCGAATGCAATCGTTCACCTTCGATCTTGACCGAAGCGCGAGGGAACCGCCCAATCTGGGTACTTGGTGCAGACAGAAATGAGCTAGTACAGCACAGTACAGTTCATGTATAATTTATTAATTTGTTTTATCTTTATATCAGATGATATTTATTTTTTATAAATATGTACCTAGAAGATGTATATGTATTAATACTATTCTTTATAAATTTCGATTTGAGTAAATAATTATTCAGTTTTGAGTTTCTCGTATCCTGGCACGTAAAAGGAATTTTTTGTCTCTACTATAAACAGCCACAGCTCATCATACAAGAAAAATATTCATTTATTATTCGCCCTAAAATATCTATCTAAATATTCCTTTAAATTCAGATCCCAGAACATTGAGCATTATGGCTATCATGTAGCTTCAGCAGAACACTGAACCGAAAACTGAACATCGCTAATCGTCAGATCGACTGACCGACATATATCGCCGTGGCACGCACCATCCTGCTTTGTGATTCTGAATGAATAAGCGAACAAGCTGCCGGATTTGTGATCCGACTGACCCGTTGAGATTAAATTTAGGATTCGGTTCAGTTAGGTCACCTTAATGATCCGGATCAATGAATCGGATTAGAACCGTTCTACACATCTCTAGCTATGAAAATGAAAAAATTGTTGTATGCTGTCTAAAGCTTATCAAAAAATGGTCAATGAAATTGTCAATCTTGGGTTAATTCCGCATACTGATGTAACATTTAATAATTTAATGTAAAATCTAATGCTAAAAGTAAAACCATTACACACACATACAGACCTACACGCAAACACACTGACCTGTGAGAGAAAGACCTAATACACTTTTTTACGTCCATCCTAACAGTGCCTTGCGTATTGCAGAAAACAAGGGACTTCGAATACGAGTTTTGCTTTAGATCGTTCTGTATTGGGTGGAAACTTCTATTTGATTTTAATGAAATTTTAACATAGTATTATTACTGTGTCGAGAAGGAAACGCGTATGGTTTTTAGAAATCGAATCAGTGGCGGCGCAGCAATAATGAAAAAAACTAAAAATATAAAAACATCTCAAACATCGTTTTTAGGCGTTTGAGATGTGACTGATCATTTTCTACTTTTTTTGGTAAGGGAGAAATTGGGATCGTTGGGGGGTGAGGGGTTGTAAAACTGAAAAGCTTATTGTATTCATAATAGGCTGTCCATTGACCTGTGACACTTTTTGAGATCCATCCGAACATTGTCTAGCCTATTGCAGAAACCAATAATTTTCTGATGTATATGTAATAATGGCATTGCTCTAGATCGTTCTGTATTCTATAGCGTGGAAAATATTGAACTGATGTTGACGAAACCTCGACACAGTATTAGTAGCAAGTACTATTAGCTTAGCGAGGAGGGTGAACGCATTTGTCTTTTAATTGAAAACCCCAGTTTTCTGTTGTATACATAAGGGTATTGCTTTAGACAGTTCTGTACTATATAACACAGTGTTATTTCCGTTGCAAGGTTGGAAAGCGCGTAAGGTTTTTAGAAATTGTGCCAGTAGCGGTGCAGTGTGTATTTGGTTGCACTACCGCAATCTGTGGGAAGTACTAACTCACTCAACTTGACTTAATTTTTTGTTCATAAATCCGCCATCACAAAGATGATATTTCAAAAGCATGCACCTTGTTCGACCCCGCCCTGGTAATAATAATCTGTCAAAGCTTTATTGCTAAGGTTAGATACACACGTTAGATAAAAACCTTGAGTCCTCAAACTATGTAAAGACAAGACAAGTACAGAACATTACAACGACCAAGTTTATTCAGTATTACGGAAAGTCCATTACCCAAATCTTAGCACCTTACTAAAAGAAAAAATATGAATCAGATCTTCTTAAAATTCACACAAAAATAACAAAAGCAAAGTCTATTCGCCTATAAATGGAGAAACAATGTAGTTACAAAGATCTATATAACGCTGATTCTAAATCAATTATTTGGAGGATTCATGACCATATGTCTATGGGAGCAGAACATGATGTCAAAACATTTGTAAATTCGCACATCATTGAAGTCCATCAGGTCACACGTTACAACAACAGGGTAGTTGAAATTTAAAAAAAACACCTATTCAGTAAAAGTCGTAGAACGGCTTATATCGCGGTGTCATTTTGGCAACACAGCTATGACCTCGCTTGGTGCGTTGTATACCGATTTCGGACCTCCGTTGTTCTCTGGGATAAAAAGCGGGTATATCGTGGCTCACTTAATTCTTTCATTGAAAGGTCCTCACTTGTCTCGATATACACGTATCAATTTTCTCATCGGTAAAATAGCTTTCATGTGTATATTTGAATGTTTCTTATCAAATGGCACATCTTCGTAGTATCTATCATAAAATGATGCCATTATCTCGTTGTCCTCACTTGGTCACCGATATGTATTGTCCTCACTTGGTGCGCCAGCCAAGTATATATATATATATATATATATATATATATATATATATATATATATATACATCATTATAACAAACCTGAGCCAATTGGAAATTGACCATATACTGAGCCACCTACTTAGAGATGTGCTAGATAAATAATAGTTTTATTTTCATCTCCAGATATATTGTGTTGTATCTAAAAACCGTAATATACATAAGAAATTATTTAAAATAAATATTTTTGAAAATGCTTATATATTCATATTTATAGTACATACATGAGCCATGCATACATTTAATACCATTGTGAGCCTTTGATATACAAGTTTATGTAAATTATCGAATCTTCCTGAGCCAAGCAATGTTGCCAAGATTACAGCTGGGTTTAGGCTCAGAATAGTTAGCAATCAAATATATACAAATAACACGCCCACTTGACCTTGACTGGGTGGAATTATTACTCCTGATGTACTGTGTGAGGCTTTCCCGGCCACCGTCGAGTGAATTTGTGGTTCTTGGGTTGTTAAGCCGGCGTCGTTTAGCGTTAAGGCTTGACGTTTCGCCACCACGAGTGGATGGCATATTCAGAATCTATTTCACTTTGGTGACTTCCAAAATACTGTAATTTGGATTTTGGATACTGTAATTTGTATTGGTCAATATGGTCAAGTCATTCTCACGTGATGCCGTGACCAAGGGAAAAGGGATTAATTTTTATTCAGGGTGTTAATTAAGTATGTTAACAAACTTTAACCACGAATAGTACTCTGAAAAATAGAAAGAAAATGTCATATGAACATGGGTCCGGAAATGCTTCCTAAGGGAGCTACGCTCCTTTGCATGGGGCACCCTGAAGACGGTTTTCCCTCGATATTCTCGAAACCATTCATAACAAAATTACGAAATTAGGTACGATGGGTAAACTTTTGACGCTGAATCTGATTCTGAATTCAGAATTTCATAATTTTAATCAGAGGCGTATCATACGGGAGGAGTTAGGGGTAAAAATAACCCCATTTTCTTAATGGTAATTTTTTGACATTTTGATTTTAGAATATGGTGTTTCAGAGTTTGTTGTCAAGTAGAAGTGTACTGATATTCAGCTGGTGGCGGTCACTTCCACTTTAAGAAAACATTCTCTATTTGTCTTAGTATTTTATTTCTTATTTGTTCAAACTCTTATTAAATAATGTTACTTTAAAAATAATACCTGAATGTTTTGTAATAACTCTAAACTGAATAAACTGACAGTTCTTAAGTTGCTTATCAATTATTTCAATTGTTTTTCACAGCACACTTATTAAATAAATGAACATTTATTTATTTACAATAGCCTGCATCGATTCAATGCTTTGCATTTTTCTCGAAAATGGTTAGCCCTATCGAGATGTACCAAAAAACCATTTGTACGTAGAAATCTCTGAAATGTCTGTCTGTTGGCGTTTTTCTAGCCTCCCAATCTCAGTAACCGCTACATGGATTGTGATGAAATTTGGGCAGCGTTATGCTGTGGGGTCGTAGTAGGTAATGTTTCTATAATTTTGAAAATCGTTATACGGGGGGCGGAGTAATTAGCAAAAAACGAAAAATTTCAAATACGCCTCAAACTTCGTTTTTAGGCGTTTTAGGGGTTCCTGATCATTTTCTACTTTTTTTTGGGTGGGGGTGAATTTGGGGTGATTGGGGGGTGGGGGGTTGTAATACTGAAAAATTTGTTGTATTCACAATGGGCTCTCTAATGACCTGTAAATGAAAGACCTAGCGCCATAATACAATTTTTTAGGTCCATCCAAACATTGCCTTCCTTATAATAGAAACCAAGGGACTTGGAATCATTTGTGATGTATATATCAGAGTGTTGTTTTAGTTTTAGATCGTTCTTTATTGCATAACGCCAAAATTATCGAATGGATTTTAATTAAATTTTGACACAGTATTACTGCCACGGCGAGGATGGAAAACGCGCATGTTTTGGAAAAATCGTGTCAGTGGCGGCGCAGCAACAATAAAAAAACTAAAAATGTAAAAATAGCTAAAGCTTTGTTTTTCGGCGTTTTAGGGGTTTCTGATCATTTTTTACTTTTTTTGGGTGGGGGTGAAATTGGGGTGGTTAGTGGGTGGGGGGTTGTAAAACTCAAAAATTTATTCCATTTATAACAGTGTCCATTGACCTGTGAAAGAAATACCTAGCGGCATAATAGACGTTTGTTAGGTCCATCCGAACATTGCCTTGGCTATTACAGAAATCAAGGGATTTGGTATTGGTAGGGGTAGGTATTGATTTAGGTCGTTCTGAATTTAGTAACATGGAAATTATGGAATTAATTTTAATGAAATTTAGACAGAGTATTAGTACCGCGGCAAGGATGAAAAATGCGTATGGTTTTCAAAAATCGTGTCAGTGGCGGCGCAGCAATAATAAAAAAACTAAAAATATAAAAATAGCTCAAACTTCGTTTTTAAGCAATTTGGGGGTTCCTGATTGTTTCGTTTCGTCCAGTTGGGGCTGAATTGTGTCGCCTACGGAGAGATTTAGGAAACTATTTACTAGTTTTTGTGTTGGATGTTTTTTGACGACAGGCGGGCGATGATTTGGTTGCAACTGTTATGTGTGGGAAGTACTGAGTCAATCAACTTGACTCCATTTTTTTTGTTTAACAAAGAGTTTAACAATTGCTAATCTCAACCAATCAGATTCCACAGAAGCGGAACATTTGATCACTGGATTATTTGATAATGATATAATGATGACAAGAAATTAGGGTTTTGAATTGAACACATTTTTTAGTGATACATGGAAATAACATTTAAGTTTTATAACAAAACTATTTTTGTTTTTTTCACAATAATTCAAAAGTTATTTCAAAATAAAAATGGGCTTTTGTATCCAGTACCGAAAACACGCCCAAAGCTCCCGAACCCACGTGTCGTCAAGTATGGTTCGTTGAAGCGATCCGTTCTGCAGAGGGTCACATGACGTAGTGGTAAAATTTGATTCAAAAACATATTCATGTCGATGGTACAAAACAAAATGTGTGTAACATGAGTGAAAAGCATATCAATATATTTTTTGGTTAAAAAAAATAAAAAAAAGTTGCAAGCGTGTGTTTCGAGCCAACACCCGCTTGAACACAGCAATTTGCTGCATAACACTATACCACTACGCCACCCGACCCACCACTGCTGAGCGGATCGCTTCAACGAAACATATTGACTTCACATGGGTTCGGGAGCCATCGGAGTGTTTTCGGTACTGGACTGAAAAGCCCATTTTTGTTTTGTTACAACTTCTTAATTATTGCGAAAAAAAGAAAACGAAAATAGTTTTGATACAAAACTTATATATGATATGATCAAAAGTGACATCCAGCTTTGACGTTTAATATAATAATAATAATAATAATAATAATGTTTATTGGCGTAAAAGTAGTATACATAATAGGGGTCATAATATGACAGCAACAACACCTGCAATAAACATTGAACATTCAATCCACTGAGCGCCGAGGCACTGTATGTGGAGAAATAAGAATAAATATAACAATTTATTAAAAATACATAAGAAAAAATAAATAATAAATAGTTCCATTATTAAGATGATTGTAAATGACTCGATTAGGGCAAATTACCTAAATAAGAATAAACTAATTTTCTAGAAATATAAACTCCACTAACACCTAAGGAGAAATACATTTTTATCATACAATGAAATACAATAGATGAACAAAAAATTAAAGGATACACACATATTGTATAAACACGCAATCAATAATAAAATATTAGTCAGTCAGGGCAGACAGACATTCCATTGGATAATTTTTAATAAATAATTTTAATTTCTTTTTGAATAAGGCAATTGAGCCTAAGTTTTGTATTGATAGAGGTATGAGATTGAACAACCTTACACCTAGGAATGCTAGAGATCCCTGACCAATGCATTTATTCATAAATTGAGTCTGATATACTGATTTAGCTTGTCGTGTGGCATAATCATGTGTCGGATGTTCCAGAATATGTTTGTTTCTATAAATGTACACCCCAACTTTATAGAAATACATTTGTCTGATACTCAATAAACCTATTTCCTGAAAGAGTTGTTTAGTTGGATATGATAAGGGTTTTTGTAGAATAATTTTGAAAAATCTTTTTTGGAGTACTTGTAGCGGCTGTAGATGAGACTTCAGTACACCTCCCCATGCTGTTATTCCGTAAGATATATGTGGGTCAACCAGAGAATAATAAACAGTTGACAAATGTTTGTGGCTCAAAAAAGCTTTAATTTTGTGAAAGACATGCATAATATATCTGAGTTTCTTTACTATGTAGCTTATATGATCTTCCCATCGCAACTGACTATCAATATAGATACCTAAGTATTTTATTGATTTACAACTCTGAATTTTGTAATGCTGACCAGAATATCTAATGTCTATCTCGTTGAAAAAAGGAGCTACAGTTATATAGGTATAGAAAGGTAATAAGCATGTTTTACTGAAGTTTATCGTGAGTAGTCTGCTATCAATCCACTTTTTTATCTGTACCAACTCATCAGAGACTATGTTTTTGAGATCTGCCCAAGAGTTTGCTTGATAGAATATCACGGTGTCGTCAGCAAATGAGATTATTGAACCCTTCAAATTTAGTAGGAATATGTCATTAACATAAAGCAGGAACAATACAGGACCTAAGATTGAACCTTGGGGTACTCCATAAGTTGGTGTTTCTGATTTGCTCAGTACATCTTCGATTTGCACATGCTGAGTCCTTTCGTACAAGTAATTTCTAAATAAATTATTACATTGACCTCTGATACCGATATTATGTAATGTTTCAAGGAGAATTTCAAAACTGACTGTGTCAAATGCTTTAGACAAGTCTAAGAACACAGCTAAGCAAGGGACACTTGAGTCCAAACAGTTATAGACTTCATTTATTAGGTGTACTATTGCATCCTCTGTAGAAATATTTTTCTGAAATCCATATTGGCTTTTATTTATTATTTTGTATTTGGTAATGAAGTTCCCAATATTAATAAAATGCTATTGGATGATATTTATTAACTTATCTCTCGATACCCAATAGAAAGCTAAATGTGAAGATAAGCGCGGTAAAAAGAAAATAACTATAATACCCATATATCCCTAATGAGAATCACTCGGAGGTGACGTCATGCGCACAGCAGGCGAAAAACCGGACAGCGGAGCATCTAGCCCTGATAAAATAGCATGGACCTGATGATCGGTGTTGCCAAATCCTCTGGCTCATGTTTATAACAATTTCCGGTATATACTTGTATATAAATTATGGAATCGCAGCGCCATTTGTGGAAATTCTGTGAACTATATTTCCTAGCAATGGTATTAACCTGAGCCACCACATTATGACGTTTATTACCTTTCTGACATTAGAGCACGGAACAAGTTTTCGTTATTTACAATCTGTGACATTTGATCTACCAAAGCTTTGTCTGAAATTGACTGTAGTAGGCCAAATGTACCGAGAAACAAAGGCAAACGGACCTGAGCCGTCTATATGGCTCACATCCGTCAAAGTGGCTCAGGTTAATGCGCTCAAGTTCCGATTAGTGGATCAGGTTAGTATCAAAGAGGAAAATATATATATATATATATATATATATATATATATATATATTTTCCTCTTTGATACTAACCTGATCCACTAATAGGAACTTGAGCGTATTAACCTGAGCCACTTCGACGGATGTGAGCCATATAGACGGCTCAGGTCCGTTTGCCTTTGTTTCTCGGTACATTTGGCCTACTACAGTCAATTTCAGACAAAGCTTTGGTAGATCAAATGTCACAGATTGTAAATAACGAAAACATGTTCCGTGCTCTAATGTCAGAAAGGTAATAAACGTCATAATGTGGTGGCTCAGGTTAATACCATTGCTAGGAAATATAGTTCACAGAATTTCCACAAATGGCGCTGCGATTTCATAATTTATATACAAGTATATACCGGAAATTGTTATAAACATGAGCCAGAGGATTTGGCAACACCGATCATCAGGTCCATGCTATTTTATCAGGGCTAGATGCTCCGCTGTCCGGTTTTTCGCCTGCTGTGCGCATGACGTCACCTCCGAGTGATTCTCATTAGGGATATATGGGTATTATAGTTATTTTCTTTTTACCGCGCTTATTTTCACATTTAGCTTTCTATTGGGTATCGAGAGATAAGTTAATAAATATCATCCAATAGCATTTTATTAATATTGGGAACAAACGTCAAAGCTGGATGTCACTTTTGATCATATCATATATAAGTTTTGTATCAAAACTATTTTCGCTTTCTTTTTTTCGCAATAATTAAAAAGTTGTAACAAAACAAAAATGGGCTTTTCAGTCCAGTACCGAAAACACTCCGATGGCTCCCGAACCCATGTGAAGTCAATATGTTTCGTTGAAGCGATCCGCTCAGCAGTGGTGGGTCGGGTGGCGTAGTGGTATAGTGTTACGCAGCAAATTGCTGTGTTCAAGCGGGTGTTGGCTCGAAACACACGCTTGCAACTTTTTTTTATTTTTTTTTTTAACCAAAAAATATATTGATATGCTTTTCACTCATGTTACACACATTTTGTTTTGTACCATCGACATGAATATGTTTTTGAATCGAATTTTACCACTACGTCATGTGACCCTCTGCAGAACGGATCGCTTCAACGAACCATACTTGACGACACGTGGGTTCGGGAGCTTTGGGCGTGTTTTTGGTACTGGATACAAAAGCCCATTTTTATTTTGAAATAACTTTTGAATTATTGTGAAAAAAACAAAAATAGTTTTGTTATGAAACTTAAATGTTATTTCCATGTATCACTAAAAAATGTATTCAATTCAAAACCCTAATTTCTTGTCATCATTATATCATTATCAAATAATCCAGTGATTAAATGTTCCACTTCTGTGGAATCTGATTGGTTGAGATTAGCAATTGTTAAACTCTTTGTTAAACAAAAGAATGGAGTCAAGTTGATTGACTCAGTACTTCCCACACATAACAGTTGCAACCAAATCATCGCCCACCTGTCGTCAAAAAACATCCAACACAAAAACTAGTAAATAGTTTCCTAAATCTCTCCGTAGGCGACACAATTCAGCCCCAACTGGACGAAACGAAACAATCAGGAACCCCCAAATTGCTTAAAAACGAAGTTTGAGCTATTTTTATATTTTTAGTTTTTTTATTATTGCTGCGCCGCCACTGACACGATTTTTGAAAACCATACGCATTTTTCGTCCTTGCCGCGGTAATAATACTGTGTCTAAATTTCATTAAACTTAATTCCATAATTTCCATGTTACTAAATTCAGAACGACCTAAATCAATACCTACCCCTACCAATACCAAATCCCTTGATTTCTGTAATAGCCAAGGCAATGTTCGGATGGACCTAACAAACGTCTATTATGCCGCTAGGTATTTCTTTCACAGGTCAATGGACGCTGTTATAAATGGAATAAATTTTTGAGTTTTACAACCCCCCACCCACTGACCACCCCAATTTCACCCCCACCCAAAAAAAGTAAAAAATGATCAGAAACCCCTAAAACGCCGAAAAACAAAGTTTGAGCTATTTTTACATTTTTAGTTTTTTTATTGTTGCTGCGCCGCCACTGACACGATTTTTCCAAAACATGCGCGTTTTCCATCCTCGCGCTGGCAGTAATACTGTGTCAAAATTTAATTAAAATCCATTCGATAATTTTGGCGTTATGCAATAAAGAACGATCTAAAACTAAAACAACACTCGGATATACAGGGTGGCCAATCGGGTGACGATAATAATTTTTTTTTAGATAGCCCGTACCAAGACCTATCCAAAACACCCCCAGGTATGTGTACCGATTATTGATAGTTTTCGAGTTATGATTTTTTTTTTGAAAACTTAGAGATTTTCCAGTTTTTCCAAGAAGTCGTCAAAAACAAAAACAAGAATGCTTTTTGGCTTTTATTTTTTTCTGCAGTTATACTCAGTATTAAGCCTATTTTAATATTCAATAAAGAGAACCTGTACATCCGAACAATAATTAAGTACATTTTGGGGCCAAAGTTTGAAATTTCTGTTTTTAGTCAGGAGACCAAAACCAGAATAAGATTAAAAATACTTATGTCTGGTTCTGGAGCTGCAAACTAATCTTAAAAACTTTACAGGACATTGCACTTTCGAAATAATGATGAAAAAGTAGCACTTATGGGAACATTTTGCGGCGTACGTGAGTGTTAAAGGTAAAAAGGTGATAATTCACGAATTTCCAAAATGATTTAGAAAACTATTATTTTGCTTTGTTATGACAAATTAACGAAAATAAACTCGTAACAACTAATAAATCCGATAATCGTTGATGTTTTGATGAGTTTTAATAAAAAAACTAATACCCAAATTGTGATTTTTGAAGTGTCTTTACTATGTACTATTAAACTTCTGCTAAATTAAGTTGTATGGAAGGTTAACAAAGGAAAGGAATAATAAACAATAATCTGACTTCTAATTTCATGGCAGAATTACCTAGGAAGCGATGTCGTAGCATACGCCATCATTTTCTTTCAGAGTAGCTTTTTGCGAGCTCATGTCGGCGGAGCGCAGTTGTGTTAATTTTCGGTAATAGGTAAGGCAATGATCGGATGAACCTAAAAAGGTGATTTGTATCGCTAGGTCTTCCTTGACAGGTCAGTAGAGAGCCTATCATGAATACAACAAGTTTTTCAGTTTTTCAACCCCCCACCCCCAAACACCAAAATTCCACCCCCACCCAAAAAACACAGAAAATGATCAAGAACCTGTAAAACGCCTAAAAACGAAGTTTGAGGAATATTTGAAATTACCTACCAAGACCCCACAGCATATTGCTGCCCAAATTTCATCACAGTCCATGCAGCGGTTACTGAGATTACGAGGCTAGAAAAACGCGTACAGACAGACAGAACGACAGAAATGAGTGACGCGGATTTTCGTTATGTAGACATTATAAAACGCCCAAAAAACCTATTATCTCAAAATCGAAAATTTTCACGATCACAATCCTCCCCTCACCTATCGGTGAGGGAAGTAAAAGGGATGGCGTATGCTACGATAACGCTTCCCAGGTAATTTCGCCATGGAATTAAGAGTCAGATTGTTGTTTTATTATTCTTTTCCTTTGTTAACTTTCCATACAACTTAATTTAGCAGAAATTCAATAGCACACAGCAAAAAGCACAGGTATTAATTTTTTTATTAAAAGTGAATAAAACATCAATGATTATCATGTTTATTAGTTGTTATGAGTTTTTTTTCTTTAATTTGTCATAATAAAGTATAATAATAGTTTTTTAAATCATTTTGGAAATTCGTGAGTTATCACCTTTTTACCTTTAATAGTCACGTACGGCGCAAAATGCCCCCATAAGTG
Organism: Callosobruchus maculatus; assembly: GCA_951848785.1. Taxonomy (NCBI): domain Eukaryota; kingdom Metazoa; phylum Arthropoda; class Insecta; order Coleoptera; family Chrysomelidae; genus Callosobruchus; species Callosobruchus maculatus. The sequence goes on from CATOUR010000238.1 coordinate 108,577, forward strand.
CTATTTTTTCGTTATTATTTCGAAAGTGCAATGTCTTGCAGAGTTTTTAAGATTAGATTGGAGCTCCAGAACCAGGCATAAGTATTTTTAATTTTATTTAGAAGGTTTTGGTCTCCTGACAAAAAACAGAGATTTCAAACTTTGGGCCCAAAATGTACTTAATTATTGTTCGGATGTACAGGTTCTCTTTATTGGATATTAAAATAGGCTTAATACTGAGTATAATTGCGGAAAAAAATAAAAGCCAAAAAGCATTTTTGTTTTTGTTTTTGATAATTTCTTGGAAAAACTGGAAAATCTCTAAATCTCTCTAAATTTTCAAAAAAAAATCATAACTCGAAAACTATCAATAATCGGTACACATACATAGAGGTGTTTTGGATAGGACTCGGTACGGGCTATCTAAAAAAAAATTATTATCGTCACCCGATTGGCCACCCTGTATACATCACAAATTATTCCAAGTTCCTTGGTTTCTATTATAAGGAAGGCAATGTTTGGATGGACCTAAAAAATTGTATTATGGCGCTAGGTCTTTCATTTACAGGTCATTAGAGAGCCCATTGTGAATACAACAAATTTTTCAGTATTACAACCCCCCACCCCCCAATCACCCCAAATTCACCCCCACCCAAAAAAAAGTAGAAAATGATCAGGAACCCCTAAAACGCCTAAAAACGAAGTTTGAGGCGTATTTGAAATTTTTCGTTTTTTGCTAATTACTCCGCCCCCCGTATAACGATTTTCAAAATTATAGAAACATTACCTACTACGACCCCACAGCATAACGCTGCCCAAATTTCATCACAATCCATGTAGCGGTTACTGAGATTGGGAGGCTAGAAAAACGTCAACAGACAGACATTTCAGAGATTTCTACGTACAAATGGTTTTTTGGTACATCTCGAAAGGGCTAACTATTTTCGAGAAAAATGCAAAGCATTGAATCGATACAGGCTATTGTAAATAAATAAATGTTCATTTATTTAATAAGTGTGCCGTGAAAAACAATTGAAATAATTGATAAAGAACTTAAGAACTGTCAGTTTATTCAGTTTAGAGTTATTACAAAACATTTAGGTATTATTTTTAGTAACATTATTTAATAAGAGTTTGAACAAATAAGAAATAAAATACTAAGACAAATAGAGAATGTTTTCTTAAAGTGGAAGTGACCGCCACCAGCTGAATATCAGTACACTTCTACTTGACAACAAACTCTGAAACACCATATTCTAAAATCAAAATGTCAAAAAATTACCATTTAGAAAATGGGGTTATTTTTACCCCTAACTCCTCCCGTATGATACGCCTCTGATTAAAATTATGAAATTCTGAATTCAGAATCAGATTCAGCGTCAAAAGTTTACCCATCGTACCTAATTTCGTAATTTTTGTTATGAATGGTTTCGAGATTTCGAGAATATCGAGGGAAAACCGTCTTCAGGGTGCCCCATGCAAAGGAGCGTAGCTCCCTTAGGAAGCATTTCCGGACCCATGTTCATATGACATTTTCTTTCTATTTTTCAGAGTACTATTCGTGGTTAAAGTTTGTTAACATACTTAATTAACACCCTGAATAAAAATGAATCCCTTTTCCCTTGGTCACGGCATCACGTGAGAATGACTTGACCATATTGACCAATACAAATTACAGTATCCAAAATCCAAATTACAGTATTTTGGAAGTCGCCAAAGTGAAATAGATTCTGAATATGCCATCCACTCGTGGTGGCGAAACGTCAAGACTTAACGCTAAACGACGCCGGCTTAACAACCCAAGAACCACAAATTCACTCGACGGTGGCCGAGAAAGCCTCACACAGTACATCAGGAGTAATAATTCCACCCAGTCAAGGTCAAGTGGGCGTGTTATTTGTATATATTTGATTGCTAACTATTCTGAGCCGAAACCCAGCTGTAATCTTGGCAACATTGCTTGGCTCAGGAAGATTCGATAATTTACATAAACTTGTATATCAAAGGCTCACAATGGTATTAAATGTATGCATGGCTCATGTATGTACTATAAATATGAATATATAAGCATTTTCAAAAATATTTATTTTAAATAATTTCTTATGTATATTACGGTTTTTAGATACAACACAATATATCTGGCGATGAAAATAAAACTATTATTTATCTAGCACATCTCTAAGTAGGTGGCTCAGTATATGGTCAATTTCCAATTGGCTCAGGTTTGTTATAATGATGTATATATATATATATATATATATATATATATATATACTTGGCTGGCGCACCAAGTGAGGACAGTACATATTAGTGACCAAGTGAGGACAACGAGATAATGGCATCATTTTATGATAGATATTACGAAGATGTGCCATTTGATAAGAAACATTCAAATATACACATGAAAGCTATTTTACCGATGAGAAAATTGATACGTGTATATCGAGACAAGTGAGGACCTTTCAATGAAAGAATTAAGTGAGCCACGATATACCCGCTTTTTATTCCAGAGAACAACGGAGGTCCGAAATCGGTATACAACGCACCAAGCGAGGTCATAGCTGTGTTGCCAAAATGACACCGCAATATAAGCCGTTCTACGACTTTTACTGAATAGGTGTTTTTTAAATTACACTTTACAACAACTACCCTGTTGTTGTAACGTGTAACCTGATGGACTTCAATGATGTGTGAATTCACAAATGCTTTGACATCATGTTCTGCTCCCATAGACATATGGTCATGAATCCTCCAAATAATTGATTTAGAATCAGTGTTATATAGATCTTTGTAACTACATTGTTTTTCTATTTATAGGCGAATAGACTTTGCTTTTGTTATTTTTGTGTGAATTTTAAGAATATCTGATTAATATTTTTCCTTTTAGTAAGGTGCTAAAATTTGGGTGATGGACTTTCCGTGATACTGAATAAACTTGGTCGTTGTAATGTTCTGTACTTGGCTTGCCTTTACATAGTTTGAGGACTCAAGGTTTTTATCTAACGTGTGTATCTAACATTAGCAATAAAACTTTGACAGATTATTATTGCCACGGCGGGGTCGAAAAAGGTGCATGCTTTTGAAATATCATCTTTGTGATGGCGGATTTATGAACAAAAAATTAAGTCAAGTTGAGTGAGTTAGTACTTCCCACACATTGCGGTGAAACCAATTTATTGTTTTCCCATACCGTGAAGCTATAATCTGAGATCATTTTGCAACCAAATACATGCTGCACCGCTACTGACACGATTTTTAAAAACCTTACGCGCTTTCCAACCTTGCAACGGAAATAACACTGTGTTATATAGTACAGAACGGTCTAAAGCAATGCCCTTATGTATACAACAGAAAATTGGGGTTTCCAATTAAAAGCCAAACGCGTTTACCCTCCTCGCTAAGCTAATAGTATTTGCTAGTAATACTGTGTCGAGATTTCATCAAAATCAGTTCAATATTTTCCACGCTATAGAATACAGAACGATCTAGAGCAATGCCATTATTACGTATACATCAGAAAATTCTTGGTTTCTGCAATAGGCTAGACAATGTTCGGATGGATCTAAAAAAGTGTCACAGGTCAATGACAGCCTATTATGAATACAATAAGCTTTTCAGTTTTACAACCCCTCACCCCCCAACGATCCCAATTTCTCCCTTACCAAAAAAGTAGAAAATGATCAGTCACGTCTCAAACGCTTAAAAACGATGTTTGAGATGTTTTTATATTTTTAGTTTTTTTCATTATTGCTGCGCCGCCACTGATACGATTTCTAAAAACCATACGCATTTCCATTCTCGACACAGTAATAATACTATGTCAAAATTTCATTAAAATCAAACAAAAGTTTCCACAGAATACAGAACGACCTAAAGCAAAACTCGTATTCGAAGTCCCTTGTTTTCTGCAATACGCAAGGCACTGTTAGGATGGACCTAAAAAAGTGTATTATGCCGCTGGGTCTTGCTCTCACAGGTCATTGTGTTTGCGTGTAGGTCTGTATGTGTGTGTGTGTAATGGCTTTACTTTTAGCATTGAGATTTTAATTATATTATTAAATGTTACATCATTATGCGGAATTAACCCAAGATTGACAAGTTTCATATATTTGGCCATTTTTTGATAAGCTTTAGACAGGCTATTATGAATACAACAATTTTTTCATTTTCATAGCTAGAGATGTGTAGAACGGTTCTGATCCGGTTCATTGATCCGGATCTTTAAGGTGACCTAACTGAACCGGGTCCTAAATTTAATCTCAACGGGTCAACGGGTCCGTCGGGTCACAAATTCGGCGGCTTGTCCATCAGAATCACAAAGCAGGATGGTGCGTGCCACGGCAATATATGTCGGTCAGTTCAGTTTTCGGTTCAGTGTTCTGCTTAAGCTACAGGATAGCCATAATGCTCAATGTTCTGGGATCTGAATTTAAAAGAATATTTAGATAGATATTTTAGGGCGAATAATAAATGAATATTTTTCTTGTATGATAAGTTGTGGCTGTTTATAGTAGAGACAAAGAATTCCTTTTACGTGCTAGGAGTGTATTTTAACAAATACGAGAAACTCAAAACTGAATAATTATTTACTCAAATCGAAATTTATAAAGAATAGTATTAATACATATACATCTTCTAGGTACATAATTATAAAAAATAAATGTCATCTGATATAAAGATAAAACAAATTAATAAATTATACATGAAGTGTACTGTACTGTACTGGCTCATTTCTGTCTGCACCGAGTACCCAGATTGGGCGGTTCCCTTGTGCTTCGGTTGACCAATCGTTCACCTTCGATCTTGAGATCTTGAGATCGAAAGTGGACGATTGCATTCGCTAGTCGGGATCCGACTGACCCGTGAACCGGATCACTGTTCCGGATCTTTGAGGTGTTCTAGATCCGCTGATCCGCATCTTAAAAATGACCCGATATGCCCATCTCTATTCATAGCCCTCCACCATCCATCCTGTAGTACAAAATGATTAGGAACCCCCAAAAATCCTAAAAACGAAGTTTGAGGAATATTTGACTTTTTTTTGTTTTTTGCTAATTCCTTCACCGCCCATGCACGGATTTTCAAAATTATAGCAGTATACTACCTATTACCCCACAGTATATCGCTCCGTGCAAAGGTTGCTGAGATTATGAGGATAGAAAAACTCCAACAGGCAGATAAACCGACAGACCGATAGCCTATATGTCCGATAATGCCATATAAATATTATGGGCCTATCTGATAGATACACTATCTGAAACTTATCAGAGACCGGTGAAACCGGTTCTAAGTATAACAGAAAGACAAACCGACAGACCGAAAGCCTATCTGTCATATAAATGATATGGGCCTATGTGACAGATCCGCTATCCGAAACTTATCAGAGACGAGTGAAACTGGCCCTAAGTGTAATGAATGGGTATCAAAAAAGAATGTAGGTAAGTCTTCAAGGACAGTTTTCGTGTAGGTCTGAAAAGCATAGAATTTAATATTTTTTAGGGCAATGGAGGGTACTTTATGTTAACAACAATTTTTCGAGATTTCATCTCCCTCTCTCCCCACCTTCACTATTTCATCCCCTCCTAAAAAATAACAGATAATTGAAAACTCGTAAAAAGCTTGAAACAAAGGCCGAGGGGTTTTATCTTTCACTACGCCTACGCCCAGCTTTTCATAAAGTGCAGCTTTACCTACTACTACCCAGCAACATACTGCTATCCAAATTTCATCCATTTAAAAAATGCAAAATGCAACGTAGGTGCACCTAAGCTATATGACCAGCTCTGTTTAATTAAAATTTTCACTATTCTTTTAGATCGAGAACTCATTTCGTTTTTATATTATTTCCAACTTTCAGCATGCGCACAGGTCATTTTAAGGTTATACAGGGTGAGTCAAGCTCAACGCCTCGGACTCTTGTGACCAAACGATACTACTTTTCGGAAAATCGACTTTGCAAGTGTATGTAGGTCGAGTTGGGCTACATTTTAAAAATAATTACTTTTATACAGGGTGTCTAATATAAGCGTGACATATCAAAGTTATGTTTTTTCAAATGGAGCACCCTGTATATTATTGCATATTTAGATTCCTGGGTGAATGTTAGTGTGACTTTATGTATCACACATGGGACTTTAAGCGAATTGTTTAGGTGCAAAACACAATTTTGGGTATAGGTCGATGTCAGAAAAAAATTGAATATCGCAGCTATTATAAATCTTAGAGGGCAGTGACTTTGCCATATTATACTAAGCATGAAATGTATCAGCTTACGTTAGACGGTCGAGTTCAAATTACATTTTTACTTGGACAAATCGGTAGATCAATTAAGGAAACTTCAATCAAAGGTAACTTGATTTTTTTCAAAGGGAATGCATAATTTTTTTTATACGATCAAATGTGCAATTTGATGGGCTTTCTAATTATACCAGGTTGTGAATATCAATCTATGGTAGTTTTTATTAAATTTCGAGATTTCAATCAAATCAGTGTCTTTCAATTTCCCTACCTATAAACAAACTAGCAGGCCATGAAATATAAACAAAATCATATTCAGATGGAAGAAAACAACTAACTTAGCAAAAAGATCCAGCAGAACTAGAGTAAAAGAACAAGATTATAAAAATTCCCTACAACAAATCAACTGTAACCAGAAACAACGGCGGTAACCTGTCTAAGGTTAAAGAGAAGCTGGAGTACGACAGAAATGGATAATTTTTACAGCCTACTAGCGACTGCAATGTACTAGAGATTAAAAATTTCCAAAATCACTAAACACTTTGAAATGAAAGCAAAACTTTCAGCGATCGTTGCCGTCAGTCTAATATCTTCAGAGCGCAATTTCACATTTAATGGCATAAAACAGTAGTCATTTCCGTCAAAGGCAAAAGTAATGATACCTCTCACTGTCGTCCTTTGAATTTTTCAGTATCTATTAGCAGGATCACAAAAAAGGAATACTGACAAATCATATTTTAATTTTCTGCCAGGTAAATTATGTTTAATAATTTGAGCAGATTTTTAATTTATTCTTCATTTTCGGCGATCCTGCTTATGAGTATTGAAAAATTTGCAGAACTCCAGTCAGAGGTATCGGTTACTATTTTTTTAAATCATGAAATGTGAGATATTATTCTGATGAAGCTATTAAGCTGCCAGCAACATTACGTGGTAGATTTCCTTTGATTTCAAAATTCACAATGGTTTTGTGAATCTTCAATCTTTAGAATATTGTAGTAGCCGGTATGCTGTAAAAAATACCCATTTCTGTCATACTTCAGCTGTTTTTTGACCTTAGATGTGTTATGTCTGCTATTTCTGGTTAGAATTGATTTGTTGTAAGTCATTTTTATAACTTTGTCCTTTTACTTTAGTTCTTCCGTAACTATCTGCTAAGTTAGTTGTTTTGTTCCATCTGAACAGGTTTTTGCTCATGTTTCATGGCCTGCTAAGTTGCTTATAGGTAGGAGAATTGAAAAACACCGGTTTTACTGACAGTTTGAAATTAAATCAAAACTACCAGAGATTGATATTTACAACCGCATATCATTAGAAAGCTTATCAAATTGCACATTTGATGGTATAAAAAAAGTTATGCATTCCCATTTGAAAAAATGAAGTTACCTTTGATTGGAGTTTACTTAATTGATCTACCGATTTCTCCAAGTACAAATGTAATTCGAACTCGACCGTCTAACGTAAGCTGACACATTTCATGCTTAGTAACACGGCAAAGTCACAGCCCTCTAAGATTTATAATAGCTGCGATATTCAATTTTTTTCTGACATCTACCTATACTCAAAATTGTGATTTGTACCTAAACGGTTCGCTTAAAGTCCCATGTGTGATACATAAAGTCACACTAAAATGCACTGGAGTCTAAATATGCAATAATGTACAGGGTATTCCATTTAAAAAAAAAACAGCTTTGAAATGTCACGCTTTTATTAGACACCCTGTATAAAGGTCATTATTTTTTAAATGTAGACCAACTCGACCTACATATACTCGCAAAGTCCATTTTTCGAAAAGTGGTATCGTTTGGTCACAAGAGTCCGAGGCGTTGAGCTTGACTCACCCTGTATATGCGTTGTGCGGCCGAATTTCAGATCGATCCGAAAATATACCTACTTGAAGAACAATAATAGTAAAAGGGCAAGAAAGACGCTCACAAAAAATACTCAGGTGGTCCTCTGTCGTCTATATCACCCGGTCCTCGTTTATCACTTCTAATAGTATAAACACGTAAACACTGTATATTATACATAACAGGTAGAAAATGCGAAATTTGCTTAACAATCCTATCTTCGAGTGATTCACCACCGCCTACCGGTCCTCACTTATTCCACCTATTCGTATAGAGGTATACGAATTAAACGTTCATGCAGTAAACTAACATTCATTAATATGTGCTAGTACGGATTTCAGTTGAGTGAAAATAAATACAACTGAATGTAAAATTAACCTTTGCAGGGATGTAGGTAATTTGGTATCTTAGATAAGAACTCTGCTAAAATTTGACCATTATAGGGAAAAAATCAAATTATCTGTGACTGAGGTTTCTTTAATTAATCTACTGATTTTTCCAAGTTCAAAAAGTTTTCAAATTTAACCGTCTGACGCACCTTATGCTCAGCCGTACCGAAAAGTCGTGGCCTTCTAAGATTAGTAATCACTGTGATACTCAATTTTACTTCCCACACCGATAGGTGAGGGGAGTATTGTGATCGCGAAAATTTTCGATTTTGAGATAATACGTTTTTTGGACGTTTTATGATGTGTACATAACGAAAATCCACGTCACTCATTTCCGTCGGTGTGTCTGTCGGTCTGTCGGTCTGTCTGTCTGTCTGTCTGTCTGTCTGTCGCGTTTTTCTACCCTCGTAATCTCAGTAACCGCTGCATGGATTGTGATGAAATTTGGGCAGCGGTATGATGTGGGCTCGTAGTAGGTAATGTTCGTATAATTTTGAAAATCGGTGCATAGGCGGCGGAGTAATTAGCAAAAAACAAAAAAAATTAAATATTGCTGAAACTTCGTTTTTAGGCGTTTTAGGGGTCCCTGATCATTTTCTACTTTTTTTTTGGTGGGGGTGAAATTGGGGTGGTTGGGGGTTGGGGGGTTGTAAAATTGAAAAATTTGTTGTATTCATAATAGACTACCCACTGACCTATGAAGGAAGACCTAGCGACATAAATAACTTTTTTAGGTCTATCCGAACATTGCCTTATGCCTATTACAGAAACTAATGGACTTAGAATTTTTTCCGATGTATACAGGCTGTCCATTTAGTGTGTAATTCTTCGATATCTCGCAAGGTATAGCTGATAGAAGAAAATCTCAAATACAAAAGTTATTTGGTTACTTGAGATGCATATCCTAAAAATATTTTGAAATATACAGGGTGTTGCGGGAAAGTAAGGTAGAGATCAACTTGATTTTTTTATATGGAACTATAACTTTCTCTCAAGTTCTTCTAGTGTCCATCATTGATCTCTATCCAACCCTAAAATATTTTTGGAATCGGTTGCGACGTTGCCAAGTAATAATTTATTTTCTATTAATTTCCGCATTTGCAAGGTCGCAAGTAATACGTTCAAATTGATATATTCCTTTAACTTTTCTCAATAATATTACACAGCGAGTTACTTGAATATTAAGCGGATATTATTCTGGATGCTACCAGCAATTTGTATCTACAGGGTGTTTTTGGCAGAATTTTAAATTCCGGCAACTTAAAGGTCGTTTTACTTTGTTTTTTTAAATGTAACACCCTGTCTTTTTTATTTTAAATCGAAATATCTACAAATACTCTATCTCGCCTTGTAATATTTTTTTCGCGTTTTTGACGTTGCCAAGTTATAAATTATTTTCCCAAATTTTTAAAACAAGTATCCCCGATTTTAATTTATTTTAAATAGAATCCTCTACTTATTTTTATTGCAATGAATTGCGCATGTCGAATTTAGTAAGATCTCACAATTTCAAAACTTTGTTTGTATTAATTAATGAGATACGGCAACACCGCTTTTTCAGTAAACGGTACCGGAACGCTTAAATTTTTCCAAAACTGCCACAGCTGAAGAGGTGAAATTCAATACAAAAGTTTGTATTATTGATAATAGGCTGTTCATTGACCTGTGCAGGAAAGACCTAGCGGCATATGACAATAATTTGGGGGGGGGGGGGGGGTACTGGCGATGATTTTGTTGCAAGGGGATCTCACACTAAATCTTTATGCTATGGGAAAATAATAAACTGGTATCACCGTAATGTGTGGGAAGTACTGAGTCAACCAACTTGACTCCATTTTTTTTCTGATACCTACTTATACCAAGAATGGTGATTTGCATGGGGTCAAACTAGAATTTACCAAGCAATCTAAATATGCAATAATATATTCCATTCCATTCATTTAAAAAATGTAATTTTATTATGAATCACCCTGTACAAACTTAAAAATTTAAGTGAAAATATTTTAACGTTATAGCAGTCAAGGGTTCCCACCCCCCACCAAGTGACAGACTTTTTAAATATGTGTTAGTAAGTCAACAATCCTCCGTCCGCCCAGTGTTGGCCCACCCTGTATAGGTAAATAAACGTATCAAATGTCTCTCAAGTCAGTATTCGGATAAGTCTGAAAAGTCTAGAATCTCATATTTTTTAGGGCAATCGAGGGTATTTTATGTTTACAACAAATTTTCGGGATTTCGACTCCCCCATCCCCACCTTCCCAATTTCATCCCCTCCCAAAAACGGTAGACGATTGGTAACTTATAGAAATAAGTCTGAGGGCTTTTGTCTCTCACTACACCAACGCGAAGCTTTTTATAAAATGAATTTTTACTTCCCACACGATAGGTGAGGGGAGTATTGCGATCGCGAAAATTTTCGATTTTGAGATAATACGCTTCTTGGGCGTTTTATGATGTGTACATAACGGAAATTCACGTCACTCATTTCCGTCGGTCTGTCTGTCGGTCTGTCTGCCGGTCTGTCTGTCTGTCGCGTTTTTCTACCCTCGTAATCTCAATAACCGCTGCATGGATTGTGATGAAATTTGGGCAGCGTTATGCTGTGGGGTCTTAGTAGGTAATGTTCTTATAATTTTTAAAACCGTTATACGGGGGGCGGAGTAATTAGCAAAAAACGAAAAATGTCGAATATGCCTCAAACTTCGTTTTTAAGCGTTTTAGGGGTTCCTGATCATTTTCCACTTTTTCTTGGGTGGGCGTGAATTTGGGGTGGTTGGGGCGTGGGGGGTTGTAATACTGAAAAATTTGTTTTATTCGCAATGAGCTGTCCATTAATGTGTGAATGAAAAGCCTAGCGGCATGATACACTTTTTTAGGTCCATCCGAACGTTGCATGCTTATTATAGAAACCACGGGACTTTGAGAATTTTCCGATGTATACATATTAGTTCGTTCTGTATTTTATAATGTTGAAATTACTGAATTGATGTTCATCAGAATTTATGATGTACACATACGAGTATTGTTTTAGATCGTTCGATATCGCGTAACGCGAAAATTGTTCAATTGATTTTAATGAAATTTTGACATAGTATTACTCCCAAGCCGAAGATGAAAAACGCGGATGTTTTGGAAAAATAGTGTCAGTGGCGGCGCAGCAATAATAAAAAAACTAAAAATATAAAAACAGCTCAAACATTGTTTTTATGCGTTTTACGGGTTCCTGATCATTTTCAATTTTTTTTGGGTGGGGTGAAATCGGGGCGGTTGGGGGGTGGGGGGTAGTAAAACTGAAAAATTTGTTGTATTCATAATAGTCCGTCTATTGACCTGAAGAAGAAATACCTAGCGGCATATTGCACTTTTTTAGGTCCATCCGAACATTGGCTTGCCTATTACAGAAACCAATTTTGTGATCTGCACATACGAGTCTTGCTTTATTTCGTTGTATGTGTATTGCGTAAAGCGAAAATTATTAAATGGATTTTAATAAAATTTTGACACAGAATTACCGCTGCGAGAATGAAAAACGACTCTGTTTTTGAAGAACCATGTCAGAGGCGGCGCAGCAATAATCAAAAGACCAAAAACATGAAATCAGCTCAAACTTCGTTTTTAGACGGGTTGGAGGCTCTTGATCGTTTCGCATTGTCCAGTTCAAGCATGTAGAAAAAAACTGTGGCGCCCTAGTTCCTAAGAAGGGAGACGCAAGAAACTATTTACGAGGGTTTTTGTGTTGGATGTTGTTTTTGGAGGCGGATGGGCGATAATTTAGTTGCAAGGGGATTTTAGGCTATAACTTCATACAATGGGAAATAATAAAATGGTATCATCATTATATGTGGGAAGTACTGAGTCAATCGACTTGACTCCATTTTTACCTATTACTACCCAGCACCATGCTGCTATGTATAAAAATATCGTCCTCTTAAAAACGCAACTTTCGGCATGCGCACAGGTGACTTTCATGTGATGTATTCGTTGTGCGGCCGATTTGGTTTTAATGCAGTTGTCGTTAACATGAGAAGAGCAGGAAAGACGTTTACAAAAAATACTCAGGTGGTTCTCAGTTCGTCGTGCATATCAGCCGGTCCTCGTTTATCAGTTCTAATAGCATAAACACGTAAACACGGTAAACATGACATGCAGAAAGGTCGAAATTAGCTTAACAATACTAATATGTACGAGTGATTCACCACCGCCAGCGGTCCTCACTTATTCCTCCTATTCGTATAGAGATATACTAATTCAGCTTTCATGCAGTAAAATAACATTCATTAACATGTGCTACTACGGAATTCAACTAAGTGAAAATAAATGCAACTAAATGTAAAATTAACCTTTTCCTTTGTTAAAACTCGACTATAGCGATGCAGATACCGCGTGGCACATATAGCGAAAAATTCGACCCCTCTAATTACCAAAATTTTGCTAATAATCTGAACATGTCAATAACGGCGAATTCAGGTAACTTAGTTCAACGGATCTATTTTGAACGTCTATTGACTAGTCGAGGGGTTCTCAAACTTATAGGCACTGCGACTACAGGAGCAAGACTTTTTCAATTGGACCAACTGAAATAGGACACGACTCACTTTGCTTCACAGTCGTAATTGCTAAATCGCTGATGTTGAAAATGGTATCGCCCTTCGTTATGAAAAACAAGTATTCCTGAGAAGAACTGAACCAATAAACTTGACTTCTATTTTTTTAATATCTGACCATGTTTTGGGAATTTTCAATATTTGTAGACGCGTAATTCGAAAATTGATTTAATTTAACGCGTGAATCAGTTGACTCCACTTTCGGTTGGCATTTGGCGTCATAAAACGTGTTTATGTCTGTGATACAATAAAGTTAGCTAGAAAGGCAACTAATCTGTAACGATAATATACTGTTAGATAAGGGTAGATATGCTTGACAGGGGTACAACATTTATGAATTCAGGAATTTGTACTGTACAGTTATATATGAGGTTTAATCAATATGAACGATAATTGACTAACTTAGTACTTCCCACATATTAAAGTGATATCAGTTTATTATTTTCCCTTTGCATTAATCTATAGTCTGAGATCCCCTTGCAACCAAATCATCACCCTCCTGCCCTCAAAAAACATCCAACACAAAAACTCTAGTAAATAGTTTCTTGATACTCCTCTCCGTAGGAACTAGATCGACACTGGTTTTATTCTGCGAGCTTTAATTGGATGAAACGAAACGACCAGGAACACCCAAATCGCCTTAAAAAGAAGTTTGAGTTATTTTTATATTTTTAGTTCTGACATGATTTTTAAAAACCATACGCATTTTCCATCCTCGTCACGGTAATACTACTGCGTCGAATTGTAATTAAAATCAATTTCAGGTTACACAATACAGAACTATGTAAAGCAATACTCGTATGCAACATACGTCAGAAAAAATCCCTCAGTTTCTGTAACAATCAAGGCAACGTTCTGATAAACCTAAAAAGTGTATAGTGTCGCTAGGTCCTTTTTTTGTAGGTCAATGGAGAGCGTATTATGCATACAAAACTTTATTAGTTTTGCAACCCTCCACCTCCCAACCCAACCACCCCAATTTCACCCCCACTCAAAAAACAGAAAATGATCAGGAACCCCCAAAAGGCCTAAAAACTGGTTTGAGTTGTTTTTATATTTTTAGCTTTTTTATTGTCGCTGCGCCGTAGTGACATCACGATTTCTAAAAAGCATACCCATTTTGCATGCTTGGCACGGTAACAACACTGTGGCAAAGTTTCATTAACGATCTAAAACAATTTTCGTATGTGTGCATATATCCGAAAATTCCAAGTCCATTGGTTTCTGTAGTAGGCAAGGTAATGATCGGATGGACCTAAAGAGCCGCCGCGCCGCTAGCACTCTTTCACAGGTCAATGCACGAATGGAAAATACTTTAGGAGAAGGCTGTATAGCTTATTTCCAACAAAAAAGTTATATAAAGTAGGGTCCGATTTTCAACTGTTTCAGAGATACCTAAATTGATTTTCATTGAAATGCAGACCTCCAAACGAAAACCATAATAAAACAAAATTTTATCGTCGGATTTTGGAATTTTTAGTATTAGTGATTAGAAAAGACGATGTCACGTCATTATTTACTAAAAGAAAGTGATCATGTATCAAACACTCAAACTCGAGATAGTATCAAAATCAGCATGTTTTGAAAAGTGACATCAAGAAACATTACAAAAAAGGAATTTATCTTAAAAGATCACCTAATAGTTGACCACGTACTTTACGGTAAATACATGCCCATCTTTCTAGTTATCCATTGGTATCACAAACTTCTTATAAATGTGGTAAACATAGGCAACAAAATTGCATTTAAGCTCTAGAGGTATATTGGATCTCGGGGACCGCAAAATTTCAACAACCGTATGCAAAAACGTGTCATCGGATTTTTAATTTTTGTGTACTTTAATAATGTTCTATTACATCATAAAAAAGAGATCTATCAACTAAAACTTCAGTATAGGGTCTACAAATTTTATGACATTAGAAGAAAACTTCAAGTTTTAACTTAAAATCGAATCGTCTTAAAAATTCGCTAGGTAATTTCTTAAAAGATGGTAGATAATCAAGCACAACATGCAAGCCACTTTATAAAGTATCGTGTATCCGTAGATTTTCACTGGTGTATAAATGAGAGGTTGTAAATAATCCAGAACGAAGTAGGGCTAAAATTAAGCATGATATCTTTAGGGAACAACCTCGTATTATGGATCAGTCATGACCATACATACGCTAAAGCTGAAACTAGATTTTGTGCTGTGGATCGACAGTAATGAACGCACGCCTGCGCAAATTAAGATACAGTGGGTTGTGACAGCTGCATCTCTACTTTTAGAACGGGCAACGGCGTTGGTGTTCACGCATACACGGAAATCATCCTACAGCTCCACCTACTCTGTTGCTGGTATTTCTTAGCGGAAGATGTGGTTCACTGCGCAAACAACTGGTATGTATCCGTACATCCGTACCATTACATACCAGTACACATTTTGGAGTAAGGCGATCCTGTCAGAAGAATGGATTTTTTTCGACTTATGCTTCATGTGGATGCCGGAGATGCAACTTTTTTAAGTAGGATTCTTTGGACGGATGAATTCATACATAACTGAAAATCTACGGTTAAAAGACACTTTGTAACGTGGTCTGCATGTTCTGTTTGCTTGCCTAACTTCTTAAGACGAATCGCAACTTGAAGTTATCTAAAATTATACAGTTTTGAGACCATATACCGAAGTTTTGGTCAATTGATCACTTTTTATGACTAATCGTAATCATCATCGCAATCATTATTCAAGTAACCATAACAAAAATTAAAAATCTGATGACAAGCTTTTGCCAAACCGTCTGTTGAAATTTTGCACTCTTAGCGATCCAATATGCCTTTAGAGTTTAAATCTCTTACTGCATATGTTTTACCACATTTACAACAAGCTTATGGTACCAATGAATAACTAGAAAGGCATGTGTTTACCTTTAAAGTGCACGGTTAATTATTTGGTGATATTTTAAAGATTCCTCTTTTTGTAACGTTTTTGAAGTCACTTTTCAAAGCATGCTAATACTGACACTATCAAGAGTGTTATACCTGATCCCTTTTTTTAGTTGGTAATGACGTGATAGCATACTTTCTAAGGACTAATACCAAAAATTTCGAAATCCGACAATACAATTTTGTTTTATTAGGGTTTTAGTTTGGAGGCCTGCATTTTAATGAAAATCTCTATAATGAATACAACAAATTTTTGAGTTTTACAACCTTCCGCCCCCCCCCCCACGACCCCAATCACACTCTCACCCAAAAAAGTAGAAAATTATCATCAAATCCTAAAACGCCCAAAAACGAGGTTTGAGGAATATTCAATTCTTTTTGTTTTTTCCAAATTACTCCGCTGCCAATGCACCGACTTTTAAAATTATAGGAGCAATACATACTAGGACCCCATAGGATACCGGTACCCAAATTTTATCACAATCCACGGTTACTGATGTGACTAGCCTAGAAAAACACGCAAAGACAGACAGATCGACGTTATATAGACATCATAAAACGCCCAAAAAAGCGTATTATCTCAAAATCGAAAATTTTCGCGATCACAATACCCTATCACAATTTCCTATCGGTGTGGGAAATAAAATTAACTAAAAAGAAGTAGAGGTCATAAAAAGGCGCGAAAGGCATTTCAGATGGTAGGGTAGTATCGATTAATTAATATGCATGTGGACCTCGGTTATTGCCTTATACATTAACGGTCCTCGCATATTTGTTCTAATCGTAGAGATATGCAGAGAATGTGGAAAAAGTGCAACTATTTTTTAGATACTAAGATGGTCAGATCGTTCTGTACCGGTGATCACTTGTTCTCTCCTATTAGTACAGAGATATACTCAGGGCCGTAGCTAGGCGTTGACCATGGAGGGGGTTCATGGTGACCTTAGGAGGGGTTCATGTATAAAAGAATATGTAATGTCTTAATTTGTTAAACATCTGTATGGATTGTATCGCTGCTGATGTGTTATGAGCACCGAGGGATTGGTTGGTAGTAGAATAAATCACTAAGCTTGGAGAAAGCATCCTTGATTATCTTTATTTTGTATTATTTTAGTAGTTATTTCATTCATGGGAATACTCATGGGGGGTTTGAACCCCCAAACTCTCCCCCTTATATACGGCCCTGGATATACTTGCCGATTGCTTATTCCGTCTAAGCTACCATTCATTGGTCCTCCTGTTCGATAAGTCTAGATGAAATACTACCGCTGCGGTCAATGAACTTTGTTATTTATCTGCACAGCGTCCTAAAACGTGTCTCCAGGTAAATCGATCCATAAGGTCGATTATAGACTTCTATTTACTATAAGATTTTCAGGTATCATGATGTGTCGATTGATTCGCTGTCTTCAATTATCTTCTTGAAATGTATAGGCAATGACATCTGAAACAGATATTACGAAACATCTGCCGACACGTTCCAAATAAATCTGTTACTTTAAGACCTTTTCTGTGCCTACCTTATACCTACCTATTCCTTGACAAATAAAATCAAATGAAAAT
This sequence comes from Callosobruchus maculatus, assembly GCA_951848785.1. Lineage (NCBI taxonomy): Eukaryota > Metazoa > Arthropoda > Insecta > Coleoptera > Chrysomelidae > Callosobruchus > Callosobruchus maculatus. Next base: position 126,121 of record CATOUR010000238.1, read on the forward strand.
TTGTCCTCAGTAACGTAATCTGAAGGCTTGATACCTCGGTGACTACACATCTGCTGTTCACGTAGAACTGCCGTTTCTACTAGCAAAATCGATGTAACAACTAAATACTACTGCAGTTCTGCTTTAAAGGTTGACAGAGAATGTTTTTTAAACTGTGGAACAGCAGCGGTTCCTGAATTTTTGAAAGGGGGCGCACAAAAGTTTATTTAAAAAATGGAGTCAAGTTGATTGACTCAGTACTTCCCACACATTACTGTGATATCAGTTTATTATTTTCCCATAACATGAAGCTTTAGTCTGAGATCCCTTGCAACCAAATCATTGGCAGCCGTCCCTCCCCTAAAATTGTCTTATGCCGCTAAGTCTTTCCTTTAGAGGTCAATGGACAGGCTAAAACATCTAAAAACGAAGTTTGGGTTGTTTTCATACTTTTAGTTTTTTGATTATTGCTATATACGCTGCCACTTACACGATATTTAACAAACGTACGCGTTTTGCATCCTCACCACGGTAATAATACTGTGTCAAAATTTAATTAGAATCAATTTAATAGTGTCCACGTTACAAAACACAAAAAGATCTAAAGCAATAAATACTCGTATGTATGTATACAGAAAATTCTAAGTCCCTTAGTTTCCGTAATACGCTAGGCAATGTTCGGATCGACCTAAAAAGTTGATTTACGTCGCTAGGTTTTCCTTCACAGGTTAGTGGACAGCCTGTTATGAATACAAGAAATTTCTCAGTTTTTCAACTTCCCACCCCCTACCCACCCCAATTTCACCCCACCCAAAAAAAACGCAGAAAATGATCAGGAACCTCTAAAACGCTTAAAAACGAAGTTTGAGCTGTTTTTACATTTTTACTTTTTTTTATTATTTCTGCGCCGCCATTGGCACGATTTATAAAAACCATACGCGTTTTCCATCCTTGTCATGGTAGTAATACTGTGTCAAAATTTCATTAACATCAATTCAACAGTTTCCTTGTAACACAATATAGAAGGATCTAAAGCAATACTCTCGTATGTTTACACCAGAAAAAATTCTAAGTCCTTTGGTTTCTGTAATAGGCAAGGCAATGTTCGGATGGACCTAAAAAAGTTATTTATGTCGCTAGGTCTTCCTTCATGGGTCAGTGGACAGTCTATTATGAAAGCAACAAATTTTTCAATTTTACAACCCCCCACCCCTCAACCACCCCAATTTCACCCCCACCCAAAAAAAAGTAAAAAATGATCAGGAACCTGTAAAACGCCTAAAAACGAAGTTTGAGGAATATTTAATTTTTTTTGTTTTTTGCTAATTACTCCGCCGCCCCTGCACCGATTTTCAAAATTATAAGAACATTACCTACTACGACCCCCCAGCATATCGCTGCCCAAATTTCATCACAATCCATGCAGCGGTTACTGAGATTACGAGGACACAAAAACGCGTATAGACAGACCGACAGACAGACAGACCGACGGAAATGAGTGACGTGGATTTTCGTTATGTAGACATCATGAAACGCCCAAAAAGTGTATTATCTCAAAATCGAAAATTTTCACGATCACAATACTCCCCTCACCTATCGGTGTGGGAAGTAAAAATACACAAAAATCCTGCCAGAGATTATTTAGGCCGCAGCTGCACTCTGCACATAAGTATACATATGTATCTTTATACGAGTAGGAGGAATAAGCGAGGGCAAGTGGCGGCCGTAAAGGACTCAAATATCAGTATTGTTATGCTAATTGCGACTTTTTCACGTAATGTGTGCAGTGTATACCTGTTCATACTATTAGAACTGATAAACGAGGACCGGGTGATATACACGGCAAACTGAGGACCACCCGAGTATTTTTTATCGATCTAAAAGAATAGTTCATTTTAATTAAACAGAGTTGGTCATATGGTTTAGGTGTACCTAAGTTGCGTTTTTTAAGTGGATGAAATTTGAAAAGCGGCATGCTGCTGGGTGGTAATAGGTAAAGCTTCATTTCATGAAAAGCTGTGCGTTGGCGTAGTAAAAGGCAAAACCCCTCAGACTTCGTTTTGAGCGTTTTATGAGTTAATCATCTACTATTTCTGGGAGGGGCTGAAATTGTTAAGGTGGGGAGGGGGGAAACCTTGAAAATTTGTTGTAAACATAAAATACCCTCCATTGGCCTAAACATATGAAATTATATACTTTTTCAACTTATTCGGTTACTGACCCAGGAGACATTTGATACGTTCATTCACATATACAGGGTGGGCCAATAGTGAGCAGATGGAGGATTGTTGACTTACTAAAACATATTTCAGAAATCTGTCACTTGGCAATGGAAGGGACCTTTGAGTGATATAAGGTTAAATATTTTCACTTAAATTTTGATGTTTATATAGGGTGGTTCATATCAAACTTACATTTTTTTGAAGGCGACTCCCTATACATTATTGCATATTTGAATTCCTTGGTGAATTCTAGTGTGACTCAATCTATCTTATATTGAACTTTAACGAACCGTTTAGGTACAAATCAGCATTCTTGGTATAAGTAGGTATCAGAAAAAATTTAAATATCGCAGTGATTATAAATCTTAGAAGGCCGTGACATTGCGGTACGACTAAGCATGAGATGCGCCACCTTAGGTCAGACGGTTAAATTTAATTTTTTTTGTACTTGAAATCAGTAGATTAATTAAGGAAACTTCAGTCACAGAGAACTTGATTTGTTCAAATAAGAATACCCATTTTTGTTTACAGAATCAAATGCAGAATTTGATTACCTCGATCTCAATCTTTTTAGTTTCCATTTCATTTAAAATTTTCAGTCAAATCAGTGTTTTTCAGTTTTCCTACTTACAAGAAATCTAGCAAGTCATGAAAAACAAACAAAAGCCCGTTAAGATGGAAGAAACCAACTAACTTAGTAGAAAGACACAAACAAACTAAACAACACAACAAACGAAAATTCCTTACAACACATAATCTCTAACAACAGCGGTAAGAAATCTAATGACAATGAGCAGCTGGCGTATGACAGAAGTGTTATTTTTCCACAGCCTACCAGCTATTGAGATCTACTACAGCTTGATAACAAAAAACGATTAAAAATATTGAAACAAAAAAAACTACCAATGATTGCCGCTGACAGTTTAACATCGTCAGAATGAAATTTCACATTTAGTGGGATAGAAAAGTAGTCATTTCTGTTAAGTCAAAAGTAAAGATATCTCTAACTGTAGCACTCTGTGCATCTATTGATGTGATTGTTAGATTTTTTTATTACTCCATGTTGTAACTGTGTTTATTTCATGTATGTTCCTATCAAGTAAATAATGTTTTATCATATAACGTACTGCAATTCAGTTTTCATTTTTTGCGATTTTGCTAATAAGTAGAAGTTCCAGTGAAGAATTTGAAGGGCTCCAGTCAAAGGCATCGTCGCTTTTGACTTACGGCTATTTTATGGAACTAAATTCTGAAAATATAGATACTCTCCTGCCAGTAACGATCGCTGGTATTTTGTCTTTTATTTAATTTTTTTGTACTGATTTTGGATACTTGCGTATAGGCTGTGAAAAGTAAGCCTTCTTGTTGCCGCTGTCGTTTCTGGTTAGAGCTGATATCTTGTAAGACATTTTTATAATCTTACCTCACTAATCTAGTTTGTTTGCGTTTTTATGCCAAGTTAGTTGGTTTCTTCCATCTAAACAGGTTTTTGTTTATTTTTCATGGACTGCTAGATTGCTTATAAGCTGGGAAAGTGTAAAACACCGATTTGACTTAAAATTTGAAATAAAATGAAAATTAAAAAAGATTGATTCCAACAATCCTACATTGTTGGAAAGGTTATCAGGTTTTAGATTCGATGGTATAAGAAAAATTAGGCATTCCCATTTGAAATAATCAAGGTACCTGTGATTGAAATTTCCTTAATTATTCTACTGATTTCTCCAAGTACAAAAAGAATTCAAATTTGATCGTATGACCTAAGATGGCACGTTTCATGCTCAGTCACACCGTAAAGTCACGGCCTTCTAAGTTTTATGATCGCTGCGATATTCAATTCTTCTCTTATACCTGCTTATACCAAAAAAAGTGATTTGCGCCTAAACGGTCCGTTTAAAGTTCCATATAAGATACATGAAGTCACATTAGAATTCAATTCAAATATGCAATAATATATAGGCGGTTCTATTAAAAAAATGTTAGTTTTATAATCAGCCTATATAAACGTTAAAGTTTGAGTGAAAGTATTTTAACGTTATAGCCTTCAGGGGCCCTACCATGATCAAGTAACAGATTTTTGAAATATCCTTCTAAGTCAACCATCCTCCGTCTACTAACTATTGGCCCACCCTGTATTGCATCTACACATCACATAATAATATGTACTCTGAGAGGAATTCACATATTTTGTTGGAATGTTTGAAAAGAAAAGTATTTTATAAATTATCGAATTTTTAAAGCTGAAGCTGGATTGACATGAAACGAGTAATATCGGGTCAAGCCAGACTAAAAACTCTTAGGATGCTTATCGGAGCAGCTAAAATCTGACGAACTTGGAACTATTTGACTCGGATAGCACTCTACTCTCTCAGACATTCTCTCCCATTTTTTACCTAAGTCTAAAATATGCTTCTCAGTTGTACAAAAATGAGTTTTAACAATTTCAAAAGGCATAACACACGGTATCTAAAACGTCAGTTGAATTGACCATCTTAGATTCCAAACGAAAATTGTATCACTCGATATTAAACTAATTGAAACACCTGCTAGTTCTTACGCATAAGGGCATGGTTCATGATTCCAGAACTGTCTAGTAATCGCTATACCGAAGATCCTACTCCTTTTAAGAATTAAACCCTTCACGCACAGAGCGATGACCTGCAATCTAAAACTTTTCTGCCATAAAAGCCGCTTAGATCTCATTCCAAAAGTTGCTCATGATGGGGCACTTGTGAACAAAATTATGACTCGCAACACCTAATTTTTTTCTCAAAGACAGCAACGTGTAATATGAGAAGCTAAACAATCAAGTACACAAAGAGAAGGCGAAATATCGTGAGAGGCATTAGTCTGCCGGTGTTTCATCGTTGCCGAATTTCAGGACCTCACTTGTTGCATGCACTGGTATGTAACGTATATGGGGTGGCGGTATACAAACTCGAGAAACCATCTGGTGCCAAAGCGGTGAACTAAAATGTATACATTTACCATAAAACGAAAAAAATGAGGACCAGCTGAAATTTTCAAATTTGACTCAAGACCATGTCCGCAACTCACCACAAAAATTTCAAGCGAAGTCCTTGTGAGGTCCGTATATTGGTCCTCACTTGGTCGCGGTCCTCACTTGTTATGCAGATTTTGCACGGGTTAGCCTCACTTGTACCACGGGCCAAAAATATATATATATATATATATATATATATATATATATATATGTGTGTCTAACGATGACTTCCAAGACACTTTATATAATCCTTAATATCGTATACATATGGTACATTACTGGTTCATTAGGGCATATATAATTTCTAATCGTCATTGATCAGTCATTTTCTTCAATGTATACAATAGTTGCTGCGTATATCAATTAAACTGATTTCCGGGACATTTTACTAGTATCATTTAAAGTGACTTCTGGGACACTTTTACAATCAGAGACTGACCATTTTGGTTTATTTCTGTATTGTTAGATATCAGAGAACAAAGGTATACCATTTTTTACCATTTTGCATTGGAGTATCTTGATAGTTTAGCAAAAAGCGTCCAATAAAAGCAGCACTCTTCCCTGTTATGCTACTGTATTAGCGGTGCAACTTTGATATTCGTACGGCTGATATTAAATCACAGATTAGAAAAAACTGCAGATTTTTTCTGCGATAGTATACATTTTTCTGACTAATTTAAAAAATCGGAAATAACTATTTAGTCGCACTTGAGGTGAATAAAATATATGCCAACAGAGAAAATCAACTTTCACGCATAGCGAGGTATGCACTAATGCCTTTATACCATCAACTTAGTGTCATAGTAGTTATTCATGCAATAAGAATGACAACGGTTCGTGAATAACATGGCGGCGTGGGCCATAATGATTGTTTATGATCCGTATTACATACAAAATTTTATCTGGTAGCATTTATATTGATACAATTTTCAAAAATGTATTACTCCATTTTTGACATATTACAATAACTATTTTTAAAGCGACATGTATACATATAGCATAGCACAGTAAACAATCAGCACAATACCTCTGGATGTGTATCTGTCAAAAGAGGCCAATGCGTCGGTGAACACCATTGACGCATGACGCAAGGTCGACGCTCGTTTTTGCTCATTGCTGAGATAAAATGCATAGGCGTACGCTGTGGGATTTTGTATACGCGATGTGATCGTGTATGATTTTAAAATGGATAAACAATGTGCTGGTAATGTATTTCCTGCTAAACATTGCAAAAACAAATACTATAATTGCAGAAAAAAAAAGTTTTGTAGACTTTCGAATGATTTCGTAAGGTAAGTACATATAACCTACAAATAAAATTGTACTCAAAGATGTTCGGACACCATTTTTAGGGATCGATTGAGACGACTTAACTGATTTGATGTATAATAAATAGCTGATCAGTCAGCACGCTTATTAGCTAAATTTTATACAAACCTATTGATGATTTTTTATGGTTTTTTGAACTGCTTTTTAGATAGTTTCTCTGGAATTCAGTACATTTTTGGATCAATTTCGGTACATCTCAAAACACGATCGTGCTGTGCATGTACGAAAACGTACCTACTGATATTATTCCATATATAATTATGAATAAAGTTTCTTAACCACAATGTAAAGACGTTCTTCATTTTTTTTGCAAATAATCAATAATTATATTATATTTCCTGTTTTATATTATTTGAATAACAAACAATATATCACTTAAAATTGTCCGTAAGAACCAAACGCGCATTCGTTGGCGTGCAAGCTCTATACTTGGCCATCATCATAGTCACAATGGGTGTGTTCAACGGGACCTAGCGCAAAAGCGCTAGCATCGAAGCGCTTGCAGGCGCTAGGAGTGACCGTTGAACGACTTTCCTTTTGACGTGTTAAAACTGTCATATCCATTTCCATATTTTAATATTTATTATTTGGATTGTCAAAAACCTAGGCTATAAAATCACAAAACCTGATATTAAATTGACACTAAACAAAGGTAGCTGCTTCTCTCAGAACTACAAATAACTTGTTTCCAGTTATGTGCTGCTTTGCTAACCAAACAGCGCTTTTTTAAAGCGCTTACCAAGCTGACTGGCGCTTTTTTGACAGCTTGTCGTTCATCGGTTAGTTAGCGCAAAGCGCCCACAAGCGCTGACGTCCGCTAAGTCCCGTTGAACACTACCAATGTCTTAACAGACATGTTGTGAACTCGTAAAATGCATTTACACATTTTACAAGTTTCTCTTGGGATATCTTTAAGATCTTTAATGCAGTAGGTAGTTTCCCATTTGCTTTCTGCATCCTCATGCCGTTGATCAGATGGTATCTACTGGTTCATCCGCCTTTAGGGGCAATTTCTCACCCCCAAGGACAAGAAGGTGTCCTGACTCTTCTCAACTCGTCCACCCGAAGCTGTTGGTTGAGAAGAGGTTACTGCTTATACCGACCGTAGTTCGGTGTTCCTTTTAGTCGCCTTTTACGACACGCAGGATATACGATGGGAGATATTCTAACCCGCCGCCACACTTGGCCAAGCAATGTCGAATTGGTACCGGTATCGATACTTTTTTGTTTTCGCATCTGTGCCCAGACTTCACACCCATAATGGCGCCGTTTTTTTATATGTATAGTTTATATATAATTTAAAATATTAGTAGTTTAGTGACATTTTTTTGACAACGTCAGGTTGTAGAATTGAATATAATTTAAATAATAATGAGATATTATTCTGCAATTGGCAGTTTACCTTCTTATTCTTAAAAGAAATATCATGGACTCCCTTTTGTCGGAAAAAAACTTGTTGATCTCATGATCACATGTTTTTCATATAGGGTAGCGACAATACTACTGTCAAAAGGCCACCAAAAATGCGAATTATATAATCTTGCGAAAACCGCGAAATCATATGACAGCAACAGTGTTGGCAGCACTGCATGCTGTCACAAAATGATGGTTTTAGATGTAAAACACAGATGTAAATGAAGGCGACCATGGACGCACCTTGCACCCTTCATAGGCACACGACTCTAGAGTGCCTTATGCCCCCTCCCGCGTTCGCCACTGGAATATGCTTATATTGCCGATATCCGTTTATGACACCATGCATGCTGTAACGGGGGTGACCACCTCGTGTGAATACCTGAATGTCTTGGAAGTATGCTTTTCTCAAATGTATATTCCTCTTTATTAGTCCAGGAAAATAAGGTTTTTTTTCGTGACACCCATTCATGGAGTAATTTGAGACAAGTTTTTTGGGTCAAACTTACCCACAAAAGTAAACCAGCAGGATTTATGAGCAAATAAGGGTTATAAATAAACGGGTAAAAATGACAAAGTTGATTTGTAAGAGTTTTTAAGACAAACAATCTTCAAGAAGATGCCTTAAATTATAAAATGATGATAAAAAATTGAATTTTAGTGATTTTTATTATAATGTAGGACTACAAACAAAAACCATTATGAAACAAAGCCTTATTGTCAAATTTATAAATTTGGTATATTAGTCCTTAGAAAATATGCTATTTCGTCATTATGGACGAAAAGAAGGTGATCACGTACCAAAAGCTTCCCAAGATTAAATTACCAAACAATGAATTCATCTTAAACAGTTGCCAAATAATTAACCATGCACACATAGCAGTAGAAACATGCTTATATTTCTAGTTAAACATTACAATCACCCTGTATATTTTCCTGTAACAATTTCAAAAATATTTTCACGTTTCCAAATGTCCCTCTAAAGCTTTCAAAGTATAGTTCAAGTGGACTTGGCTTTAGGTTAGGTGCTGGGATGACCTTCAAACCCGTGGGCTCAGAAAATGAAATATCGCATTCAGATGTATCTGTGGGCTGCACTGATGTGTTTTGATTTTTTCTTTAGTTATTATAATTTAATATCTATTCAACCATGTAAATAAATAAAAAATAATTTATAACATCATTAGGTGTTCAAGAATCTTTACTTCCTCTAATAATGCAAAAAAGTATGATAACACACAAATTAGAAAAATTAACAAGTCCGTCAATAATTTGTAGAGATATCATAAATCGATGTAATTTGAATTTTATGTTTATAATTTTTGGAGAGCACAGGTTTAAGAGTTCTCTAACCACCTATACTAAGCCTAAGCAAAGTACATTTGAGCGTCACACGGAATGCTTTACAGGGGCATTTGATAACGTGCAAGGATTTCTGAAACTTGCATATGAAAACTGAATATTCAACTTTTGAAAGCCGGAAATTATGTTCCTTAGTTATTAGAAACAAAGGAACTGTAAATTAAAAAAATGGCTAACTCTGTTCCCAATTGTTCTAGAATAATTTTTTTCGATTATAGGCATATGAAATAATAATTGTGTAAACACAATAGCAAAAGCTATTTCATTAATTTATAAGGAAAAAATTAGGGCACTATTGTAAAATCTACTTGCGACGTTAATAACACAGCAAAGAAAGCCCTGTGAGATAAACAATTTCAATGTTAATCAAACTATTTGATGAAACGTTTTGAAATGCTAACGACGTATTCTGTACCAAAATAATCGTAAATTATTTTTGCAATTATTATTGTTAAATTACGTTTCCTTAATTTTTAGAAATCTTCGCCGTTTTATAGTTAAAAGCTTAAGGCATCTTTCTAAAGATAGTTTGTCTCAAAAATACAGGTTAACACTTTTTACTAGTAACCACTTTAAGAGAAAATTTGACATATTACTTCCTACAGCGATAGGTGAGGGGAGTTTAGCGATCGCAAAGATGTTCAATTATGAGATGATACGCTTACACAACATAATCTGTCAGTTTGCTGGTGTGTCTGTCGGTGGTCGGCCTGTCTGTTTGTCTGTCAGCGTTCTTCTAGCCTCGTAATCTCAGTAATCATGGATCGTGATGGAATTTGGCTAGCGGTTTGCTGGAGAGTCGCTGCATTAATTTGAGAAATTAGCAAAAAACTCTAAATTTCAAATATATCTCATACCTCCTTTTTAGGCGTTTCAGAGGTTTCTGATCACTTTGGACTTTGGGGGGGGGGGGGGAAGGTGAAATCGAGATGGTTGGGGGTGGTGGATTGTAAGCTGAAAAAATTGTATTCATAATAGCCTCCATTGACCTGTGAAAAAAAGAACTACATGGTATGCTTTCTTAGATCCATCCGAACAGCGCGTTGCCTATTACAGAAACCAAGGAAATTTTATTTATGCATACCAAGGACCTTATCCTTGATACATACGAGTATTGCTTTAGATCATTCGGCATTGTGTAACCTGGAGATTATTGAATTGGTTTCACTAAAATTTTGACACAGTATTAATACCGTGGTTAGGATGGAAAACGCGTATGGTTTTTAGAACTCACGTCAGTGGTGGCAAAGGCATAATTAGAAAACTAAAAATATGAAAACAGCTCAAACGTTTTTAGGTGCTTTGGAGCCTCCTGATTGTTTTTTTATATTTTTAGAGGGGACAAAGTTGAGGTAGCTGGGGGGTACAGGGTTTTGGAAGTGAAACATTTTGATATTTGTAGTTGACTCTTCATTGCCCTGTAAAGGAAGAACATAATATACTTTTTACCTTACACATTTTTTTAATTTAATTGTCCTAGATAATTCTGTAATGTGTGTAGTTCTGCACTATACCGATAGCTATAAAATTTCTAAACCACACTGTGTATCATGGTGCAGATCGATAAATTTTGAAAATTGTGTTAGTGACGGTAAAGCCAAATTAAAAACGAAACTATAAAGCCGTTCACACTCTGTTTTTGGGTAATCTAGCGATCTCTCCTCATTTTGAATTTTAGTTTTTTTAATATTCAGAACTGGTCAAGGTAGGATGGCTTCTCGGAAATGGGTGACTGGGAAACCCCGACATTTTTTGTATCTGTAGTCTGTACAACACTCTTCATTGCCCTTAGATTGATACTGTTGGAGATTGCAGAATAAAACCTCACGTCGTGCTAGTTCCTAGGGAGAGAGCTGCAGGAATCTATTTGCCAGAATTTTTGAGTTGTATGTTTTTCAGCGGACGGGCCGATGATTTGGTTGCATAATTATCTCAGAGATCTCAGACCATAGCTTCTTGCTATGGGAAAATAATAAAATAGTGACTTTATTTGCTCACTTCCCTGGCCTATATATTCCGGATATCAGTATGTACGTTATGATAAAAAATCAGATGGAAGCCGCTGCGCCCATTGATGCGGAGTGCAGGTATAAACGAAGGTCAAGCGGTGCTGCGTGCCAAGGGGAACACACGGAAGAATCACACTATCACACAGATAATTATTATTTTTGGCAGTGGATCAGGTCCCGGCAGCCAGGATATTGATTGTAGTTTTTAGGTCCCGGCAACCGGCATTTTTTACATTAGAAAAGTAATCCCGGCACCCGGCATTTCCACATAAGACGATTGAGGTTATCTTCATGCTCTGTTTACCTTCAGTCTCTGGTGAATGGTGTTTTTAGTTTTAACCTCGGTTTTTACTATTATTACTGGTGAAAATGAAACTTGGAGATAAGCTTAATCCATTTGGAGATTTCATAAAGTGCATAAAAAGCAAATATTAACCGAATACTGGATGAGAGATAATAGAACTTCTAGGTACTTCTGCCCAAAAACGTGTACCACATATTATAGAGAAAGGTAATGTGAATTTAAAGTATTACTACATCAAATGCTGTTGTATACATGGGAGTCAAAAGCTAAAGATTAAGGGAAAAAGAGTATCAGAAAGACAAGGTAATAATTCTATAAAGAATTATATTTCATAGAATTAATGGGTGTACCCAAGAAAAGAAAAGCTATTAAAAAATTCCTTTCATCCAATTTAATTACAATAAAAAAGAAAAACTATTATTGTCCTGGATTATCAAAGACACAAATGAAGTTGACAACATATCCTCAACGAGTTTCCTTACACAGGACTATAAACAAACCGGATCTTATCAACAACAAGATTATTGAAGAGTCACTTAAGTTTCATCAGATGTAGTAGCTGCTTGAATCGGTACCATTTGATATGTGTTTCTCTGGCAAGAAGACCTAAACAGAAGTATTGGTTTTGTCGGATGTGTTAGTTTAATAAACAAAGAATAAATGTTATAAAACTGTATTCATATGTTAAATAATAACTGAAAGTTTGTAGCCTGTAAATGAAATAAAAACTTACTATTTTGTACAAACGTGTCTTATACAGTCATTTGTGTAAATAGTGTTATCTTTGTCTATCTAACGTATATTTTCATTTGTTCATTCTCCAAAGGTAATGCATAATTTCACTATAAAACCAATGGTTGTTTGGTTGTTTTTTTTTCATTTAAGTATAACTCACAATGACATTGAAAATTGCAAAATTTTTGATGAAATAAACACGCTGCCGGGATTTATTTTCTGATATAGAAAATCTCTGCAGCCGGGACCTCAAAATTACAATCAAAATATCGGATGCCGGGATTTCAAACTAAAATGTAAAAAATCCTGGTTGCCGGGGTTTAGATTGTAATTTTCAGGTCCCTGCTGCTGGGACCTGATCCACTGCCATTATTTTTTTGTTTGTAGACTCTGAGGTGTCGCCGTGTTGTCATTGAAATAAAAAATTATAATAAATCAAAAACATTATAATGATTCCATATCCTAAATATATAATTATTACAAGTATGCACTTATTTGGAATTGGATAACGCTTACTAACCCTAACCTTCCTGATTTATCATCTCGATATAAGAGGACAAGAAAAATGTTTTTGTTTTGTAAATGCTTTTTAAATTCCGAAAATCAAGAACGAAATTAACTCTCGTATACAGGTACGTATCCAGGATTTAGTTTCGGGGGGGGGGGGGTCGCGATATTAGGATTGGGACCTTTTAATTTTATTTTGCTTTATTGAGACTTGAGGAAAAATAATTCTTTACCGTTGGACGGGGCGAGGGGAGGGATTGTTATATAACATTTCGGGGGGGAGGAAATATGTATAACTAATGTGAATTGAATCACCTAAAAATCCAATCAAAACGTGACCGACAATCGACGTTTTCTTTGAGAAGCATGGGCGAGATGGATATTTAGTTTTCATTAGGAAATTAGGAAATTAGGAAATTAATCATTAAACAACACATCATTTTATATATCACTACTGTTCCTGTATTTCCTAACAAAGCATGTTTTAATACGTGATTTCGCGAGTATCAAATCATCCAAGTATTCAGTCGCTCAAATAAATATATCTATCCGAGATTGTAAATGATCACAACTTGTTAAGAAATTTTCTATAAGAAAGCATAAAATCATACTACCTATATGATAAAATTCGACATAGTAACAAATATGAAAATATATCAGGCTAGCAATACTAATAATTATATATTCAAGACAGCGCGTTGGCAAAACAAAAAAATCAACGCAAGATACACCGTCCACCTTGCATCAGCACACGACCCTACAGTGCCTTGCGCCCCCCCCCCAAGTGCCGCGGGGTTCGCCACTGGTGTAATGTATTTTCGTGATATTCATCTTCTCTCTCTAACACCACACAGAGGTTAAGCTGAGACAAAACTGGCACCTCGTGTGAATAACTGAAAGTCTTGGATGTATGCTTGTCTCAAATGTATATCTACATAACAGACTATTCCTCTTTGTTAGTTCAGGAAAATAAGGTGTTTCTCGTGACACCCTTTGATCCAGAAATTTGACACAATTTTTGGGTCATATTTACCCACAAAGGTAAACCAGCTGTTCACAGGGTTAACTTTTATGAGCAAATAAAAGTTATAAATAGATGGGTAAAAATGATAGACTTCTTAAAGTGGTTACCAGTAAAAAGTGCTTAATTGTGTTTTTAAGATAGCAGGGTAATTAGTTATTCAATATATTTCTTTGAGGAGGTGAGTTGATCTGGTTAGCTAATAAATATAATCCCATGTCCAATTCCCAATAGTTTCCAAGATATATTAAATTTTAGTGATTTTTATTAAAACACAGAACTACAAATGCAAGCCCTATTATTGTCGAGTTTACGAGTTTTCGGAATTTTTGTATTAGTTGTTAGAAAATATGCTGCGTTTACAGACTGAGAGAAAGTGATCATATATCAAAAACTTCTCGAAATAGTCTAAAAACTATTATGTGTTGAAAAGTCAATCCATGAGCAGCTGCCAAAAAATAAATTAGTCTTAAAAGTTACCCTATAATTAACCTTGTTATCCATTGGTACCATGAAGTTGTTGGAAGTGTGTTAAACACAGGCAAGAAGTTTGCATTTAAGCCCCAGACCTAGAGGCATATGGATTTTCGAAAATACAGAACTTGTCATCAGACTTCTAATTTTTGTTATTCGTGAATGATGTGCTAATACAGCATGACGAGTTGTAAAAAGTAAAGAAAAGGAAATATGAATTAAGAAGATACATGCTACTCTAGTTGTCACTGTTGTCAGTGGGTCAGTGCTCTAATTGCACCAAATTATAACTTTTACTGTATATAGCAGCGGATAACATATAAAACAGCATAATCCTTATTTGATATGTTCACTTCACTTTGTTCTCAAGAGAATTTATAAAATATATTGAGCTATCGCTGCTTAGCTGAAAACTGTATGAAAAAGGGTCAATGGTTTCAAAGGTGGCTGCTTAGTTAAGACGTCGTGCTTCCTGGGATTAATTCGCACGACACTGTCCAACAGTCCAACAAACGAGACTTACGCGTTAATAAAATACCTAACAAGTCATGTAACTAGTAGTGTTGTATCTGTTTGGATGCTTGGTGCTAGAAACACTGCACACATCCCATTCACCAAACCGTAAACATCGCTCCATACGTCTTTCCAAAATTATTCAGAGAAAGGTTGAAGTAGAGTCTAGACGTCCAGAGTCAAACGCTGTTTATAGTGTGTGGCGGCAGTACAAAAGTACGGCCAAATTTTCGGAATAGTAAATCTTTTACACAATAGGAGATGATCCCAAGTAAGGTCGATTGTTATTGCAAGTCTTGGAAATATGCGTGTCACAAGCGTACAAACCAATACAGTGCAGTTTCTATAAATGCCCTCGCTTTTTCTTATCTGGCTTTTGATGGATTTTATAAACTAACCAGAGGTGGGTTAAGTCATAGGTTCAACCAGCGACAGAGTTGTAATTAGCCCCCCAAAAATATTTAGGGGAAGTGGTCACCAAAATTGTTCAACCTCACAAAAATCAAAAGTTTTATTATTGAAATCGAGTGTTTCATGTCAGATAACCACATATTAATGTTTTCGTGATAAATAATGATACGTAATGTTTGCCTGTAAATATAGCTTTAGTTTTTTTACAACAAACTGTTATTATTTCATTTAAAGGTATGCATTGTTGTTGTTTAGACATATTTCTATTAATTAGAACGTTGGAGATTGAATTCTCATTCTTGACACAGAATCTGTAGCACCCAATATCATATTCCGGAGGTCCTGGACCTTGAAATTTAACAGCTGTTTAGGTGTATCCATGTATCCTTACCAATAGCACATACCCAATAGCATACCTATGATTGAATTCGTTTCACTAGTTTTTCGGCAAATTTAATATCTTTTTCTGTACATGTTGCGAAATAACAACAACAGCACAAATAACAGCTTTCCGTTTATCGTTTTGTTTAAACCTATCCTATAAATATTATAACTGAACTGTATCCGATGGATGTCAAGCCAGATGTTTCGGTTTGCTTGAAATACCCCAAGGTCCCCAAGCCAGATCAAATCCGTCTAAAATGTACGATTTCAGTGGAGGAACACGTGTTTTGAGATAACATTTTATAGCTCATCCATTTTTTAATCAATTGCTGGATCTGGCCAAGGTGTTTCTTTAAATTTCAATTGCTTTCCCTTTTCTAACATACGTAAATATGAAAAAGCAAAGCAATAATTTGTCTACAATAATTATTTCTGTATCTGCAATTATTTCCACAAATTAGCATATCCAACATTGTAGGTATTCACCTTACTGACTGGATGGAACAAAGTCGAGTAATGTTGACGGCTTACTTGGGCAAATTAGTTTTAGGCTGGCTACAGGGCAGCTTCAAGACGCAGTTTCATGAAACTAAAATTTGTTAACCCTGGGCCCTGGGTGCACTACTGATTTTATGCGTGTGAGTCTAGCTCCCAAAGCTGGCTCATATTTCAGTAGTTTCCACGTTTCCACTTCGTCGCTGCCCCAGTGAGTGATTTATTTGTTTTGATACACACTTCTGGACATACATATTCTACCTAGTTTTATTTCGTGTAGAATGTAGAATAGCCACAAAAAAATAAGATATAGTTCATCTTTCATTGTTACATCAGAAAGACCTACATACATATACAGGGTATCTATCCCACGTCCCGACGCGACGATTGAAACAAGCAATATATCGGAACTGGGCAGTAGTAGCGAATTCTAATTTTGGGGGTTTAAATTAGAGCAAATATAGTAAAGTGTATCCGAAGTCACTTGGAACAGCAAAAAATGCTTGGGCGGCTTCTCCTTTGTGAAACGCCCCAGGGACCCTGTATATCTGCCGCGCACCGACGATAAACCGAGTGTCGGTGCTGCCGCGTTTCACAAAGGAGATGCCGCCCAAGCATTTTTTGTCGTTCCAAGTGACTTCGGATACACTTTACTATCGTTTCTTGTTACTGTGTTACCCGACGAGGTATTTGTTTTTGATCACGTGACGTCCGATTCAAAATTTTCAAAGGGACACCCTGTATATTAATGTCTTTCTCTGTTCCTCCCGATAAAACGATTCCAACGGACTAGCACACGTGAGAACGGCTTTACCAATTTCATCCATCTTTTTTTATAAGTTTTCTGTTACTTCGTAGAAGGTTCTTACGGGAAGAAATCAAAGGAAGATCATACAGAATATTGGAAAACTGAGAAAACTTAACGACTACGAAAGGTGTAACATACTGTATAGTGTTAGTGAATTGTTTATTATTGTTGTCATATGTGACGCTGCTGTCAAAAACACAGGTTAGATGGATTTCAAGATACAGTCAAATGTCAAATATTGGAAATAAAATTGGTTTTTCATCAATGTCTGAAACAGTCTTCTTCAACTTCA
Source organism: Callosobruchus maculatus (assembly GCA_951848785.1). Classification (NCBI taxonomy): domain Eukaryota; kingdom Metazoa; phylum Arthropoda; class Insecta; order Coleoptera; family Chrysomelidae; genus Callosobruchus; species Callosobruchus maculatus. The sequence goes on from CATOUR010000238.1 coordinate 143,383, forward strand.
ACTCACTGGACTTTAGGAGGGAGAAGATCAACTGCTCATACAAACGGTGCTCTTCTAAATGTTTGTAGAAGATTCTGTGCATTGGCTTATCTTTGTGAAGTCTTAAAAGCGATTAGGCTTCAGTAGTTTTTACTTTAATTATGTGTGGGGCAAGTTCCATAACGGACTGCTGATACCTCCGCGTGAAGTCGAGCCTGAGGCTAAGTTACTCGGCTGCCCGTGTTGCTGCCCTAAAAAGGAAAGTTTTTTTACCGACCTAGGATGTAGACTTCTCTCCAAATTCATCCTTTTGCTGGTCGTTATGTCAATTTGTCCCAGCCCTTCCACTTTCCTGCTGTATAATAACAATAGCACCGTAAGCATAATTGTGGCAGCGACTTTGTTCTTGCCGAACAGTTCTGATAACCAGGTCGGCCGGAGTCGGTGCAAATACTTACGGCAGAGATACTTTTTGACCAATTCTGCCTCTTGGACATGACGCTGCGCCACACCACGGTAGGTATAAGTATTGATAACAGCATGCAGTTGTCGCCAAATGCTACCGTCAACGAGCTGTTCCTCATCTTCAGTATCTCCGCAACGTCCTCCTTTGGGATGAACCATGGCACATTTGTCTGTCCAAAACTCCATACCAATAGCTTGATTACACTACCATCAGCGACTGCTGTAAATCTCGTTGTCCAGAGGCATAGAGCTTCAGGTCATCCATGTAAAACAAATGGGCGACCTTGTGCCTCCGGTAATTTGGCGTGCCACAACTTTATCCCTTGTTTTAGCGCTACGGACAAAGGCAGTAGCGAGATGCAAAAGGACAAGTCAGTCAGAAAACATTGTTTTCCTCCAGGCTTGTCGCCAGAGTAATCAGTGCAGCGATTAACATCCATATACTGTCAAGAAAATGTTGCTTGACAATAACCAGTACCGATTGTCCCCGTCTCTCTTTAGATCTGCCAGCTTGAAGGGCCTCTCGTTGTTATGCAAGGCCCTTCCGTCACTTAAGTCCCCAGGTAAAACGACTCCGTCGATTTCCCTCCCAGAGGGCTTTCTCGGCGGTCTTTTAGCTTGATTAACAGACCTTTCAGTCGCCGAAGGGGCAGGCTAAGCTGGAGCATGAACATGAAGGATGGTTGAGAAGGATGTATAGACTGAAGGCTAAGTGGAGTAGGGGCGGAGAGCAGGAGGAGTGTGTCGTATCGGTATACGCGGATGATCAGTTGGTGATTGTTAGGCGAAAATCGGTGAAAGAGGTAGAGGGCAAATGGAGGGAGATCGAACAGGAATGTATTGAATGGGAGAGTGAGTGTGGGCTAGAGTACAATACGAGAAAGACGGAGTGTATGTTTGTAGAGAATGGGAGAAAGATTAGGGAGCCGGTGGTCCGTATGAAAGGAGAGAGATTGAGGATGGGAGAGGTAATCAAGTACCTTGGCCTGACGATAGACAAGAAAAGGAGTTTCACCGAGCATGTCAAGGGTGTTCGGGCGAAGTTCGGGGAAATAGCCTGGGAAGCTCAGGGGAGCTATTGAGCGAAAATTGGGGTTAAAGAAGAAGGTCTCTAAACTTATATACGAGAGGGTGTTAAACAATGGATTTTTGTATGGCTGTGAGATTTGGGGCAAAAGAGCTAGGGACAGTAGGGTGAGAAGCCAATTGAGTGCGATCCAAAGGTTGTGTGGCTTGATGATTGCGCCAGTATATAGGACGGTGGCGACAGAGACTTTGGAGGTATTGACTGGGACTAGACCTTTGGACATTGAGGCGTATGAAAGGTGGAGTGCAAGGCAAGAATTAGGCGAGAAAATGAAGGCGAGCAAGGTTATGGGTGTGGACAAGCCTCATCCTGCATGGGAAGTAAGGATGGAGGGACAGCCTATAACGGAAGACGAGTTTTGTGTGTACGTGGATACAACTGTAAAAAACGAGAGAGTCGGAATCGGAATGATTGTTGCGAGAAACGTGTATGTTGCTGACCAGCAGGAGGAGAGGGTGGAGGGCATTACCTCTCCCTAATAGCAGAGTACGCGGCAATATACAGGGGCCTGCAATACGTCCATGACAACCGGCAGCTGCCGGCCACGGTAATATCTGACTGTCAGGTAGCGGTGCGAAGTTTGGATGGGAAAGGCACGAAAGGAAAAATGAGGATGAAGATGGAAGAACTACTAGGTAAGATAAGAGCAAATGGGTGTAGAGTGAACGTGATCTGGCTTGATGCGCATGGTTGACAGGACAGCGAAAGAAGCTAGAAAGAGGGAAGAGATAGACTGGAATACTGAATGGGGATTTGAAAGGAACACCTTCTGGAAACAGATTAATGAACGGGTAATGAGAGAGGAGCAGAATATATGGGACCATAGTGCGAAAGGGAGATGGGTGTACGAGGTATGAAGGGACGTTGGAGAGGATCGGCTGCCTCTGACTTTCAAGGCAGGTCAGCTGATTACCGGACACGGGAACTTTCCGGCGTACCTACGTAGGTTCGGATTGATGTCAGGAGCGGTAGAGTGTGAGTGCGGAAGAGGAGAGGAGAGTGCGAAGCATGTACGGGACGAGTGTGAGAAGCCGGAGGGGGTAAATGCGAGAGAAATGATAGAAAACCTGGGGTTAGGACAGAGACCGAACCTTAGGGTAAACGGGAAGGTGAACGAAAGGGGTGTGCAAGCGTGGAATGAATGGGGAGCGGCTGTGGTGGAGGATGTGTGAGAGGTCCTCCAGGATTCTCCGGTTTTGAATCTTGTTGATACTGTAGGTTAAGAGACGATGTGGGGCACTATTGCCAGCCATATAAGGCTAAATATTTGTAATGGATCAATTTGAAAAAATATAAAAAAGAGGCCCAAAAAAAGAAGGTAAATAGAAAGATAAATAGGAAAAAGGAGATTCATGAAATAAATATAACGGGAAGTAGAGGCACACTTTCAAAAAAAATGTTAAAAAAATAAAAAAGAGTTCAAAAAAGAGAAGAAAAGTGGCCAAAAAGGAAAAAAAAGAAAGGTACAAAAAGAATAAAAGAGAAAAAAGGGAAAAGATCGGAGGAAGGATGGTCCTTCCCCGCTCATTTTTGGAAGGCGGAGGCGGTTGGGTTCCCTTGGCAGTGGTTTCGTTGGAAGCAGTGGGGAGGGCGCATCGCACCGCGAACTAAAATCGTAAAGGTGGGAAGTTCCTTCGGTTAGCCGAAAACCGCACCTACCCCCGCAGGTAAGATACATAGTTCCGCAAACTCTGGTGCTATGCTCTGAATGCATTTGACACCACCTCCCATGCACGCGGGACATGTACCGCCTACGGCGCTGGCTGCTGCTCTCGTAGCAGCTCAGTAGGTCATACTTCAGTTCCGTCATCCACCTAAAATGGTCCTTGTTATTGCGGGGGTCGTCATAAAGGCGATCAGTAGCACCACCACCTTGCCCAGCCCAAGAAAATGAAAATATCTATTTTCAAATCATATACACCTTCATTTATGTCTCTGTGACGAAAAAGTATTACTGTTGTCATATCGTCAGTTCCACTGGCAGTGGCAAAGCAACTAAAAATTAACTAAAATATATAAAATGACACGTCTTCATTTTTTAGCATTTGAATCTACTAAAAAGGCAGTCTTGGAACTATGATGTTTTTATACTTCAGTTTGCTCAAGTCTCAAGCAGATATACCTGTAAGCATATGCATGTGGAATGAGTCTAGGAACATTAACTTTAAAACCATGGTATTTTCATTGCTTTAGTCTTAATAATTGTGCTTGATATGATCGTATGATGATCGCGTTATTTTACTACCTCTGGACGAAAGCTTCTGATCTCTAATTCCCTAACAGCAAAATTCAAGTCACTAATTCTCGCCGATGTGTTTGATACAAATTTCATCAATTTTTTTTTTAATATTTGGAAAAAGTTATCAAGAAAACTTGTGCATTTGACGGTGACGGTGGTTATAGTCTCAACCATATCATTTTTTCTACATCAAACCGAACTCTGTTTGGAAAAAGTTATCAAGAAAGCTTGTGCATTTGATGGTGACGGTGTTTATAGTCTCAACCATATCATTTTTTCTACATCAAACCGAAATCTGTCTTGGAACTAGCACATAAATTTCAATTTGTTCCAAGACATAAATGTCCCGGAAGTAGTCTTTACATACACGTAATAGGACCTGGAACTATGCGTTAGACACAAAAAACTTCCAAGACATTTTGAGATGTCTCGGAACTATACGATCTACACAAAAATCTTCCAAGACCGTCTTGGAAATAACAAAATGTCTTGGCACTATCTGGATTACCTGAAAAATTGTCCTGGAAGTAATCGTTCTACACATATATATATATATATATATATGTTGCTACTACTAGTACGAGTTTTGCCACCTAGGCACGAATAGACAATTTCATTTATTCGTCTGAGACCTAAATCACACTGACGAGCTTTAATAAAAGCGAAACGACATCGTCTGTGATTGGTTTCGGATGAATGAATAAAATTGCTACTCTTTAATTATAGTTATTATTTTCATGTTTTTGAGTCATACGATAAATAAATAACATATTGGGAAAACGTTTTTTTTATAATCAAATCGATGTACCAAACCGAAATAGAGTTTTGATAATTTAAATCAGTACAATGTGTATAGCATAACCGTTGTTGAACGTAATTATAGATCGTTGTGCCTTTATCTACCGAAATAACTATTTGTGGAGAAGGGATTCCATGGGCACCCCAAGCAAAATATTTAGGATTGACGATTAATACAACTCTAACTTGGAAGCCTCACATAGACTCAATAAGGACTAAAACCATGATTATTTTTCGAAATTTATATCCTATTCTATAGGGAACAAACAAACCCCTAACAAGTTTTTTGCTATATCAATCGATAATACGTCCAAATATAACTTATTCATGAGCAGCGTGGTGTTTTTATTCATTAAACAACTTGCAAGTAAAAGTTATAAACGTTCAATGGCTCATCCAATCCAAAAAAAATGATAAGAGCTGCAGTGTCATATGACTGCATCCATACGGAAACACAAAACAGCCAGGTTGGCACTTCTATAGCACCTATTTTTACTGTATTTCTGAACTATAAGTTTACTACATTCTATCTCTGCTTAAAACATTTTTTTTTGAAGAGATTCACTCTTCTGTCAGTTAAAACATCAATCATTTTTGGACAAAAGGCATTGGCCTACCCTGATCAGCAACAGAAGCCAAGCCAAATCAATTAATTTAATTACCTAAAAAGCTACAGCACATTCACTTCAGGGTTCTGACAGGCTATATAGCATTAATAAAACGCATTTCTAAGAAAAAAGCTTTTATATGCTTTTTAAATAGCCTGAGCGAAAGAGCTTTTACTGCTTCTGAAAGGAGGTTGTGTAGACCAAGTTGAGGAGAGTTCTTTTTATTTGCCTAGTCGAAATCTGCGTTTTCTAATCAGACCAGCAGAGCGAGTTTCATAAGAATAAAAATTTTAATTTAAATTGTGTTTGTGAATATCTACCAACTGATGAAATATGTACATCGATCGCATGATTTTAAAAAATATAAAGTGTGGTTTACTCTCGAAATCCAGCACTTGCAATTAGCCTTACAGCCTTATTTTGCAGCCTAAATATAGGCAGTATGTGTAAGGAGTTGCCCCACAAAATAATTACATAAGTGAGCGTAGAACAGAAAGTAGTAGTTAGTCTACGAATTCCCGTTTTTTCTTACTAACGTTAATTCTTAGGTCTTAAATCTTACGTTACGTGACTCTGAATGCACCCTTCCAGGCGGCACTGATTTCTATGTCACATCAGCATCAGAAGTACGCGAGAACATAGACGGATTCCGAATGAGAAATGTGCACGGCCCATTGCACCCTGTATGCGAATAAATTTCATCGTCCAGATTTATACCGGCTAGGCGGCGCTACATGCGCGAATCCACCGTAACGAATAGCTGGCTACGATTTACCTTCCATTGTAATTTGTTATACCACCCCTATTTGAATAATATCCGCGCGTTGTGTCCCGCCATAAATCATCGATGCGTCATCCGGATATGCTTTATGCAGAAAGTTTAAAGATCGATGGGTAGATTCCTAAACAGTCGCAATTCGAAGGAACCATGGTCACAGCACATGAGTTGGAGCTGGAGCATATTGGTATATGACAAAATGGCGTCCAGTTGATTGACTCACACCCGTATGCACCGTTTGGCGATTCTAATCCTAGTTCCCTGATCGCGTTTTGCTAATCTCCGGCATCTATCCATGCACCGTCAAGAGATTAACTAATCCAGATTGGAGATACGGCAAGGTTGTGTTCGCAAGATTGTTTTGACAGTGACAGTGTCAAAATTGTCAGTTTGCGGTGCATAGTAAACAAGTAATCTAATCCAGATTTACGTAATTGATCGCACAATTGACTTACGGTGCATACGGGTGTCAGTACTTCCCACACATAACGGTGATACCGGTTTATTATTTTTCCACTGTATGAGAGCCCGAGGTCCCCTTGCAAACAAATCATTACCAGCCCGTCCTCAAAAACAAAAATCCAACACAGAAACTCTCATAAATAGTTTCTTGTATCTCTGTAGGAACTGGGACAACAGAGTGTTTTATTCTGCAAGCTTCAGCTGGATGAAACGTATCGATCAGGAACCCCTAAGTCGCTTAAAAACGATGTTTGAGCTATCTCTATTCTTCTAATTCTTTTATTATTGCTGCGCCGCCACTGACACGATTTCTAAAAACCATACGCATTTTCCATTCTCGCCACGGTAATAATACTGTGTCGAATTTTCATTAAAATCAATTTCAGGTTACACAATATAGAACGATCTAAAGCAATACTCGTATGTATGAGTATACATCAGAAAATTCTCCCGATATCTCTCTAACTGTCTATCTATGTTCCGTGCTCTAGTCTGTTAACCAGTCCCTTGGTTTCTGTAATAGGCAAGACTGTTCCGATGGAACTAAAAAGGGTATTATGCCACTAGGTCCTTCTTTCGCAGGTCAATGGAGAGCCTATTATCAATACAAAGATTTTTCAGTTTTAGAACCCACTACCCCCTAGCCCCCCAATTTCGCCCTCACCCAAAAAAAGGTAGAAAATAATCGGAAACCCCTGAAACGCCTAATAACGAAATTTGATGAGCTGTTTTTATATTTTTTGTTTTTAATTATTATTGTGCCACCACTGACACGATTTCCAAAAATCATACGTTTTTTCTATCCTCGCCAAGGTATTCATACTGTGTCAAAATTTCATTAAAATCAATTCAATAATTACCTCGTTATACAATACACAACGATCTAAAGCAGGGGTCGGCAACCTTTTTCGGACGACGGGCCACTTTCAAAACATTTTTTTGCGAAGGCCGCAGGTGGCCGGTCTAAAGCAATACTCATCGTATGTATATGTTAGGAGCAAACACCGATTTCGGCCAATGGACGGAAAATATGGTCAAAACGCGTTTTGGCTGCTATCATTTTGCCAATGTCCGAATTATCGCTTTCCGGCTGTTCAATGTAGCCCAGAACGCGTTTTGAGTCAACTACGATTGCCAGAACGTTCTATATTCTACTACGAATAACTAAATCTCAATTATTTGCCGTGTTGTGTTAAAATATTTCCTCTGAGCTTAGAATCCATAACTAAAATGAATAAAAGCACTTGTAGATCTTAGGTCCGTGAAAAAAAACTGAAAGAAACATACCTCAACAATCTCTTATGTCCAGCTCCCTCATGAGCGGAATGAATAATGTCAAATAACTCGTGGGTCATGCAAAAATAACGCAGTTCGGCTGTTTCGTCTGTCCTTCTTTCAATTAGCTTTTCGATATAGCCAATTTTTAAAATATCATACCTTTTCAATCGTTGTCTTTGTTTCGAAGATATTGTATCACCGTTACTTTTACAAGCTTTTGCGGCCTTTACCTCTGTGAGTGTTTGGTCGTATCTTTCTCTTGTACAAATATTACTGCGATCATTGCTACCACTTATGACTTTTTGCAGTTCGTCATTAAAACATAACCTTAGGTCTTCCATGGCACTCTCTAGCTACTGTCTAACCCGCACAAAGATCTAATACTAAATGAATACACTAGCTCCAGAGGTATCGTTTACAAGCTGAGACACTCACAAAATCCACCACGCGTTATGGCAATCGCAGTAGAACAGGACGCGTTTTGGCAATCGTAGTTGAGCCAAAACACGTTCTGGGCTGCATTAAACAGTCGGAAAGCGATAATTCGGACATTGGTAAAATGGTAGCAGCCAAAACGCGTTTTGGCCATATTTTCCGTCCATTGGCCGAAATCGGTGTTTGCTCTTAACATATACATCAGAAAATTCTAAGTCCCTCGGTGTCTGTGATAGGCAATCTTCGGAAGAACCTAAAAGCGTGTATTGTGCCCTAGGTCTTTTTTCACAGGTCAATAGGCCTATTTCACATTTTTCATTTCTGCAACCCCCCACCCCCAACCATACCAATTTCACTCCCACCCAAAAAAAGTAGAAAATGATCAGCAACCCCTAAAACACTTAAAAAAGAAGTTTGAGGAATATTTTGGTTTTTTGTTTTTTGCTAATTAGTCCGCCGCCCATTCTTCGATTTTAAAAATTATAGCAGCATTACCTACTACGACCCCACAGCATATTGCTACCCAAATTTCATCATAATCCATGCAGCGGTTACTGAGATTACGAGGCTAGAAAAACGCGACAGACAGACAGACAGACAGACAGACAGACTGACGGAAATGACTGACGTAGAATTTACGCGACAGGCAGACAGACAAACAGACAAACCGACGGAAATGACTGACGTAGAATTTCGTTATGTAGACATCAAAGAACGCCCAAAAGGCGTTTTATCTTGAAATCGAAAATCTATCCCTACACTATCTTCATCAAAAAAGTAGACAATGGCCAAAAACCTTTAAAACATCTAAAAATGAAGTTTCAGCTATTTTGAAATTTCCGTTTTTATAGATTTCTCCTACGTCACTGGCAAGAGTGCAAATAACGATACAACGCTACCATTTCCTCTACGGTAGTGGTACGGTGTCACAACATCATCTCAATCAAGTCCATCGCTTCCAAGTTACACCACATAGGATTATAATATGTATGTATCAAATTATTCCATTGATATAACATTCAAAGACAACTTTCGGATAGGTCTAAAAAGCACACGATATCACCAAAGTAATTTTTTCAGCGCACTGTACATTATTATACAACACATGATTTCGCTTCCTTCAAAAATAAAAATGGAAAAAGATGGGGAACCGCTGAAACGCCTGAAGGCGAAGTTTGGAGGGATTCGATTGATTTTTGTTTTTTTTACTAATTTCTCCACCACCAACCCACCGATTTTCAAAATTATAGCAGCATTACCTACTACGGGCTCACAGCATATCGCTACCCAAATTTCATCACAATCCAAGTAGCAGTTACCGAGATCACGCGGCTAGAAGAATGCCAATAGGAGGACAGACTGATGGAAACGAGAGAAGTGAAAACGATAAAAAACCTCCAAATCGCCTAAAAACGAGTTTGAGCTGTTTTTATATTTTTAGTTTTTTTATTATTGCTGCACCGCCAATGAAACGATCTCTAAAAACGATAATTATGTGCTTTCCATCCTCGCCACGGTAATAATACTGTGTCATAATTTCATTAAAGGCAATTCAATAATTTCCACGTTACAAAATACAGAATGATCTAAAGCAATACTCGTATGCATGCATCAGAAAATTTAAGTCTCTTGGTTTCTGTAATAGGCAAGGCAATGTTCGGATCCACCTAAAAAGTGTATTATACTTTCACATGTTAGTGTACAGCCTATTATGAATACAACATATATTTCAGTTTTACAACCCCCAGCCACCCCAATTTCACCCTCACCCAAAAAAAGAAAGTGGAAAGTGATCAGGAACCCCCAAAACTCCCGAAAACGAAATTTGAGGAATACTTCAAATTTTTTGTTTTTTGTTAATCCCATCCACGATCCATCCAACAATTGCATCCGAGGATGGCCAACGAAGAATCGCAGAATATTGGGGGTATAAATTATGTTTCACCTCCCCTATACTCCCGACCTTGCTTTATGTGACTTTCATTTATTTCATGAAGTCAAAAAAGAATTTAGAGAAATAGGGTCAGATTTAAGAATTTATGATAGGTGCATAAACTAGTGGGATAAATGTATAGTATAGCCCTGCCCCCCTTTTTATAAAACGACAGCTACAAACTCAATTTCCTAGAGTCGCTCGGCAAAGAGGCGATTCACAGTTTTTCGAATTCTTACTGGATTTGAAGTATTGAAGTCGCGCTTCTTTCATATAGTGCTAAGTTATAGCGGATCATAGACACTACAAGAAGTGTCACTTGGCATCGGTCCTTTGAAGTGGGTCCGATAGAGGCGAACCGAGTGAATTCATAATTCATAAGCCGTCGCCACTAACATCGGAGGATGCCCCCGTACTCTCTCTCTCTCTCTCTCTCTCTCTCTCTCTTTAGTCGTAGTTCGCTTCCGAACATCGTGGCTCATACATGGTTATGATGTGTCAGTGATCGCCATGTTTCTCGGACTTCCGCGGCACGCATTACTTCTGGGACCGACATGTGCGTAAGGTCCCTTTTTTGGTCCATGAACCTCTTAGGGGATCTGCCCCTCGTTCTTTTGCCGTCCACCTTCCCTTGGTAAAAGCTGGTCATGATCTTTGATTTTGAGCTCTCTGAGGATGGAGATGTTCGTTCTGTGTGCTGTCCAGGGTATTCTTAGCATCCTCCGATAACACTTCATTTCAAACGCCTCTATTCTTCTACGACAGGAGGCGTTTAGAGTCCAGGATTCTGACCCATAAGTTGCTATGGAGAAAACCAGCGCTTTCATTAGTCTGGTTTTCGTTACTTTGTTGATGTTGTGGTCCTTCCATATTCTCCCCAGTCTGCTCAACGCCTCCTTCGCCATTCCGCATCTACGCTTTATTTCGGGTTCAAAACCTCCTTTGTTTTATATACGTGCGCCTAGATAGATAACGTGATCGCTCGTTTCAATATCGTTGATTAGCCGTAAAGGTGGTAATGTCTTGGCTCTGTCCACTATCATGAGGCAGCATTTTGACCTGTTTAGACGTAGGCCCGATCCTAAACTTGCTTCCTCCACGCGCTGCAATGTTTATACATTTCTGGTTCGTCTTTGGCTAGTATGATTGTATCGTTTTCGTAACGTAGGTTAAATATTATTTTGCCTCCAACAGAAACTCCACCTCCCCAGTCCCCCAAGGCTTTCCTCATTATCCATTCTCCATAGCAGTTGAAAAGTATTGGGAAAAGAACACAGCCTTGCCTGACCTTTTCCCACATTGAAATTTGCTGAGTAGTCGCCCTCTATCTTTACCTGTGCCGTATTGTTATCATACGGTGACTTTTTAAGATGGACAATATGTTTAGGAGCTCCCATCTCGATCAGTATGCTCCACAATTGACTCCACTGGACTATGTCGAAGGCCTTGCTATAGTCCAGGAAACAGAACATCACAGGCACGTTGTATTCAAGTTTTTCTATTATTTGTCGAACATTCATTAGTTGGTCTCGTGTTCCTCTGCCAGGTACAAATCCAGCTTGCTCTGGCGGTATTTGGGGCAATAGGTAGTTTTTTTAGTCTCTCCTGGATGACATTTAATAACACCTTACTAGCGTGACTAATAAGGGCAACAGGCGTGTAGTTACTGCATTCATCTTTCGGCCCTTTTTTGTGAATTGGTATATAGGTTGATTTACTCCAATCCTCCGGCCACTTACCCCCCGTACGGTCTTGTTTAAATACGATATGTTTTGTTATGTGACGTCAGCGACGTTTACGTTACTCCTTGTACGAGGATGGATGAAAATCTACACAACATATTATATTTAATGTCCAAAGTTCGCCCACAATGCTTAATGTAACTGTTCTTTCCCAACAACCCCAATATAATATCCTGTCGGCAATGGACTATCGCGATATGTAAGCCTGTATTCCTACAATGTATATACCGCATGGGACTGAAATTTGCCAAGGGTTGTTTAGGAAGAGTACCATCAGAGAGCGAGCGAGGAAGGCAGAGTTGGGGGCGCAGCTTAAAATGGCCCTTCTTGTTATGTACAGGGTGTATCAACGATGTGTGGGTGGACGTTAACTGCTTTCCTATTTGAGATAGAAAAAAAGGCTTAAATAAAAATTAAATTATACAGGCCGAATAAATGTGTGACTTTATTATGTATCACATATGATACTTAAAACGAACCGTTTAGTCGCAAATCATCATTTTTGATATAAGTACATGTTAGAAAAGAATTGAATATCGCAGCGTCTATAAAACTTAGAAGGCTGTGACTATGCGATGTGACCAAATCCGTTTTACATTGACATTTTCTCCGCGAATTTATTCATTCATCGTTCCATGGTCGTCTTCAAGGTCAAACTGATTGTGCTTTACATCTGTGAATAAAACCATGCATTTTGTGACAGCTTGCAGTGCTGATAACAATGGTGCTGTCATATGATTTTGCGGTTTTCGCAAGATTATATTATTATTTTATTTTCAGATGGAAGAAACCAACTGACTTCGGATGCAAGATGCGAAGGAAATAAGAGTTAATGAGACAATATTATAAAAATACATTACAACATATTAGCTCTAATCAGAGAGAACAGCGGCAGCATCCATAGAAGGTCTAGGCCTGTACATGGACGAATTACACAAAATTTTAGTGTATATTTTCAATACCAATACCTCACACAAGGCATCGCCTTCGAGGTGGTAATATTTATATTCTTCAGTACAAATAAATGAATATACAGGGTGTCCCACGACAATTAAGACAAGCAATATGTCGGAACTGAGCAGTAGTAGCGAATTATAGTTTTGGGGGTGTAAATTAGAGCAAATATAGTATCTCTTCTTATTATTGTGTCACCCAATGAGGTACTTGTTTTTGGTCACGTGACGTCCGATTCAAAATGTTTAATGGGACACCCTGTATATTTGTGACTTTTTGTGTTCCTCCCGATAAAAAAATTTCAACAAACTAGCACACTTAGGGTCTAAAGTGATTAATTCAAGAGCTACAGGTACTTAAAGGACTGTACCATGTTATAATCAATACACAATCCTTTAGGTACCTGTAGCTCTTGAATTAATCACTTTAGACCCCAAGTGTGCTAGTTTGTTGGAATTGTCTTATCTGGAGGAACACAAAAAGTCACAAATATACAGGGTATCCCATTAAAAATTTTGAATCGGACGTCACGTGATCAAAAACAAATACCTCATTGGGTGACACAATAACAAGAAAAGATACTATATATACTCTAATTTACACCCCCAAAATTATATTCGCTACTGCTGCCCAGTTAAGATATATTGCTTGTCTTAATCGTCGTGGGACACCCTGTATAAATAAATAAATAAATATAGTTATGAATAATTTAAATGAAAATTCTTTTTATAAAATTATTAGATTACATGTGGATTTAGTTGTAATATGATTTATTTATTAATTTATATATGTATTTCTTTCCTATCTTTTGTACTTAACCATTAACTAATTGAGAATCCTAGTGAATTTGCATTTTTATAGGGGTAAATGGGTGGATATCATAATTATAATAATTGTAACATTTACAATTTCACGAGCACAAACAAGATGCATTCTAAACAACAACATAGACATACTTTTTTTATCTGGGGTTGAGAAGTTATAAAACTAGCAGAACTAACTAACTAGCTGCTGGCCATTCGGAAGATGTACTAAACTACTTCGGTCCATTTCAAATTGTGCAAAACCAGTTCTGCTTTTACTATAATGCTTAATAACCGTACAAAATTAATGTTTCTGGTTTGGGAAATACTCCTTCATCAAAACTAGTTTTACGTATTTTTTTCGAGTATTTTCCGAAATCGACTATATCTGTTATAACGGTTTCAATAAAAGGTACATCAGTGTACATCCATGTGTGTCATTGTTTCAAAGATCGTTTCTCAAAATTTGTGAAAAACAGGAGTTCAGCATTATAAAGTCTTTCTGTTTTCATTTCTGTTGTCTATATTGGGTGGTTATAGTGAGATATGAAGGATGCTGCATGACCCCTGGAAACGCCACTGATCGGCTGTAATATTTTATGCATTACCATTTATCATCCCCATTTCGAACAGTGGAGTCATTCATTCACAATATAGGTTAAAATTCAAATTATGCTTTCGAGTGGATACTATTATAATGTTTTATGCATATTATACGAATACAGTCCCGAAAATTCCCTATTTGAATAATCTGTTCACGCGGTTTTGCTATCCATGTTGCATGGTTGAATTAGCGAATCCTCAGTGGGATGTATACTGTGTGAAAAGTAAATATATAACATATGATTACCTGGAAGATACTCTTCAAAGAACGTGGATAAGGCACTGAACTAAAAAATGGCGCCAAGTGTCTTGATTCAGTACGTCCCACATATTATCGTTGCGAAAAAAAAATTGGAGTTCCTCTATCCCTACACCATCCTCATAAAAAAAGTTATCAAGGACATTTCCAACATCTTAAAACGAGGTTTTGGCGATTTTAAAATCTTTCGATTTTTGCTGAATTCTCCTCCGCCACTAGAAAGGGTTCGAACAACTACACACTGTTACCGTTTCCTCCAAGACAGTAATACGGTGTCCGAATTTAATCACAATCAAGTTCGTAGTTTTCAATTTACACGTTATAGAATTCTAATATATATGTATCAAATTATTCCAGATATAAAATTCAAAGACAGCAATCGGATAAGTCACACACGATTTTTAGCGCAATGTAGGATATTTTATGAATACAACAAATTTTTAAGTTTTCAAACCCACCACCATCCGAATTTCACACCCTCCCAAAAACAAACACAACACGATCAGTAACTGCTGAAACGCCCAAAAACAAAGTTTGGAGAGGTTCTAATATTACCTACTACGACCCTACAGCATATCGTTACCTACATCACCACAATCCATGCAGCAATTACAGAGCTTACGCGACTATAAAAATGCCAACAGACAGACAAACGGACAGATATGTGTGACGTGGATTTTTGTTAAATAGATATCATAAAATGCCCAAAAAGCGTATTATGTCAAAATCAAAAATTTTCGCGATCAACAATACTTCCCTCACCCATCGGTGTAGAAAGTAAAAGTACGTGGTGTTATAAATAATAACTACATGAAATCAATAAACGTTAGCACTAATTTTGGGTGAAACACTAAAATGAAAGATCATACATCAGTTGTCGTGTTCATCAAGACTAAGCTCATTGATCTACGTTTTCTGGTTATTAATGCGATTAACTGAATATCATCAGACTTCGGCTGCTGTGCATTATAAACAATAAACAATGATCATTAATCTATTATCACCAGTTTTTAATATAACGACAACCACAGCTATTCGTGATATTAACGGTAATGCCTTCGCCTTGGCACCATTAACGTAATCACCTTTTCTAGAAATGAATGGGTAAGTTCGTAAAATCAATGCCTTAGTATTCGTTGAAACAACGCACACCGTCTACCATTTTTCATGGTTGAGGATACTTCATATTATTTATACCTATATTTCACGAAGGATATTGTTTTCTAAGCGGCAGTTGTTGATTCGGCGGACGTTTACAGTGATGGAGAGTATTTAGTTATTCACGTTATTCGACACGGAGCATTATGGCTAAAGTCTTTAATGAAAAGAAAATCATAGTTTCGGATGGAGGTCCCCAAAACACGAAACGTATCAAAGTGAAATTTTTTTAAATAGAATGTCCTTTATATTATATTATATTATATTATATTATATTATATTATATATATTCAGATTCCTTGGTGAAATTTAGTGTGACTTTATGGCGGTTACATGTCTGAGGTCAAAGAGAAGCTGGAGTGCGACAGAAATGGATACTTTTCACGGCCTACAAGCTACTGCAATGTACTAGAGATTGTCGATTTCCAAAACCATTAAAAATTCTGGAGAAAGGAAAACTACTAGCGAATGTTGTAGGCAATTTATTATCTTCAGAATAAAATTTCACATTTAATGATATAAAAAAGTATTCAATTATGTCAAGTCAAAGGTAACGATACCTCTGACTGGAGTTATGAAAATTCTTCAGTACCTGTTAGAACGATCACAAAAAGTGAAGAATGAATTAAAATTTGTTCAAATTATAAAACATAATTTACCTGGCAGAAAATTTAAATCTGATTTGTCAGTATTTCTTTTTTGCGATCTTACTAATAGATTCTCTAAAGTTGGAAGGGCTTAAGTCAGAGGTATCGTTACCTTCACTCAAATTACTACTTTTTGACTTTAGATTACATATTATAGATAATTGCGTGCTGGAGCAACAATCGCTGGCAGTTTTTCTTTCGCTTCAAGGTTTTTAATTGTTTTGAAAATGTTTAATCTCTGGTACTTTGCAGTAGCCAGTAGGCTGTGAAAAACATGTATTACTCCAGATTCTCTGTGACTTCACAGACAATCGATAAAAAAAATGAGTATTTCCATTTGAAAAAATCAAGTTAATTCTGATTGAAGTTTCCTTAACTAATGGACCTATTTCTCCAAGCACAAACGTAAGTCAAATTTGACCATCTAATCTAGCTGACGCATGGACACCCTGTATAACATGAACATATTTTTAAAATGTAGCCTTAATGGGTACCTATCTATTCGAAATGATTATTTTCTTTTTCGTCAAATACTTTAGCCATAAAGCACTGTGTCGAATACGGTGAATCACCCGGTATATCCGAGACAAACTAACTGTAAGTAAATATAGTTTGAAAAACACGGAAACCACGCTTTTGTAGCATTGAAAGGTGGAAAATAATTCTTAATATAAGTTGAAAATTGTAATGAACAAAAAATACCAGTATTATTGTTAAATAAACTATGGGGCGCTTTGTGCCTTTTTTTTTCGTATATCGAGCAACCCACGCATGTTTTACAATAATAGTAGTTTTTTTGTTCATTACAATTTTTAATTTATATCAAGAATTATTTTTCGCGTTTTAGATCCGGTTAATGACACAATCTTATTAAATTATTGTATAGTCTCTTTATAAGTGTACAAAGTTTAAATTAAATCTGATGAATCGTGACCGAGATCGTGACCGTCTCCGATAAGAATCGTAAATATTGGTAGTCATTTGATGCATCTCATTCACCATTTCTAAAAAAGTGACGTAAATTGCGCACGGCACATTCACCATTATATCGAATCCTCAAATAAAGTGAACCCTTGAATTATTCAATTCTGGCGATCCTGCTCGATTAAAGTAGGGTAAAATCGAGTTCAAAGGAGTCAGTTACAAACAAACATACAGATAAAGCTAATAAAAGAGTATTAAGAAGGGGATATTTGTAGGCGAATAGGCTCCGAACAAGGCGAAGACAGTTAACTCGGCCGGACAGATTGTGGACATGATCATTTGTTGTGCTCGCGGAATCATCTACATTGCCTACTTAAAAGAGAAAAACAATGTCAGGAGAGTATTGTAACGTTATACAGGGTGTCCATTTAGTGTGTAATTTTTTGATATCTCGCACGGTATACCTGATAGAAGAAAATCTCAAATACAAAAGTTATTTGGTTACTCAATCCGCATATCCTAAAAATATTTTGAAATACACAGGGTTTTGCGGAAAAGTAGGATTGTGATCAACGTGATTTTTTTATACGGAACCATAACTTTTTTTTAATTTTTCTAATTTCCATCATCGATCTCTGTTTAGCCCTAAAATATTTTAAGATCGGTTGCGACGTTGCCAGGTTATAATTTATTTTCTATTAATTTGCAAGGTCGTAAGTAACACCTTCAAATTGATATATTTCTTTAACTTTTCTCAATAATATTATACAGCGAGTTACTTGAATACTAAATGAATATTATTTTGGATATTATCAACAATGTGCGTCTACAGGGTGTTTTTGGCAGAATTTTAAATTACGGCAATTTGAAGGTCATTTTACTTTGTTTTTTTTAAATGTATGTTTTATTTTAAATCAAAATATCTACTAATACGCTATCTCGCCTTGTAATATTTTTATCGCGTTTGCAACGTTGCCAAGTTATAAATTATTTTTCCAAAATTTCAAACAAATATCTTCGATTTTTATTAATAGAACACACTGTATATTTTATTTGACATAGAAGTACTCCCTAGTAATGGTTTACGGCATGACTGCTGTTCCTAAAATAATAGAACCGTTTTCCTACAAGCATATCCGTGGCTACAACTTTTATGTACAACTTTTTTCGCTATCTTCTACAGTAATGGAGTTATCGACCGAGCCGGTACTAAAAACTCACCCTGTATATCAAGATTTTGTTTCCTGTCGTTAATCTGGATCTTCTTCCTATAATCCAGCTCAGCTCTCTTGTCTTTATGTTACTGGTTCATTTTTTATGTAACTGGTAAATCAAGGAAAAGTACTGAGTGAAACTACCAGACGCATTTTTTCTTGCAGAGTGACCGAATCAAATGGCACCAAAGTGCATCTCAATGTATTCCGTTTATTATTTTTTCCCAAAAATAACTTTTCACCAATATAAATAATAACGTCTGATAAAACTCAGATGCCGGTGTCTGTGTATTTTTCCGATCCGATTCGGTTTGAATATATAATGCATATTCGTTATTGTTCTTTGATGTTTTAGTAGAGCATTAAAATAACCATCCGAAATAAAACTTTATTCTTCTTGAAACTGAAACGCACACAGATATAACTTTGCTTTATTGGACAAAATAAAACTGCATTTTATAGGTATGCACAATCCAGAGCTATAAATTTAAATTCTGGAATCTTGGAATTGGAGATACATATAAAGCAGGGGGTAGATATTTTAGACGAACTTACTAGATAAAAACTGTTTTACTGCGTACTTTGTATACCTACTACTCGCAAGTGAAATCCGAACACCTAGAAGAAAAAGGGATATTTGCATTGAAAATTTGTACACGTAACACTTTTGTTCATTCAGACGCCATTTACCGACATGGCACCTCTAAAAAGCTCTAGATACGTTAAAACAAAGCATGGTTTTTTGTCGATTCAAAAACGATGATATCTGTTGCAAATGTAGCGAGAGACTAGTTGGCTGTGTGAAGATGCCCCTAAAAGACGACAGCTCCAGTTTACGCAGTTAAGTCCCTTAAAACGGGGTCGGATTATAGGCCAACGAGAACGTGGTGCTACTTTCAGAGCAATTGCTGCAACCATGGGGCGTAGCGTGGCTACAGCTGTAGCAGCATAGCACGCATGGATCGCAGAAGGGAGAATGCAGCGAGCTAGAAGTTCTGGAGCACGTAGAAGAACTACAGACCGGCAAGATCGTCATCTACGACGACTGGTCCTTCCACACAGAATGCGATTCACTCGAGCTGTTGCTGACGCTTGGTATGCAGCTATGGGGAGGCCCATTCAAATCCGTATGGTGTGCCACAGATTGAGTGAAATTGGCTTAGGATCATATAGTTCGCATCTAGTGCCAATAACACCGACAATGGCATGATAAGTTGCATCAGCCATCTTATCCGACGAGTCCACGTTTTGCCTGGGGTCACATGACGGACGCCAACGCGTAAGACGACGACGGGGTGAACGACGTGATCTCCAGTTTGCTGTTGAGCGCCTTGTACACCGTCCTATTGGATTGATGGTTTAGGGTCCCATTGTATTTAACAGCAAGTCACCTTTACTTGTGATTCGTGGCACAATGTCGCAACGTTATGGAAATGAGGTTTTAGAACCAATTGCCGTTCCATATGTCCGAGGCCTCGAAGAGGGTTTCTTCCCGCAAGATAATGTACAAGGGTATCGATGAGATTCCTACAAGAAGAAGGTACTCCCCTGGCCTCCACGATCACCCGATTTACCCAATCCTCCGACGACGCTGGACGTACTGGAACAAGCTGTGAGGGCAGCTAGGGAGGCGGTACCTCTCGAGTTTATCAACAATCAGATTACGAGCATGCCGCGTATAGGCTAGAGGAGTGCATTCGTCAACATGGAGGCACAACGGCACGAGATTAGGAACTCGGCAAGAAATACGAATCCGGTCTCAGTTCAGATGCCATTTGTAGACAGCGCCACTTACTATGCAAAAATGGGCCACTTCCTCATGGTAAGGAGCGTTTGAGTGTGAATATTTTACTTATGTTCAGATGTTTGCCTCACAGATCAACGTACTAACGTAGATATCAAAACAATTGTCGAGTGGGGATTAGTAAATAAAGTACAGTTCAATTTACAGAAAACTCAGGCAAAAACACTTACAAAGAAGTCTCACGTTGGCTTACCAACTGTGGAAATGGAGGGTCACCCCATAGTCGAGTCACCTTCCGTCAAGCTTTTGGGGATCAACATTAACAATAAAATTTCCTAGCACGATCGCGTTATCAATATTCCTAAAACAGCATTCCACAAGAATGGAGTTTTCTTCCGCTGTAGGCAGCTGTATACACCAGAGCAACTAGTGCTGCTCTACAAGGCACAGATCCGACCATCGTTGGAGTATTGCTCCCATGTGTGGGGATGCGCTCTGAATCACTCTTGAAAGCTTCTGGATACTATCTAGACTACTAGACTAATCGATACGCCTAACCTCACAAAGAACCTCGACAGCCTAGAACATCGAAGAAGGGTAGCTGACCTGTCCCGGTTTTACAGATTCTATCACGGAAGATGTTCGACTGAGCTCTCTCAGATAATAACACCACAGGCCGTCCGAATCAGAAAAACTAGAGAAGCTCTGCGAGCTCATCCTTACCAGGTCGAGGTCCTTACTCCCCGAACTAGTCTCCTCCAGCATTCCTTCTTTTGGAGAACTTCGACGCTGTGGAATCAGCTGCCGGGGAATTTGTTTCCCGACGGCTACAACCTGCAGCGTTTCAAATCCAACGTGAACCGATACTTGTCCTCTCGCAGCGCTTCTACAGCGCCATAGGCTTTAAGCCTTTGTGGGAGGCCGACCATAATAAAAAAAAAATTATTCCGTTTCATCCAACAAATTCAAATAGGCTCTAGCCTAATTCGGTTGGTTTCTTCCCATTTGAGCTAAAATTGGATAGTAACGTTTTCTTCGTGTTTATAGGATTAGGTCTGTAGTACTTTACCAAAAAATTTCGGCAATTTATATTGGACGACGTGGTATATATTCTACAAATAACTCCTTAGTATGTTTTTCAACAGAATCGAATGTACAACCTTACAGACTTTACAGAACTAAACATACCTGTAGCTGACACTGATTGGTCCTTGTATGGCCGTTTTGTTCATTAATATTCTCGCTATTGACATCCAGCATATTTGGAGGGAAGAATTGCTGTAAAGAAAAAAACAATTATATCTTCATTTGCATTTCATTGTCTGATTATGATGAAATTAAAAAATCGTTAAAAAGAGGGGCAGCTGGCTCCTATTGAACCCCCTGCCCCGCCCTGATACATCGAATATTGTTTACGTTATAGAAAACAACCAAAACATATAAATTCCAATATGGTAGAAACAGGGCCGTGCCTACCCGGTGGTGCAAGTGGTGCAAGGCACCAGGGCGCCGGACGTCATGGGGCGCAAAATTTATTAGAACAGTGAAATTTCAAATATGATTTGTCAGTATCCCTTTTTTGCGATCTTCCTGTTTTTTGCAGTTAAGGGTATCTTTACTTTAACGCAAATTACTACTTTTTTACCAACAGTCATGTTCTCGTAAAAGCTAATCACACGGACGTACTTATTCTTCTTCTGAGTCACATGCAGAATTTTTCGGAATTAAAAGTGTGGATGACTAGGAATGCGGGGAAAAATTAGATCAAGAATGGGTAGATTGCACTGCGTTATCTGAAAAATTGGGGCCATTATTGTGTAGGTCTTTGCTCAGTTTTCATGCCTTCACGGGATGCGACTACACTGCTGCGTTTTATCGCAGGGAAAAAACAGGCCATTCGGACTTTTACAAAAAAAATAATCTTTCCAGTTAGTCTTTTCATCTTTGACTCAATTATCCGATATTTCTGACCCTGCGACAGTTGATGAATTGCAAAAGTTCACAGCATTAATGTACGGTGTAAAGCAATGTAAAAGCGTAAATGCGGCAAGATCGATGATTTTCTACAAAACTTTTTCCAGCCAAAATGATTCTGAAAAACTTATCAAAAAAATTCGATGGTTTGATTCGTGCACAATTCCGCCATGCTTCAAAAGTTTGGAACAAAAAATTCGCAGAACCATTTTTGTTACATCGATGTGGAGAAATGCGACTGAATTTTGCAAAACGAATCCGAGCGTTTGGAAAAAGACGTTGAAGAAAATGACTCTGACGATTCTCCAGACAATTCCGATTGCGAATCAGACTAAATGTTCAGAACATCTTCGTAATATATGCGTTAAATATAGGATTTTGTGTATTTATAATGTAATGTGTCGCAATGACTGTTTGTAATAAAGAATTCTAGTAGTAATAATTGTCTTAACCTTGCAATATTTTATCTAATGACAATGCTTTTCAAAATTCCTCGTTATAATGAGATGAGTGTCCTTCATTTTAGACAAATTTTCACACTGACCTTCATTTCTGAGAATTCAAAACTGTGATTCTCTTTTCGGCTGATAAAAAAGTGTATGCAGTGTTAAACTCCCAAATATATACACCAGATATTTGATTCATCATTTGTTTCCATTTATTTCCTATTTAGTTGTCCTTTCAATAATGATTACAATTAGGTTAGAAAACCATTAACGAATGGGGCAACATTTTATATGTAATGGATCCTTCCAATGGGGAAATTTGACTTTAATCCCCATCGGGATTGAAGACCAAAATTTTGTTCCCATTTGAATGCAATGGGTTTCAATTTGATCTTTGACTACGTAAATTACCCATTGAGTACAACTCATTCCTTAAGGAAACCCACTGAATTAATGGGTCAAACGATTAGCGCGTTATGGTGAGGCCCCTTTTTCATAAATCCACTGTGCCGAGGACTTTCAGCAATCTGAGAGTCGGCACAGTTGGAAAATGGGGAACTGAAAAGGCACACACTGGCTCACCGTATATAGCTAAATTCCGATGCACACGACATCCGACATACGACGAACTGATTCTATCGTATAATCTAAAATGTATCCATTCACAAGAGTCCGAAATTTTCGTACGAAATTTTATTACCAATTTGGGGAATTTGTATCTTCATAGTTGGTTACCAACTGTTACCTCTAAGGGTGTGCAACCTATTAACTATATGTTTGTACGTTGGGTTGCCTGCCCAAGAGCAAGTTTTATGCACGGGCTCGGATTAAATTCAGTGTGCCGAGGACTTTCGGCAATCTGAGAGTCGGCACAGTTGGTTTTTGGAGTTTTCATAGTCATTTTCCACAATTTTCATCAAGGAATTTTTTGTGTGGGAGAAAACAATAGATTACCCCAATTTACCCTTTGGAAAAGAGACGCTGTGCCATAGGTTGCGGCAGGATATGACGTGGCACAGTGACTTTTTCTACATATACGCACACGAATGAAGGCTCCTACGTATTTTTCAATCTTCTGATACAATGTGTATGTTTTCGTATAAAAAAAGTACTTATTTAATTTTTTTCTATATTTTACGGCATTATTTGCGCTGGCACAGTTACGATAATGGATACATCATTTAAAAAGGAATCTAATGATGATAATAAGAAGGTTTTGGCCCCTCACAGTAGGATTTTCGACTGGGCTCTTGGACTATTCTAAATATTGGCAAATTTGATACAAAAACCGCGCGTAAAGGTGCGCAGAAGAAAAATAATGGAGTTGGCACCTGTCAGATTGACTTCTGTGTCACAGGCAACAAATCGTAATCTAATTTTTGGCGTCAACGCCGTCAAAAGGTGGGTTCCATTCACATGTGAGACAAATATCACTACAAGTTTAACATCATTTTATATTTATTTTGCATTCTAAATTCAAATTTAGGCAAATCAAACCGCAATCATATTCCAAGGAACATTGGCATTTCTGCTCCTCTATATTTTGTGTTATTGTGGAGCTGCTCATGATTTTTCATGGCTGCATATTCATGTGTCGTCGCTACATTCCTTTAAAATATTAAAATTAAAATTATGACTTTCATGTAAAACGTAAAACAAAAGTCATAACATGGAATTTGCTTTGATAAAATAAATAATATACAGGGTTATTCACGTTATTCGACACGGAGCATTATGGCTAAAGTATTTGATGAAAAGGAAAATAATAATTTCGGTTGGATAGAGACCCATAAAGGCTACATTTTAAAAATATTTTCATATTATACAGGGTGTGCCAAAAACGCGAAATGTATCAAAGTTATGTTTTTTTAAATAGAACACCGCGTATATTATTGCACAATCAGATTCCCTGGTGAATTCTAGTGTGACTTTATGTATCATACATGGGACCTAAGGCGACCCGTTTAGGTGTAAATCACCATTTTCGGTATAAGTAGATATCAGGAAAAATTGAATATCGCATAGATTATAAAATATGGAAGGCTGTGGCTTTGCCGTATTACTAAGCATAAAATGCGTCAGCTTTGATGAGACTATCAAATTTTAATTACGCTTATGCTTGGAGAAATCGGTCGATTAATTAAGGAAATTTCGATCAGCGATAACTTGATTCTTTCAAATGGGAATGTCTAATTTTTTTTATACGGTTAAACGTAGAATTTGATAAGCTTTGTAATATATAAGGTTGTGAATATCAATCTCTGGTAGTTTTCATTTAATTTCAAATTTTCGAACAAATCGGCGATTTTCAATTTTCCTACCTATATGCAACGTAGCAGGCCATGAAATATAAACAAAAACCTGTTCAGGTAGAAGAAAACAACTAACTGAGCTGAAAAATACTCACTAACTAGACTAAAGGGTCAAGATTATAAATATTCCTTACAACAAATCAACTCTCCCAGAAACAACTGCGATAACATCTCTAAGGCCAAAGAGCAGCTGGAGTAAGACAGTAATGGATATTTTTTACAGTCTACTGGCTACCGCAATTTACTAGAGGTTAAAAATTTCCAAGACAATTAAAAACCCTGATATGAAACAAAAACAACCAGCGACTGTTGCTCCAGCACGCAACAATCAATCATATGTAATGGTGTAAAAAAGTAGTAATTTGCGTCAGAGTCGATATCTCTGACTGGAGCCCTTCTATTTTTCAATATCTATTTACAATATTGCAAAAAACAAATACTGACAAATCAGATTTAAATTTTCTGCCATTTAAGTTATGTTTTATAATTTGAACATATTTTAATTCATTCTTCATTTTCTGCGACCCTGCTAATAGGTACTGAAGAATTTTCAGAACTCCAGTCAGAGGTACTTTTGACTTGTGTTTTGACAGAATTGCATACTTTTTTATATCATTAAATGTGAAATTTTATTATGAAAATAATAAACTGCTTACAACATTCTCTAGTAGTTTTTATTTTGCTTCAACATTTTTAATGGTTTTCGAAATTGCCAATCTGTAGTACATTGCAGTAGCTAGTAGGCCGTGAAAAAATCCATTTCTGCCATACTCCAGCTTCTCTTTAAACAAAGATATGTTACCGCCGTTATTTCTGGTTAGAGTTTGTTTGTTGTGAGTAATTTTCATATTCTTGTCCCTTTAGTCTAGTTCGTGTGTATTTTTCAGCTATGTTAGTTGTTTTCTTCTACCTGAACAGGTTTTTGTTTATATTTCATGGCCTGCTGCGTTGCTTATAGGTAGGAAAATTGAAAAACGCCGATTTGTTTGAAAATTTGAAATTAAATAAAAACCACCAGAGATTGATATTCACAACCTTATATCATTACAAAGCTTATCAAATTCTACGTTTAACCGTATAAAAAATTAGGCATTCCCATTTGAAAAAATCAAGTTATCGCTGATCGAAATTTCCTTAATTGATCGACCGATTTCTCCAAGCATAAACGTAATTAAAATTTGACAGTCTCATCAAAGCTGACGCATTTTATGCTTAGTAATACTGCAAAGTCACAGCCTTCCATATTTTATAATCTCTGCGATATTCAATTTTTTCCTGATGTCTAGGTACTTATACCGAAAATGGTAATTTACACCTAAACGGTTCGCTTTAGGTCCCACGTATGATACATAAAGTCACCCTAGAATTCACCAAGGAATCTGTATATGCAATAACATACCCTGTATAACATGAAAATATTTTTAAAATGTAGCCTTTATGGGTCTCTATCCATCCGAAATTATTATTTTCTTTTTTATAAAATACTTTAGCCATAAATGCTTCGTGTCGAATAACGTGAATAACCCTGTATAAACACACAAAAACCAAAAATTTTTTTTTAAAATGCTCAGATCCACTGCTATTTTTCTAATTAAAGCGTTATCTCTAAACCGAAAGAAATATATACAGGGTGTAACTTTTAAGGATGTCCACACCTATACCACCATGTAGATCTCGCTGAGCTGATCATTTTTTGATAAGCAACATGGGTCCAAAAACGAACCGTTACGGAGATAACGCCACCGAAAGTTATCCTTGCTGACGCTTGAAGTTAGGCAATTCATTCAACGCCTCGTAATTGGCAGAGGAGAGAGGGGGTTACGGATCAGCTGCTAAGACAGATTCGGCTTGTCAACATTTAATCGTCATGGCCAAAATGTCAAAAGTAAACCAAACAAATAAAACAAAAAAAACATTGCAAAAAAACAACAACAAAAAACAGCGAGATCAGTCAAAAATCAGTGAAGGAGAGGCTCCACGTGGCCATCGCCTTCTTGCTCGCACAATCTGGCTCGATGGATGACCGATGCAGTGGCAGCGTTGATTACCTGTGGCTGCTCCCTGACGTCTCCAGCTGCTGCAATGATGCGTGCAATCAGTTCTTCTGCTGTGTGCGGTGCACCCCCTTGGTAGACAAGTGCTTCCAGGTGACTCCACAGGAAAAAATCCAGGGGATTGAGATCCGGAGACCGCGCCGGCCATGCTACTGGCCGCAAGGCATCGAATTAATTGCCTAACTTCAGGCGTCAGAAAGGACTACTTCCGGTAGCGCTATCTCCGAAACGGTTCGTTTCCGGACCCATGTTGCTTATTGAAAAATGATCAGTTGAGCAAGATCTACACGGTAATATAGGTGTGGACATCCTTAAAAGTTACACCCTGTATTTTGTCCTTCCATCTCTTAAAAACCCCTTACCGTTGACCTCTATTTTTTCATTGTGAAATTCGCAGCTATACCTATTTGAAAAAATGGTGAATGATCACGTCTAAACACATGACAAAAAGCATACACTTTCACCATTTTTTCTACGTCAAACGTCAGATAATAATTTGTAGAAGAGAAACAAACGTACAATCAATGGTAATAGTCACATAATTCAAAACTAAGTGTACATGTAGCATAATAAAGCAAGAATTGAGACAGAAACAAAATAGAAGTTAAATAAACATGAAATCTGAGTAAATGAAATACAAAATATAGTAGTAATTATTTCTGTCAGCATCTTCATACTGTATCTCAGCAGAACTGCAGCTGCCATCTACATGGCGATAGCTGAGTTACGAAATCAATACGGCTACATTATAACGAACAGTTACAGAATGTCTCAAAGTATATAACCTGTCGAGTGCTACATTACGATTTGCACCCATAGATGGCGAAACATACATTCTTAACAGTTAAAATTTGAATTTGAATAGACTACAAACATAGGCACAATGCTGTCCTGAACAATTTAGCACAGAATTTCAACGCCACATCTGTGACAGAGTAAAAGACTACGTTTCACCTAGGAAAGCTTCGGGATTAGGTACAAGAAAATTTGAGTCAAAAAATGAAAAGACCAGGCATTAAAAAAACCCTTAGAAAAAAGCTCATTTTTTTGGCTATTTAGTAATCACGAATTTTAGTACCTACCGTTATAATAAAAATCTTTTATTACAGATTTCGGCTTCTAATGTTATATAAAAGAAGTAATAAGTAGTATGTAATACAACTTGATTTACTATTTTTGGAATGATTTTTTAGCTATTTCCTACGTTTATTTTTTTTCGGAACTAAATTGACAACATCTAGATTTCTAGAATGAAAATGATTTAAGAATACATCTTTCTTCAGATCACGCATGAGGTATTTTAGCAATTTCGAATTGTTTTTCGATTCCGAAAATTCTGCTAAAAACATAGCTATTTAAGAAGTATTACATAAAAAATTAAAAACCAAATTAATAAGGGTTGTTTTGATATTACTGAGTATTAGGATAATCAGATGAATATAGGTTATTCATTCAACAGAAGTAGCTTAAATCTAAACGGATTATTATTCCCAGGATAATTTTTATTAAACGTTAAACATAAAAATCACCCCCCCCCTCGTGATATTTTTTGCAGTTATTCTGTTTACTACGTTGGGTGATAAACCGATTTATATAATTTCATGTAGTATAAAATTCATAAAAATTATCGAATAATCCAATATCTCAGAGACGGCACATTGGCCTATATTCAATTTGAGGCTATAATACAGCGCGTTTTAAAAGTTCTTTCCTCTCAGAAGCAAATATTGCCTATGAAATGACAAAGCTAATGTACAATGAAACAGCAGCAGAAGAATTGGAAAGAATGGTAAGAAAATACTTACTATTCGTTCGTTGCGAAGATAGATACGGTTCGATGTTCGCGCCGCGAGACTGAAAAACCCAAGTATATCTTCCTCAATTTGGACTATTCGAGGTTAATCTAGGTCTCCCACCATGATGTAGATACAAATATCCTGTGTTTGTAGCTCTTTGCACGAGATAGACAAATCGACGGGATGCACGGTGAATACGGTCAGGGAAACGATCAGCGTACACTCGCGACGCTGAGAGGCATTTTGACCACATTCACCGTACACTAAAATCATGTCCACCAGTTCATTATAATAGTAATAACGGTTGCACCGTTTTTGTTTTTTAAGTCCAATGTAGCACGTAAACAAACCGAGACACGTCAAACTCGCGCTGCTACGTACATCTATGCTTCGTAGTGAATTGCGGTTATTCTGCGCTTCAATCTAATTGCACAAGGACGGGATTAGAAATGAGGATATCACTATCGGTCAATATCTTGATATCCCTAAACACTTCGTTTATATGTTACTATAATAAAAATCACTGCTTTTGGCGAGTACTATATTATATGCCCTATGAAGAAATGTCCCAACTTAGGAAACACCTTGTATTTATGTGCAATAATAAATCGTCTTTATTACTCTAAATACCTATACTACTCGCAAGTGAAATACAAACACTGAGAAAAGGCAGTGTTGTGGTTGCGATAGGACTAAATACAATAATAAATTTTCCATAATTAGTCTATAAAAAAAAATACAACAGATCAATAATGGGTGGGCCCTCTATGTTGACGAATGCACTCTTCTAGCCTACGCGGTATGCTCGTAATCTGGTTGTTCATAAACTCTAAGAGGTACAGCCTCCCAGGCTGGCCTCACAGCATGTTCCAGTTCGTCCAGCGTGGTCGTAACCCTATTCGAGGCCTCGGACATACGGAACGGCAATTGGTTCACCTCATTAACATAACGTTGCACAGTCATTGTGCCACGAATCACAAGTAAAGGTGACTTGCTGTTGAATGCAATGGCACTCAAAACCATCATCCCAATAGGACGGTGTAAATGATGTAAATGACGCTCAACAGCAAATTGAAGATCGCGTCGTTCACTTCGTCGCCGTCGCGTCGTCGTCTTACGCGTTGGCATCCGTCATGTGCCCCCAGACAAAACCTCGACTCGTCGGAGAAGGCCGTCTGATGCCAATGTCGGTGTTCTTGGCACCAAGCTAACCATTGGTGACGATGATTTGCAGTGGTTGGAAGCACTAGATGTGGACGATATGATCCTAGGCCCACTTCACTCAATCTGTGGTACACCGTGCGGATTTGAATGGGCCTCCCTATAGCTGCATACCAAGCAGCAACAGCTCAGGTGGATCGAATTCTGTTTCGAATAGCCAGTAGTCGTAGATCTTGCCGGTCTCTGTGGTTCTTCTACGTGCTCGAGAATCTCTAGCTCGCTGCATTCGCCCTTCTGCGATCCATGCGCGCCACGCTGCTACAACTGTAGCCACATGGTTATAGAAATTGCTCTGAAAGAGGTACCACGTACTCGTTGGCCTAACTGGGGCTGTCGTCTTCTATGGGGATCTTTCAAAACCAATTCATCTCTTTTACACAACCAACTGGTCTGTCGCCACATTTGCATGCAATATCATCGTTTTTGAATCGAAAAAAAAGCCATGCTTTGTTTTTACACGTCTCGAGTTTTTTAAAGGTGCCATGCAGATAAATAGCATCTGAATGAACAAACAGTGTTACATGTGTACTTAGAGATGATACTGCCAAGCTGTGTAAAAAGTTTCAACGCAAATATCCCTTTTCTTCTAGGTGTTCGAATTTCACTTGCGAGTAGTCTACAGTATTACAATTTATGCCTAAAGACCAATACTCAAAAAACAAAATGAAAGAAAAGAACAAAAATTATAAACAACCAAACATCTCACAGACGGAGCATCGTTACGGATATATTTTCGTAAAATTTTTTTCATATTTTTTTTTCAATAATATGCATACACCTCCCAAA
This sequence comes from Callosobruchus maculatus, assembly GCA_951848785.1. Taxonomy (NCBI): domain Eukaryota; kingdom Metazoa; phylum Arthropoda; class Insecta; order Coleoptera; family Chrysomelidae; genus Callosobruchus; species Callosobruchus maculatus. Next base: position 174,082 of record CATOUR010000238.1, read on the forward strand.
ATTGATTGAAACTTTGCTTGACAGAAACATTTTACATTTAACAAAGCTCTAAGTAACGTCCGCCTTACCTGGGGATGAAAGAAGAACTCGTATTTCCGGTAATCTTTTCGAAACTTGTACCGGAATCTTGTATGGGAAGAGAAGCTCCTCATGTCTCTGTACGCTGCAAGCACATGTTCGTGGTCTTCTAGCAGTCTTTCTGTAAAGAAAGGTATAAAAATATAAATAAAAATGAACTAAAAATGTAATATATGTAGGAAATGTATTACTTCACATAAGTTTAGTCTTGGTATATTTTCATTTCTTTATGCACGATCGGGCGGTAAAGTACATTGATACATTTAGCGGGCACAAAGTGGCACTTTAGCGCCCGTGGGTTTCTTTTCCGTCCGTAGGCCTTGTCGTATATTTTCTTCGATTTTGCGTGTGGTAAATTTAATTTTGCATCTTCCGCTGCCCTAAAAATCCTCGGTGGTGTTCCGGAAACCATTCCAATTCCATCAATACTACTTTCCATAATAAAATCCAAAAAAATTTGGAAAATACTCTGACGTACAAACGCGAACGTATAGAACTTGCAATTTGCAATCCAACTGTAGTTAAAAATGGCGACGATACATTATATTCCTGCCTTATTTACTTCGTTGCCATGGTAACGGGGACATAGGTGTCCGTTTTATACCTAATCTGTTATTAGTTGTAGTATGTAGAACCTACGTTTGTTTAATTATTTTCTGTAAAACGAAGATTACTACACAAGGTGTGTTATAACATATATGAGTAATAATACCACCGAAGTATAAAATTCAAGCAAGTCGCAACGATATTTATTATAAGCTAGTCACGAAAGGTGAAAGAGAAAAACACATTTATTTATTAATAAAGGATTACAAAACCGATCGTGCATAAAATTTTGTATTTATTTTGGGCGCAAACAGGATCTATGGACCTTATATGTTAATACATGTTGCGGTCCATAATCGCTTGTTTTATGCCCTTGATAGATAAATAACTATTTTTCTGTGATTATTGGTAAGGGATTAGCGCCCCATACACGAACGGTAATCCTTCAGGTCACCGCCCGTTAGTGTTGCCAGGTCTAGAGAAATTTCACTAGATCTGGTGATTTTTCTGTAATTCAGTGATTTAGTGAAAAGTTTCATTAAAATGTCATAATCTAGTGATTTTTTCACACAGACATTTTGCATCACACATTTTATTATTTTTAATATCTTGATCTTATAACATGGCATGCATGATAGCTTGATTATCTAGCGATTTTTCAGGACGAATCCATTTTAAATTAAAACTTGAATTTTTCTTTTAAAATCATACTATTTTGAGACCCTATAGCGAAGTTTTGGTTAACCTATTACTTTTTATGACTAATCATGGTCAGTAGAGTATTCAAGTAGACAAAACAAAAATTAGAAATCTGATGCCAAATTTTTGCCGAATGTTCTGTTGAAACTTTTCACTCTCGGAGATCCATTATGCTTTTAGACCTAAAATGCAATCTTATTGCCTGTGTTTACCACATTTACAACCGCAAAGTGCACAGTTAATTATTTGGTGACTTTTTAAGATAAATTCACTTTTTGTAACGTTTCTTGAATTCACTATTCAACATGATGTGCTGAGTTTGACACTTAACATGTCGCGCAGTGTTTGATACATGATCACTTTCTTTTACTCCATAATGACCTAATAGTATATTTTTTAAGGAGTAATACCAAAAATTATAAAATCTCTAATAAAATTTTGTTTTGAGGTATGCATTTAATGCAAAGCTCGAAAATTCAATTTAAACTGGAAACTATTAAGAATTGGACATGGTCAATTTATTAGCATGGATTTCGGAATTTTTATTTAACCCCTTCCGCAGCAGAGGCAGGAAAGGAAATCTAATCTAGTGAAATTCTAGCGATTTTTTTAAACGTCATCTAGTGAATTTTTGAATTTTGACCTTGCAACGCTGCCGCCCGTGAATATAGTTAGCCACGAGCCAGGATCAGAGCGATAAGAATTTCACACATACTTTTGCCGGTTTTTACTTGTCTAAATCATGCCGTTAGTGTGCTCGCGAGCTCGCGCAAATATTAGTATAAGTCATCACTGATTTAGAACCTGTTCTAATCTGTGGTCAAGTTTGACGTACAATTCGGTAGTGCCAACCTTAAAAATCATATGATGCATGCCATGCATGTTGAATACCCATCTCTGTATGTTATTAAACATTTTTTAAGTAAAAATTTGCAATCAAATTAAGTTTTACTGTCAAAAGGCCACAGAAAATGCGAATTAAATAATCTTGCGAAAACCGCGAAATCATATGACAGCAACAGTGCTGGCAGCACTGCATGCTGTCACAAAATGCATGGTTTTATTCGCAGATGTAAAACACAATCAGTTTGACTTTGAAGACGACCATGGGATGATCAATGAATAAATTCCCCGAGAAAATGTCGATGTAAAACGGGTATAATAGTTTCCAAGATACATTGAATTTTAGAGATGTTCATTGAAATGCAGACCTCCACACGAAAACCCGGATTTTGTAATTTTTGGTATTACTCCTTAGAAAGTATGCTGTTACGTCATTATCGACTAAAAGAAAGTGATCACATATCATACATTTCGCGAAATGCTGTCGCATGTATTAAAAGTGACTTTGAAGAAGCAATGCAAAAAAATTAATTTATCTGAAAAAGTCAACAAATAATTAACCGTGCACTTTTCGGTAAAAACATGCTCATCTTCCTAGTTATCCATTGGTAAACTTGTTGTAAATGTGATAAACACAGGCAATAAGATTGCACTTAAGCTCTAAAAGCATAATAGATCTCCCGAGAGTACAAAGTCATGTCAACAGACGGTTTGGCGAACACATCGGATTTCTAATTTTTGTTATGGGTACTTGAGTATTATGCTTTTGCATCATGATCAGTCATAAAAAGTGATCGGTTAACCAAAACTTCGGTCTATGGTCTCAAAATTGTATAATTTCAGAATAAAACTTATATTATTAAATAATAAATTATAATTAAAAAGGGATTCGTCTTAAAAAGTTGCTAGGCAAGCAAGCAAAACATGTAGGCCACGTTATAAAGTATCTTGTTTCCATAAATTTTTAGTATGTATGGACTCATCCGTCTAAAGATTCCCACTTAAAAAAGTTTCATATTCGGCATCCACATGAAGCATAAATCAACAATCGTGTGGGCAGTGAACCACACCTTCTGCTGCAAAATACCGTATTGCGACGATTTGCAACAGTGTAGGTGGGAGCTGTAGGATTCTGTTCACCATTTCGAAGAATTTAGTTCCCATCTTTGGGATCATATAGACGAGACCTACCGCCATCACTGGAGCGTCGTCGAAAGGTCTATGTCTTGCGTAGACGTCGAAAAGTCTGAGAAAAAATGCTTTATTAGGGCTGACTGCGATTAGGGTGTCGCCGTCTGTATTCCGCGCGAGCAGCTGCCGCACTTTCACTGAATAACCGTATATGAACACAATGTTCGCATATTCTTCATTTGTAAACATAATGACCATTAATGAACACACTGTATATCGATCATGAACGTATGTACACTTATGATGAATCTGTAGGTGATTTCCGTGCACGCGTGAGCACCGGAAGCGTTGCCCGTTCTAAAAGTAGAGACGCAGCTGTCACAGCCCACTGGATCTTAGCTTGCGCAAGCGTACGTTCATTATTGTCGATTTAAAGCACAACATCTACAGTTTGGGCTTTAGCATACGTACGTTTATGATCAATCCATAGTGTGTTCGCAAGAGATATCCCGCTTAATTTTAGACCTACTTCACATTTTTGAAGTTCCAGCCTGGCCTTATTACATCCCATAGTCATCGAATAATAAGCCTAAATGCATAAGCAATAAGAAGTAATTAAAAATAAAGGAATTTGGTAAACCTGTAAACTCTTCGGGTTATGATAGGGGTTTACGTCCGGAAATATTCTTCGATTATTCACAGTATACGGTATAATGGAAGTTCATTAGAATTTCATGAGATTTTCCCCTATAATATGAGGCGAGTTTTGGATGTGGAAAAGGTCGATGACTCCTTTCGATCAGCATATTTTTATTTAGAATTAATTTGAATTATACAAGGAGCTTAGGATTTGTATGCCGAATATGTCACACTATATAAATATTTATCTTAAAATAATGACACGGGTGCTATAGTAAAACAATGAAATTGGATTCAAATACCTTCAACAGCTCTTCTCTGAAGTTCTCTCCATTCTGTTCGATTTACCTCAAGTATACTTCAATAATAACTTAGTGCACTACAATCCTAATCCAAAATACTTGGGAATAACAATGGACTGAACGTTATCATACAACATAGCAGCAAAGGTTAGCACCACAAAAAACATTCATAAATTGTGTGGTACCACTTGGGGGAAAACGCAACCACCCTCAGAATATCTGCTCTCAGTCTTGTTTATTCAACTGCTGAATATTGCACACCAGTCTGGTTAAACAGTCCTCATGCAAAAATGATTGACACCAAACTAAATGAGACAATGCGGACACCCCTGCCTTGACTGCCCATTCTGTGCCATATCACTCCTCCTCATATACACAGACAGGATAAACTGGTGAAGGAATACAACAAAATAATATCCAATCTCCAACTTCCACTGCATACTGATCTGGCTGATGAGGATCTTCGGAGGGTGAAGTCTAGAAATCCCTCATTACCATTTGCAGACCAGCTCTTGCGGAATGGCTTCCAAGCTGATGAGCACTGGAGAAGAGATTGGGAGGTCCAGAAGCCGGTACAAGCTCCACCCGCTATCGACCCCACTTTAACCCTGCCAGGAATGGAATTGCCTAATCGAGTCAAAACGTCATATGGCATCCGTCGTGCCTCGTTCTTCAAATGCCAAATCACCGTCCTGTGACTGTGGAAAATCCCGGCAGACTGTTAAACATAATATCACCGAATACCTGCTTATCGCATTTGCTGGAGGACAGTCGGATTTCTTCGAAGTCTCAAACGCTGTAGTGGACTGAATAAATGGTCTTAATTTTAAAATCTGAATATATTTGTTTTTGTTTGTCTTTAAATTCAATGTTTGTATTTTATTTTACTGTTCATGACTTATTATCAGTCCATGTAGCCATACGTTAAATAAATAAAATACTTATCCCATCACTTTATTCATTTGTCATAAACTTCTGAGGAACAATTTTTTGATAATCTGTTTAGCGCTTTTTTTCTAAATTCGAGTCAAATCTTCGACTACTCAATTCTTATTTTGGAATCAGGAAACAAATAAGAGTCACATGGAACAAGGTCGGAGGAGTCGGGGGGTAACACAATTTGCCCCCCTAATTTTTCAATTATTCAGAGAATTATCTACGAGCCGGAGCATTGTTGTGATGCAGCGTCCAATCGAAGTCTTGATAAAGTGTTTTTATTGTTTAATTTTGCCTTCGGGGGTCCTCTAAGAGCATTAGAGTAGTACACTCCCAAGTTTCTGTTTGTCCTCTAGGTACAATGTGTAAATAACTTCACATTTATCCAAAAGCTTCGGGTATATCTCGTTGCCAGCGCCAGCGCTTTTTAGTTTTGCCATTTTGAGGTTTGGCCTGCCTTTATGATTCCAATGCATTGTTTAAAAACTGCGAATTACACAACAGCTGCATAAGCATAAGATAAACATTTATTTTCCCCCATCTGCCATTTGATACAATGGATTAGATATGTCATATATGTATAAATAAATAAATATCCTGAGCTCATAGAAGTCAGCACACAATGATGTCCTTTGTAGTAGGTATTATAATACTTATTTATTTTCAGGATGCCCTTATTCCTGGTGGCATATATATCGCTATGCTTTATATATTATGCATGCATCTCCAAACGTATGTACTAATAACTTCCATAAATAAAATACATGTTACAGTCATAATTCAATACGAAATGAAAGTTGCATGGCAGATAGTTTAATAATCATTCCAATGATTCTTTTTTGTGAAACGAATACTTTTAGGTGCACGTAGCCTGTTCCCAAAAATACATTATGAAATTGTAGAATGTGTGAATGCGTAGTACAGAATATGCAGCGGGTCTATATTCAATTCTTTATCTAAGTTTCTCAGCATAGATTTTCTGAAGCTTCTTGCAAACAGCTTGAACCTGAACGGACCATTTAATATTACTGTCGATCTCGTTAATTAATTGATCTCCTAATGACATATTCGTTCACAGTTACATTTATTGTCAAGAGCGTTCTAGGATGTAGAAAAAAATTTAAGAGAACTGTTTGGCTTGGAATGATCATCAATCGGTTTACTGAACACCATTCCTCAAATTCACTAGTTACTGGATACTTCTGTCGGTTGTGTGTTGGATAATACTATGTTACTATCATCAGCATATAAAAACAGCGTACCGTGAAACAAATGATCTGGTAGATGGTTAATGTATAGCAAAAATATTAATGGGCCCGAAACGCCACCCTGCGGGGGTCCCCTAGTCAGAGTCAAATATTTTAGATATTCTTTTAAAATGTTTACAAAAAACTTCCTTTCTTGGAGAAAGCTTATTAATCATTGATTAAGACAACCTCTGATACACAAAGCCTCTAATTTAACCGATACAAAACTCAACGTAACTGGTTTCAAAGGCTCTAGACAAATCAAACATCACCGAGATCACATAATTGCCATTATCTAATCCACATTACCCTCTTCGCCTGTTAACAAATTGTCACTTGATTCGCTTTTTGTTCATGGGTCATCACTTTTGGAATCCATCTTGCCGAAACCACGTTATACCAAGTTTCGGGATATTTATAGCAGGTCGGTTAAATTCCATCATTTGTGATTTATGTTTTTTGTTTCCCTCTAGATAGACGGATTTTAAAGTACATTCGAACCTATTTTAATTTAATTTCAAACAGCTCGCAATCTTCCTGGTTATGCTGATAAAGCATGTATCAATAAGAGCAAAAAAAAAATTTTGCTTACAAAAATATACAAAAACGGCTTTATTTCAATTTTTAACGAAAAATTGTATAATCTACTGAATAATCGATGGTTTCCAAACTGAGAAAAAAAAATTAACAAAAATGGGAATAATTCACAGTTGAAGCTGAGGTACATAATATAAATCAACAAGATCTCCGGATGCCAGGTGGTCCGGGGGGAACATTAAGCGAAGTTTGTTCAAAGAATTGTGCTGCCACTCCTCGTCAGGCTAACAACAGAAGCCGCCCTTCGCAGCAACTTCGCACTGACGGCCGGCCCGAAGGCCAGAGAAACTTTTTCAGGGCCGACTTTACAAATATACGAGGACTTGCCTCCAACATAAACTCTGTCCATCAACACCTTCAGGCAGAGAAGCCACACATTTTGGCTCTTACGGAAACTCAAGTCGGCTCTTCAACAATGGATAACTGCTTCAGATATCCCGGATATGACTTATACACCCGATTTAGACGTAGGTTTGGCGTATGCGTGTACGTTAAATCTGGGATTTCTTGTCATCGAGAAGAGGAGCTCGAACTGGAAGGATTTGACATCATATGGCTCAAAATATCCTTCCAAAATCATTCCAAGTTTATATGCTGCATTTATAGGCCACCAAGCAATAACAACTGCAAAGAGCTCTTCGAGAAGCTTTCAGCCACTGTAGACGCACTGCAATCTGATCACCCTCATTCAGAGATAGTCTTTCTGGGTGACTTCAACGTTCACAACTCCTACTGGCTCAAACACTCAAACAAAACGGACGACGAGGGACGTGAAGCTGAAGCCTTCGCTATTAGCTGCGGCTTGGAGCAGATAGTCAAAGAACCAACAAGGATCCCCAGCCGCCACGGAGATTTTGCTAGTTTGTTGGACCTATATCTAACAACTACTCCAACAATCTACATAGTGAAAGTAACTGCTCCACTGGGATCGTCTGACCATAACACCGTCTCAACGCTATGCAGAATGGATTCTCCAGATCTCCACCATGCAAAGCCTCGCCGCGTCTGGCATTACAGATCAGCCAAGTGGGACGACCTAAGAGAATACTATCAGTCCTTTCCCTGGAACGACGTCTGCTTCAAGTCACGAGACCCATCAGCTTGCGCCCAAGAAATAACAGAGGTATTGATATCTGGCATGGAAGCCTATATTCCTCATGTCGTCAAGCATCCCTCCAAAAACAAGCCATGGTTCAATCAGCGCTGTAGAGATGCAGTTTCCTCTAAAAACTACCATTACAAAGAATGGAGGAAAAATCCAAATGCCGAGAACCACCGCAGTTTTATCGACGCCAGAAATCACTGCAAACGCGTGATTGACAGCAGCAAGGAGGAACACAACCAAAAAATTAAGAACAAGCTCCTCTCATGTCCTAGTTCGTCCAGAACATTCTGGTCTGTAGCTAAGGCTGTTAGTCAGAACTTTTCCTATTCGTCAATACCACCCTTGACCGGAGAGGACGGGTCCATCGCTTCTGCTCCTAAAGAAAAAGCAGACATCTTGGGGAAGCTCTTCGCAGCCAATTCTACTGTAGACTTTCAAGGAAGTACTCCGACCACCACCATAAGCGTGAACTCGAGAATGGCAGAGGTCAAATTTCAACATCGAGATGTAAAAAGCATCCTCCAAAAACTGAACACCAATAAAGCTACTGGTCCAGACCAAATTCCAGCCATTGTCCTTAAACGCTGTGCCGCTGAGCTTGCACCTATTCTTTGCAAGCTCTTCAAACTTTCGTATCAACGAGGCGTGTTTCCCGATTCGTGGAAGATTGGCTGCGTGCAACCTATCCCTAAGAAAGGCAAAAAAACTGATCCCACCAACTATAGACCTGTGGCTCTTCTCAGCATCATGTCTAAGGTTATGGAGACTGTCATCAACACACAGCTCCTGAAATACCTGGACAACATGACATCATAAATGATCGCCAGTATGGCTTCCGCAAGCACAGGTCTACAGGTGACCTCCTTGCCTACGTCACTCACTTGTGGAACAGAGCAATAGACAAACATGGCGAATCCCGTGTTGTTGCACTTGACATATCGAAAGCCTTCGACAGAGTGTGGCATGACGGACTTCTGGTCAAGCTTGCTGCTTATGGACTACCACCTGGCCTGCGCCAGTGGCTGAACAGCTTTTTGAACGATCGATCTCTGTTTTTTGTAGTCGAGGGCTGTTCATCAGACGTATTTTCAATAAACGCCGGTGTTCCTCAGGGATCTGTCCTATCCCCTACACTGTTTCTGCTGTACATCAACGAGCTGCTGGAAATAACATCCAATCCAATCTACAGCTTCGCAGATGACAGTACATTAGTGTCTTGCATAGAACCAGGCAAGCCACTATCATCCCAGGAGACATTACGTCGGCGACAGCAGCATGCCTCACAGATCAACGCAGATATCAAAACAATTGTAGAGTGGGGATTAGCAAATAAAGTACAGTTCAACGTACAAAAAACTCAGGCAACAACACTGACAAAGAAGTCTCACGATGGCTTACCAACCGTGGAAATGGAGGGTCACCCCATTGTCGAATCACCTTCCGTCAAGCTCTTGGGAATCAACATCAACAATAACATGTCCTGGCACGACCACGTCGTCAGTATTGCTAAAACGGCATCCCAGAAGCTTGGAGTTTTGTTCCGCTGTAGGAAGTTGTATACGCCAGAGCAACTGCTGCTGCTCTACAAGGCACAGATCCGACCATCGCTGGAGTATTGCTCCCATGTATGGGGATGTGCTCCGAAGCACTCTCTAAAGCTTCTGGACACTATCCAGAAAAGAGCAATTAGATTAATCGATACACCTAACCTCACAAAGGACCTCCACAGCCTGGAACATCGAAGGAGGGTGGCTGAACTATGTCTGTTTTACAGATTCTATCACGGAAGATGTTCGCGTGAGCTCTCCCAGATAATAACACCAAAGGCCGTCCGAACCAGGAATACTAGAGAAGCTCTGCGAGCTCATCCTTACCAGGTCGAGGTCCTTACTCCCCGAACCAGTCTCCTCCAGCATTCCTTCTTTTGGAGAACTTCGACGCTGTGGAATCAGCTGCCGGGGAATTTGTTTCCCGACGGCTACAACCTGCAGCGTTTCAAATCTAACGTGAACAGACATTTGTCCTCCCGCAGCGCTCCTACAGTGCCATAGGCTTTCAGCCTTTGCGGGAGGCCGACCATAAAAAAAAAAAGAGTTATTACCATCACCGCGAGTTAATTACTATACTTTATCTACGACGGCGGCGATAGCGATAACTAGTACCACAGCATAGTAAACAACCAGCACAATAACTCAAGTTGGCAGAAATTACACGCGCATCCCCACTTTTGGATTATTTTTTTGTAGGGATGGTAACGGTACTTCGATACTCGTACTTCTGCACTAATATCGACTATTTTTATCTTAGTTACTTTTTGAGCGATTCCAGGGTGGTATCGATACTTTTGTAGGTGTACCGGTATTATAATTATTGAGGGGTGTAATCAATTGCACAAAATTCTCTGTACGAACCAAGCGCGCCTATGAGGCTAAAAATTATCGAGTTGGTACCGGTATCGATATTTTCATTTTCGCATCTCTACCCAAACTTCACAGCCGTAAAATCATCCATAAACCCTCCCAAGGTCAAATTTTGTGGGAACCATTTTTATATAGGAAATCCTCAGAGAGATTATGCTGGTTGTTTACTATGCTGTGCTAGTACCATATAAATACATAATTATTACAAACTTTTGACAACTTATCCACACTTCTGTTACCGCAAAAAATACTGTACATCGTTCGAATTAGCGTAAGACGTTTCATAGCCACCTTTGTAGTTATTATAGCGTCAGCTACATCAGTATTGTTACCTAGTAGGCGTTTTTCACAACTCATCGTTGAGACGTGAATTATGAAATACAATTCACACTGTTGGTTTATATGTACCTCTTCAAAAGTAGTTTGCTCCTATTTGTCAATACCACCCTTGATCTATGGTCAAGTACCTCGCTTCTACTCCTAATAAAGAAAGAGCAGGCATCTTAGAGAGGCCACCGACATAAACGTGAACTCGGGAATGGAGAGGTCAAATTTCAACATCGAGATGTAAAAAGCATCCTCCAAAAACTAAACAAAAAGAAAGCTAAACACGAAAAAAGCTGCTAGTCCTGACCAAATGCCAGCCATTGTCCTTAAACGCTGATCCGCTGATCTTGCACCTATTCTTTGCAAGCTGTTCAAATTATTGTATCAGCGAGGCGTGTTTCACGTTGCATGGAAGATTGGCTGCGTACAAGCCATTCCTAAGAAAGGCAAAAAACCGATCCCATCAACTATATAGACCTGTGATATCATTATCGACTAAATATGAAATAAAATATAGTTGGCCTCATTTAAAAAAATGTATGTTTGTAACACCACGTAGCTATGGATCACCCTGTATAAATCAAAATATTTTCTGAGCTAAGAGCATATCCGTGGCTACAACTTTATATATGTTACGGTTGAAGTGTTTACTTTGATAGTTTATATACTAGCTGGATAGTATACAAACTATCCAAATCTCGTTATTTTGATGGAAACTCATATGTCAACTAAAATAGCTATGAATATTGGTTGGTTTGTATACTAGCCATCTAGTTTATAAACTATGCAAGATATGCCGCTAAAGTATATACCACAAAGATATCACACATATTAACCAGTGTTTCTGGTTAGTTTACAAACTATCCACATCATTTGGATAAGGTATGCACCTAATATCCCTTGTAATACATAATAACCAACTCGTTGGTTAGTATGTAAACTAACCAATCTTCTTTGGTTAGTATGTAAACTAAGTAATTTTCTTTGGTCAATTTAACAGAAAAGTGAGGTTATGTTTATGACAAGTGCGTTAGAATCACAGATTATCAGAATAGGTTGGGTGTTAGAATGTCAATGGGCAAGTGCAAGTGTGACGTCTTGGTACTGTTTACTGTCGTGCCTTGTGAAATTTGTTTAAGAACAGGTATCTAGTTATCAAAAATGGATCAGCAACAGCAATTTGAAAAGTTACTATTAGAATGTTACGAGAAAAGGTACCAAAATTTAAAATTAATGAACGACAGTGATTATAATGTACTTCTGCAACATATAAAGAGAATACACGAACAAGGACCTAACACTAATAACAAGATTGATTATCATGAAATAAATACTTATGATTTACAGAAAATCGAATCATCTTATGTAATCTAATATAAAAGATCTGGAAAGATTATTTTACGTTTGAGTGAAATCTATGATGCCATTAAAGCTGCCCAGGGTCTAGAGATTTATTTTATATGAATATTTTGTTACACAAATAGTATTTCCATTTGATTTACTTATTTTTAGGTAATTATAGCAATTGTATGTTGTATTTATGAATAAACTTTACTTTTGATTAAAAATTGTTTTTTTTTTGAGCTAAAGTAAGCAAAGACGATTGGTTAGTTTATATACTAACCAACTAATTGGATATCATGTAGTACTAGAGATATTAGGTGCATACTTCATCCAAATGATCTGGATAGTTTGTAAACTAACCAGAAACACTGGTTAATATGTGTGATATCTATGTGGTATAAGACTTTAGCGGCTTATCTTGTATAGTTTATAAACTAGCTGGATAGTATACAAACCAACCAATATTCATAGCTATTTTAGTAGAAATATGATTTTCCATTAAAATAACGAGACATTTTGGATGGTTTATATACTAGCTGGATAGTATATAAACTATCAAAGTAAACACTTTAAGCGTAACATATACAACTTTTTTCGCTATCGTTTGTAGTAGTGGAGTTATCGACCAATCCGGTACTAAAAACTCATCCTGTACACAACAACTATTAATTCCGTGATTTCCAACCGCGCATCTAAGGTCCGTCATCTGACATAAGCCTAAATGTACTATACATACTGATCCATACTAAAAGAGCGCCAATGCATGGTCCCCAATTTTATGACCAGTAATTCATCGCAATGACGTTTAGGGCTTACGTCAATCCGCCCGGTTATATCTTTTTTGTTTTACGGGTCGTCGTAAAAGCAAAGTTATGAGTTATTTTATGGGCTCAAGCTGAAGAACCTTAATGGGAATTCTCCGAAATAGATATATACTGAAGTGTCAATTAGATACAATGTGTCAATTTCAGGAGCAACATATACAGGGTGGGCCAATAGTGCGTGGGCGGAGGATTGTGAACTTACTAAAAAATATTTCAAAAATATGTCGCTTGATCATGGTAGGGACCCTTAAGGGCTATAACGTAAAAAGATTTTCACTTAAATTTTGACGTTTATACAGGGTGATTCATATCAAACTTACATTTTTTTGAATGGAACCCCCTATATATTATTGCATATTTGTATTCCTTGGTCAATTCTAGTGTGACTTTATGTATCACACATGGAACTTTAAACGAACCGTTTAGGCGCAAATCACCTTTTTTGGTATAAGTAGGTATCAGAAAAAAATTGAATATCGCAGCGATTATAAAACTTAGAAGGCCGTGACTTTGCGGTACGATTAAGCATGAAATGCGTCACCATAGGTCAGACGGCCAAATTTGAATTCTTTTTGTATTTGGAGAAACCAGAGGATAAATTAAGGAAACTTCAATCACAGATAACTTGATTTTTTCAAATGGGAATGCCTATGTTGGTTTATCGAATCAAATGTAAAATTTGATTACCTTTCTAACGATGTAGCATTCTCGATATCAATCTTTTTTTGTTTTCATTTTATTTCAAATTTTCAGCCAAATGGGTGTTTTTCAATTTTCCTGCATGCAAGCAACCTAGAAGGCCATGAAAAATAAACAAAAGCTCGTTAATATGGAAGAAACCAACTAACTTAGTAGAAAGATGCAAACTAACTAGAACAACGAGTGCAAGGTTATGAAAATTCCTTACAACATATTAGCTCTAACCAGAAACAATAGCGGTAACAAAAACGCTCATTTTTCACAGCCTACTAGCTTATAGCCAATTTCCAAAGTCAGTAAAAAAATATTTAATCAAAGGAAAACTACTAGTGATTGTTGCTGGCAGTAGAATATCTATGTCTTCTGAATAATTTTTCACATTTAATGCTATAAAAAAGTAGCCATTTCCGGAAGTCAAATGATATGATACTGACTGGAACCCTTCAAATTCTTCGGTAGGTACTTCTACTTATTAGCAAAATCGCAGAAAATGAAACTTGAATTGCAGTTGGTAAAACATAATTTAGTTTGCAGAAAACTACATAAAATAAACACAATTACAACCTAGCGTAATTAAAAAATTCTAGCAATTATTTCAATAGATGTTCAGAATGCTCCAGTTGGAGATATCTTCACTTTTGACTGAACTAAATGGAAATGACTAATTTTTTTATCCCATTAAATGTGAAATTTCATTCTAAACATGTTAGACTGTAAGCAAAAGTCGCTGGTAGTTTTCCTTTTGTTTCAAAATTTTTAATCGTTTTGTAAAGCTGTCAAGCTCTAGCAGACCTCAATAGCTAGTAGGCTGTGAAAAATGAACACTTCTGTCATACCCCAGCTACTCATTGACATTAGATATCTAGCCGCTGTTGTATGCGATTAGAGCTAATATGTTGTAAGGAATTTTCATAATCTTACCTCGTTGCTCTAGTTAGTTTGCATCTTTCTACTAAGTTAGTTGGTTTCTTCAATATTAACGAGCTTTTGTTTATTTTTCATGGCCTGCCAGTTTGCTTGCACGCAGGAAAATTGAAAAATACCGATTTGACTGAAAATTTGAAATAAAATGAAAACAAAAAAAAGACTGATATCGAGAATGCTATATCGTTAGAAAGGTAATAAAATTTTACATTTGATTCTTCAAACCAAAATAGGCATTCCCATTTGAAAAAATCAAGTTATCCATGATTGAAGTTTCCTTAATTAATCTACTGATTTCTCCAAGTACAAAAGGAACTCAAATTTAGCCGTCTGGCCTAAGATGACGCATTTTATGCTTAGTCATACCGCCAAGTCGCGGCCTTCTAAGTTTTATAATCACTGCAATATTCAATTTTTTTCTGATACCTACTTATACCAAAAAAGGTGATTTGCGCCTAAACGGTTCGTTTAAAGTTCCATGTGTGATACATAAAGTCACACTAGAATTGATCAAGGAATACAAATATGCAATAACATATAGGGGGTTCTATTTAAAAAATGTAAGTTTGATATGACTCACCCTGTATAAACGTAAATATTTAAGTGAAAATATTTTTAATTTATAGTCCTCAAGGGTCCCTACCATGATCGAGTGACAGATTTTTAAAATATTTTTTAGTAAGTCCACAATCCTCCGTCCACGCACTATTGGCCCACCCTGTATACAAATACCGAGATAATCTAAATCATGGTAAGCATAAGTTTATATATATAGCCTATAAAATATCTTCAGATAAATCGAGCGTTTGGTTACCACAATGTATTCATCATACGGCATTTAGTTTTTACAGACCCTATTGTTCTTCGAAGCTACATTGTATATGACTATGGCCCGTTTTTATCAACACGCATATTTAACAAAGACTTTGACAAAGCTTTTCTATCGGATGTTATTTAGCAAAAGCTTTCTATTGGGTATTGAGGGCTATGTTAATAAGTATCATCCAATAGTATTTTACCAATATTGAAAACAAGACGTCAAAACTAGATGACACTTTTGTCAAAAATATTTTAGAATTCGTGGATCAGAATCATAGCAGGATATCAGAACAAAGCGATTAATTTGCAAATTAATGCCAGATTTTCATGTTTACATTATAATTATTCTATAATTACTAATTGCAAACTGCGATAATTTGTGACGAATCATAAAAGTACCTAGTATCAATCACAGCAACTACCTTATTTAATAATTAAAAATCCCACCTCCGTCAGTCAGATGGATTATATAAAAAAATATACATACTTTTATGAAGAATCAATCTTTCATGTACTGGATGCACGTCTGTTATAGACCATCTTATAGACATATTCACAGAGAGAGGATCTAAAGATGCAGCATTTATAATATAAAATAATTTTAAGGTTATAGGCAGCTAAATAATGAGCTTTGCCGTTCTGGGTAGGTAACCAGTAACGCACATGTACGCTTGGAAAATAGCTTGCCTAACAGTTAAATCGTTTGTTTAACTTTTGAAATGTAACAAAGTGCTATGTTTACCCCTTTTTACTATAAAACAAAGATATATTGCATGTATTTATAATTATTATCGATAGTAAATTGTTTTACCCAAATAATGCAATGAGTGAATTTCTTGTCATTATATCATTTAATACAGCATGAAACCAGCGATCAAATGGAAATGGAACCTGGAATCTGATTGGTTGAGATTAGCAATTGCTAAACTTTTGACTAAACAAGAAAATGCAATTTTTCACCCATTTAGGGTGGAAAATCAGATTGGAAAAGGTGCTAGATGATTTACAATGCTCGATTGTATATAAAGTCATCATCATCATTTTTGAGCTTTTTGAGGTCAACTTCAAGAGAAATCAATAATTTTCAGAGTACTTTGTCAGATGCATGTTCTTGAAAGGGCTGCTCTGATTGGTCAAAGTCTTTGTTAAATTGCGCATGTTGATAAAATCGGGCCTATGTATTTCGTAAACTCCACAAGATACTCGTATATGAAGGTGTCGAGTACAGAGTGACGCGTCCATACTATTTCCAGCAGTGGTTTCAAAAGGATCAAATTACATTTCTTAAGCGTGAATTCCCCGTTGACAAACGTAAAGATGTATCTCGAAATTCGGCGAAAATGAGATTGATATGCCCATGCACATAAATTTGCCGTGCTCCAAATTATTGTGACGTTAAGGCGTACTGCAAAAACGCACTGTTCCCTAATTATTATTAGTATTTTCAATAAACGCCGGTGTTCCGCAGGGATCTGTTCTATCCCCTACACTGTTCCTGCTGTACATCCACGAGCTGCTGGAAATAACATCCACTCCAATCTACAGCTTCGCAGACGACAGTACACTAATATCGTGCATGGAACCAGGCAAGCCACTATCATCCCAGGAGACGGTACGTCGGCGACAGCAGCATGCCTCACAGATCAACGCAGATATCAAAACAATTGTCGAGTGGGGATTAGTAAATAAAGTACAGTTCAACGTACAGAAAACTCAGGCAACAACACTTACAAAGAGGTCTCACGTTGGCTTAGCAACAGTGGAAATGGAGGGTCACCCCATAGACGAGTCACCCTCCGTCAAGCTTTTGGGGATCAAAATCAATAACAATATATCCTGGCACGACCACGTCGTCAGTATTGCTAAAACGGCATCCCAAAAGCTTGGAGTTTTGTTCCGCTGTAGGAAGCTGTACACACCAGAGCAACTACTGCTGCTCTACAAGGCACAGATCCGACCATCGCTGGAGTATTGCTCCTATGTCTGGGGATGCGCTCCGAAGCACTCTGTAAAGCTTCTGGACACTACCCAGAAGAGAGCAATTAGACTAATCGATACGCCTAACCTCACAAAGGACCTCCATAACCTGGAACATCGAAGAAGGGTGGCTGAGCTGTCCCTGTTCTAAAGATTCTCGGAAGATGTTCGAGTGAGCTCTCCCAGGTAATAACAGCAAAGGCCGTCTGAACGAGGAACACTAGAGAGGCTCTGCGAGCTCATCCTTATCAGGTCGAGGTCCCTACTCCACGAACCAGTCTCCTCCAGCATTCCTTCTTTTGGAGAATTTCGACGCTGTGGAACGAGCTGCCGGGGAATTTGTTTCCCGCCAGCTACAACCTGCATCGTTTCAAATCTAACGTGCACCGACACTTATCCTCTAGTAGCGCTTCTACAGCAACAAAGGCTTTTAGCCTTTGTGGGAGGCTGATGATAAAAAAATAGGAAATGAAAACTGTAGTGCGTTACGTTTAAAATACGTAATCGCTTTTCTTTGCTCGCAGATGGCTTTCAGAGCCGCCTGACTGTCAGAGCAGATTTAGATCTCACCTCGTCATTGCATGCCGCAGAGAGTATTGCATATACGAGTACTTCTGCTTCGAAAAGCGTGGTGTACGTACCTAAAGAGTAACTGTCCTGTACCCCTAGACTTTCTACAAACAACTCTGCTTCCTGAGGCCTGTCCGCTACCTAGACGAGAGCCATCCGTGTAGCATACCAATGCCTCTTCGAAATCTCCATTCTTTTCCACTCTTCGATACTGGAAATGGTAAGGGTGAAAGATTTATCCAACCTTGGTAGACAGTTTGCCGGTAGCTCTCGACGGTCCCGGTTTGCCCCGACAATCCTGTAGGCAGATATAGGTAATGCTTCCTCCGCCAGCTTGTATATCTTTGCGTGGCCAACCGCCTCTCCTTTTATCTGACAGTTACCAAAGTCCCGCATTCTCAGATGCGCTGCCACCGCTGTCATCTCAATAAAATGTTCTTCCTACTGGCTGCCGCAGCTGCCAGAAGGTCGCTGTCGATCCTGACAGCGTGCGACTTCCACGCCAGCTTCGAGTCAAGAATCACCCCCAAGTATTTGACCTCCCGCAAAAGTGCTAAAGGGCTTCCATAAATTGCGGGTGCTCTAAAACCTTCTAACTTCCTCCACCTACAGAACAGTACTAACTCCATTTTGTTTGGATTAACCGAGAGTTCTGTATCCGTACACCATCCTTGCATTATTCTACAGGCCATCTGCATTCTATCACAGACTGTACTCAGGAACCGACCAGAGACGATACCACACCGTAGTCCGCGTATACCTGTGCCTGGAAGTCTTGTTGCGCCAGGCTTTCCAAAAGACTATCCATGACAAGACACCATAAAAGAGGAGACAGACGGCTGCCCTGATGGTAGCTCTTCTCCACTTTGATTTCTCGAACTGTCCGTCTCCACAGCGCAGATCGCACCTAGCTCATCAAGCCCGCTGATGTCCCTCTAGGTTGCAGGGCGTTGCAGATGGTCACCGTTTTAGCCTTATCGAGGGCCCCTTCGATATCGAAAAATACCGCTAGGGTGACTTCCCGCCTGGTTATACTTTTCTCCACTTTCTCAACTAGAGTATGGAGAGCCGTTTAGGGGTGCCTGCTTAAAACCTTTTCTTCAAAATACCTACTGACCATCCTCTCCAATGTCTTCATTAGTAAGGATGTCAGACTAATAGGCCTATATAGGATTTGGCAGCTATGTTGTCTTTTTTACCCGGTTTGGGGATAAAGACCACAGATTAAAAGACTTTCTTTATGGTTGTCAACAAATGTTTTATACCCATGTTACGGTCGGAAATCGCGCGATGCGAATATTCAGGGTATTATGTCTAGCGAAATCAAATTAGTATTATGTCTAGCTCGCCCGAACTATCGAAATCAAAATTAGTTGATCCGCGAAGTAGGGATGCCCTCGTCGTGAAAATATAGGTATAAATAAGAGAAATCCGGATCGAGGTCGCTCTCTTGGGTCCAAATTCAGTCCCATCTTCAGATATCACTTGTATGGAGTAAAGATATACCACAGTTTGGTCGTGGGGTTGTTTCTTGCTCCGGAATAATCCTAATCAATAGCAATATTGAAAACGACTATAGCGTCGGATAAAGGGGAAACAAGTGTTAGCTGTAATTCTACCTGGTAAGGTTTATTTCATTTTAGTTTTGGGGTTGTTTTGTCACTGTGGGGTTAATCTAACTTCCATAATCGTAACTAATTGCGACAGTCATTTGTTTCAGAACCTTTTTTTTTCTTCGTCCCGTAAACATCTTTGGGGATTACCGTTTCGTGTCCACGCTGACTGTCCTGTTACGTGGATTATTGAAGGGCCAAGGGACAATACCTACCGAGAGGATTCAATTGGGCATTATCAACCATCGATATATTTTCGTCGGCTACCGTATCGGGCTCACCAAGGTCGCCAGACAGAAAGGTAAGTTGTGTTTATTTTTTCCTAGGAGTAGTTTTTTGCGCATTCCATTCCTGGATGATGAGGTTGCCAAGATTGTAGATATTTTGGCACGCTGACAGGAATTGTGGTACATTTCATTTTTGTGGGTTTTTGTTTCCCCACATATTTTTTTCGGATTTCCAAATTTTGACATAGTACATCACCATTTTCCATTTGGCTTTAGAGTCCAAATTTTTAACAGTATTTTACTAACTGCATAGTTCATAGTATAGTCCATTCTGGGACATTGGGTTTCAGTCAATGAAACATTGATTTATTTTGTAACATAAATATTGTACATATTTAGATTTAATCATATAATTTGGTTTCACATTTTCTTCGATATCGAAATTTTGATAATTATAGTCATCTTTATTATATTCAATCAATCAATCGTTCAAAATTTTGCATTAACCTACTTGTGATGCATTTATTCGAGTAGACATTTTTCTTTGCACTAAATCGACGAATATCGATATAAGGGTGGTAGGTCAACCCTGTGCATTTAATTAGTTATAAGTAACGTTACTATTGCATTACAGATATTTTTTTCTATTGTATAGCTATTTACTACTTCCTCTTTCACTGAATTCACCATTTATATTGAGATTCATTTTCCATTATGGGTGTCCCAGAAGTCAACGTCAAGCCGCTGCGGGGTGACAGGATTGGTTGTAACTATCATGAGAAAAATCAGAAAAAAAATCTATCCCATACAATTTTAAAATTATGGCCATTTAAAAAAATCCTAGAAATTTTCTCAAATTATAACAATTTTTCGGTTATTGTGGTGAATTTTTACTATTTTTGTTCATTTAAACTTTGGAACCGTAACTCTAAATAACATTTCTAGAAGCACAGTCAAATATAATGACACAATTGCCCAAAGTTTTCTAGAATGAAGACTATTTATTAAACGATGAATCTAAAATTTTCAAAGTTTGCCGACTTTGAAAGACCCTCCTTTAAAAAAAATGTACTAAAGTACCTTGGCAAGTGCCATTAAAAGTTGGCGCATTGAACCAGGATCGTAAAATGGTACAATACTTGTTAGCATCATACTAAAAAAAACGAGTAAAAAAAGAAAAACCTCAAGTAACCCGATTTTTGCTAACCCATTTCACTTAGGTCAGATGTTCTTTATTCGCACAAGCTTCTGGTAAGTTCTTAATTTTACGGCAAAATGATGAGAGAGGTGGATAGTGGGCATGTTTGCCATGGGTGAGCAAGACAGATAGTGACGCCACTTTCAGCAAAGTCGACAAAAATAAGTAAAACTAATAAAATGATGAAAAATCTTGACCTAGCTTAGTTTAGGTTTAGGTTTTTATTACAATGAAAGTTCAAATTGTGTAACATCAGCCTCAATACAAGTCCTACATTTTCTTAAAAAAGATCTACTTATTAGCCAGGCACGTTTAATGCGAGAAGACGGATCCCAGTATCGCTTTAAAGTAAGCCTGTGGACCGGAATTTTAAACGGCAAAATTTTTGGGCCTTTTGAGCTGCCTGAGAATTTGAATGGCACGAATTACCTACATTTTTTACGATAAAATTTACCAACTTTGTTAGAGGACGTACCACTAAAGCGGCCTACAGACGTTGATGAAAGCTGCGATTCCTCAATCGACTCAAGGTTTCATGAAACTTGCATCAGTTGCATAAGTTCCTACTCGACATGATATTTCATGCACGTTATATGCAACACATGAATAGTAGGGTAGGCTTATTTCTTTGCATCGACGCAATACTATACACGTTGAAACCTGCATCACTGTATCAGCGTCACCGACTCGGCGACATGGCTCACCGTCCATAATAGGATTCCAGAATCTGCATCGCTGCAAGCCGCAACTGATACCAAATTCGTGATTCAGTACCACACACGCTGCTACTTGCGTTACGAAACGTAGAAGTCGATACCTGAATCGCAGCATGCATCAACGTCTGTAGACTGCTTAACAGATCGTCGCCACATGGGGTATCAACAAGATGGCTGCCAAGCGCACTACGCAGTGCAAGTAAGAGGTTTCCTTGCCAAAAAATATCCGGGAGGTGGATGTGGACTTTCAGGCACTATCTAGTGACCAGCCCGTTCCCCAGATTTAAATCCCCTGGAATTTTGTTATCGGGGTGTTCTCAAAGAAAAAGTTTATTCAAAGCTCATTGAGAGCGTAGCCGAGCTGCATAAACGAATTTCTCAAGCTGCTGAGGCATCAACTCTCGAGGGTATGTCTGGCTAATAAGTAAAATTAGATAGTAAAATAGTAGTAGTAAAATAAGAAGATGTAGGGCGTGCTCTGAGGCTGATGGTAAACAATTTGAACATTATTTTATTGCCTGAATTTTATTCCAATAAACCTAAACTAGACTAGGTCAAAATTTTTCATTATTTTATCAATTTTACTTATTTTTGTTGACTTTGCTAAAGGTGGCGACACTATCTGTCTCGCTCACTCATAGCAAATATGTTCATTATCCATATATCTCATCATTTTGCTGTAATATTATGAATCTACCAAAAGCTTGTGCGAATAAAGGACATCTGATCAGAGTGAAATGGGTTAGCAAAAATCGGGTTACTTGAGGTTTTTATTTTTTTACTCGATTTTTTTTAGTATGAAACTAACAAGTATTGTACCATTTTACAATCCTGGTTAAATGCGCCAACTTTTAATGGTACTTGCCAAGGTACTTTAGTACATTTTTTTAAAGGAGGGTCTTTCAAAGTTGACAAACTTTGAAAATCTTAAATTCATAGTTTAATAAATAGTCTTCATTCTAGAAAACTTGGGGCAATTGTTCCATTATTTTTGACTGTGTTTCTAGAAATATTATTTAAGGTTACGGTTCCAAAGTTTAAATGAACAAAAATAATAAAAGCTAACCACAATAACCGAAAAATTGTTATAATTTGAGAAAATCTCCAGGTTTTTTTTAAATGCCCATAATTTTCAAACTACATGAGATAGATTTTTTTTCTGATTTTTCTCATGATAGTTACAACCAATCCTGTCACCCCGTAGCGGCTTGACGTTGACTTCTGGGACACCCTGTATAATTGCATTACCATTTAGTAGTACATTTGCATAGCCTGTGATATTAATATTTTACCTTTTAATAAATTGATTTTATGAAAACACTTCTGTATTATTTTCCCCTTGGCACTCACTTGATTTGCTGAAGGGCTTGTATAGGTGGCTATCCACTGCCTATGCATAGCAAGAACTACACCTGAGGTATATATAGAGTAGTACAGTGAATTTGGCATGTGAGTTTTAAATTTCACGAATTTAGGCACACATCCCACACTCACCATACATATTAGTAACTTCTACAGAGACATTTCATAATAAAATTCTTAGCACCCCATCTTAGAATTCAACCCAACATTTTCACCCTAACACCCATGTTGTCATTGTCGCCTTGATGTTTCGAAACAATTATTGTTTGGCAACATGTTTCAAAATAATATGTTTCAATAATTTTTTTTGAAACAAAATTTTATTAAACTTGTTCGCATAGTCTAAATGCGCCTTTATACAAACTACCCAGTGATTTAAACGAGAGTGTTAAAATCCCTAACCTCCGATATTCATAAGAGCGTTTTGCTACTTAAAGAGTCAGGATTAAAATGAATAATGGATGATAATGGTTGCGAATAATAGATCAGCGTTTCTTAAGCAGGAAAGTGCTTAAATACTCCCTGTTTATATGCCTTCTATGGGTACATACATATTTATATATACAGACAGACACACACAGAGTTCAAGGTTAGTGTACCAAGTCAACGGACAAGATGTTATTTTTATCATAGTTTCAAAACATGCATGAACTAACTGTTTTGGTAAGATTATTTGCTAGACGAATGCGTCTAAATTTTTAAAGAATGCTTCGAGTTTGTTTCTTTCTACACCGTGGGGTGGTATAGTAGGTGATGCTGAGTTTTTCTAAAAATCGGTGAAGTGTGAAGACTAACATTTTCTGAGCTCCTTCAAACTACTTTTTTTCGGGTATTTTCCACTGTACTTCCCACACCGATTAGTCCAGGCGGTAGGGGTTTTTTGACAGCAAAAAGTCGGAAAGAAATGAAATTTGGTGGGATGGCAGATGCTGGTCGCCTGAACCTACATCTAAATTTGCCTCCTCGGGGGTACAGGGGGAGGGGGTGAAAAATGATTTATAAAGTCGGCATAATTTTGGTCTTTACATTTTCCGTGTGCGGCTAATAGTTTAGATTCTACAATCCCCAAAAGTTGAGAGTTAATTTATGATTTTCACTAAAGTCAGAATTTGATCGCGTATTAAGTCGAAGAACGCTATCAAAATGTTCTGTATACGGTATAAAGAGCGCCTCATCTCAATTAAAAGTGATCGATCCGCTCTCCCATTTTTCCGCTGCTGATTTTTTTCTATGGGGTTTTTTGAGATCTCAAGTTTATGTGAACCGTCCAAGAATTGTACAAGATTTGAAGGTCGCTGAACATCCAGGAATAAATTGCCAACATAGCGATTAGTATGCTGGTAAGCGTCATGAAACACGCCAGAAATTGATTTATTCACTGTATAGTTTCAACAGACTTACAGGCGAAAACTTGTCATTGAATTTCTACACTTTTTCCAGCTGTCGTTTCTAAAGCGTCAAGTGATCATTGAAAACGGTCAAGTTAATTTTCCAACTCGTCAATTTTAAATTCAAACTGACAGCTATAGATTACAGCTAACAGTTTGAAATTACAAGTGACGAGTTGTAAAATTACCTTGACCGTTTTCAATGATCACTTGATGCTTTAGAAACTACAGCTGGAAAAGGTGTAGTTTTTGTTATGGCTACTTGAAAGATGTCTATTACATCATGAACACACATAAACAGTGATTAGTTAACCAAAACTTTGGTATAGGGTCTCAAAATTGTATAACTTCAAAAGAAATATTCAAGTTGTAATTTAAAATGGATGCGTCCTAAAAAGTCGCTAGGCAATCTCTTAAAACTTGTTAGGTAATCAAGCAGAGCATGCAAGCCACGTTATAAAGTATCGTGTGTCTGTAGACTTTCACTCATGTACAAATGAGAGGTCGTAAATCATCCAGCACAAAATAGGTCTAAAATTAAGCATGCTATCTCTTGTGAACACACTATTGATCGATCATGAACGTACGCACGCTAAAGTTGAATCTGTAGATTTCGTGCTGTAGATCGACAATAATGAACGTACGCCTGCGCAGGTGAAGATCCAGCGGGCTGTATCAGCTACGGCTCTACTTTTAGAACAGACAACACCTTCGGTATTCACGCGTGCAGAGAAAGCATCTACAGTTTCAGCTTTAACGCTCGTACGTTCATCCTCGATCTGCATTAGTAGACATTAAGTTTACGAATGAAGAATATGCTGACATTGTGTTCATATACGTTTTATGCAGTGGAAGCGGCTGCTCCTGCGGAATACAGGCGGCGATACTCTAATCGCTAAGCCCAACCAAAGAGCTTTTTCTAGGACTTTCCGACGTCTACGCGAGACAGGAGCCTTTAGACAACGCCCCACTGATGCCGGCGGGCCTCGTCTATATGATCCCTAAGATGAGGAACAAATTCTTCGAAATGGTGAACAAGATCTTACAGAATCCACCTACACTGTTGCAAATCACCTCAATACGGTATTTCGCAATGGAAGGTGTGGTTTACTGCGCACACTGGTCTGTATCCCTATCGTTACATGCCAGCACATATTTTGAAGAAAGGCTGCAAGAAGAATGTATTTTTGTCGATTTACGCTTCATGGGGACGACAAAGATGCACTTTGTTTAAGTACATAAGTAACAAGCTATGGATACAAGATACTTTATAACATGGGCTGCCTGTTCTGCTTGCTTACCTAGCGACTTTTTAAGACGAATACATTTTAAATTGAAGTTTTATTCTAAAATTACCCAATTTTTAGACCCTATACCGAAGTTTTTGTTAACCGATCACTTTTATGACTAAACATGATGCAAAAGCACATTATTCAAGTACCGATAACAAAAATTAGAAATCCGATGACAAGGTTTCGCCAAACGGTCTGTTGAAGCTTTGCACTCTCGGAGATCCATTATGCTTTTAGAGCTTAAATGCAATCTTATTGCCTGTGTTCACCTCATTTACAACAACTTTGTGGTACCAATCGATACGGACATGGTTTTTAAAGTGCACGGTTAATTAATTGGTTTAAGATAAAATCATTTTTTGTAACGCTTCATCGAGTCACTTTTCAACACATGCTGATTTTGACACCATCTCTGCGAAGTGTTTGGTATATAGCATATTTTCTAAAGACTAATACTGAAAATCTGACAATAAAATTTTGTTTCATTAGGGTTTTCGATTGGAGGGTCGTCTCGAAAACTATTAGGAATTGAATATGGTCAATTTTATAGCTTACCACCTCTACAACTATCACCACCCCAAATATCTGTATCGAATTTCCAATCACCTTGTATAACGCAAGAGTTTGGGTTCTAACCACCGCGTACCGGTGGATGATTGATTGTTTAATGGCCCGTCAATAAAATCAATATTCACTTTATAGCGACTGATAAATAATTTTACTATTTCCTAGACAAGGTTCTTTGGATTTTGGGATAAAAATACTGCAGCAGTTTTTCTCCAAAAAGCCGATGTTTGGGCATCTTCAGGACTTAAATTCATATGGACATGAACATATATACAGGGTGATATAGAAAAAAGTACATTGCATAGTGCCACACAATAGAAGACACTAAAATAAGACAAAATAAAATAAGAAAAAATGTTCCTATGAACACGAGTCCGCAAGGCCTTCGATTAAAAGATACGGGGTGTTGAATTTCAGTTTTATTTGTTTTTTTTAATATCTTTAGCCAGAGACGCAAGAAATGTGGTATGCAGGTGTTTTTATTATGTTAAATGCAAATTTGATCTTGGTTTTGTGATTACTGATAGAGGGCGCTACATACAGAGTTGGATCTCTATTGAATCGGTCCTAACTTTTTTGCTGTACACTGTATGTCATTTTCGACTGAAAAAAATTAAAATTTGTTATCCCTTATTTATATGTAAGAAAGGTATACCTTTTCCATGTTGCTAGACGCATTGGTTCCAGTACAAATGCATCTAAGAACTGACAATGCACGCAAATTGTTGCCCTTCAATACATTTTTCCATTCTTCTTCTTAATCATTGAGGGCATCTTTGAAATATTCCTAGATTATTACGAAATCTATCTGCCGATTCCATAATTCTTATCCATAATTGTTACCTGTATAAGTAAAAATATAAAAATATATGTTCATCTTCATATGAATTTTATTCCTGAAGAAGGCGTAAAATAAAAGCCGAAACGTGGGCTTTTGAAGTGAAAAACCTCTGCCGTATTTTTATCCTAATATTCGAAGAATCCTGTCTACGAAATAATATACAGGGTGTCCCACGACGATTAAGACAAGCAATATATCGGCACTGGGCAGTAGTAGCGAATTATAATTCTGGGGGTGTAAGTTAGAGCAAATGTTGTATCTTGTCTTATTATTGTGTCACCCAATAGGATATTTGTTATTGGTCACGTGACTTCCGATTCAAAAATTTTATTGGGACACCCTGTACATTTGAGATTTTTTGTGTGCTTCCCGATAAAACGATTCCAACAAACTAGCACACATGGGGTCTAAAGTGATTAATTCAAGAGCTACAGGCACTTAAAGGACTGTACCACTATGCCATTATGAAACACTACCAAAGTAATTTAACTGTAGGGGATACATGTTAATCAATGGTAGTGGTACTATCGTTTAAGTACCTGTAACTCTTCAATTAACCACTTTAGATCCCAAGTGTGCTATTTTGTTGGAATTGTTTTATCGGAAGGAACACAAAAAGTCACAAATATACAGGGTGTCCCATTAAAAACTTTGAATTGGACGTCACGTGACCAAAAAAAAAAATACCTTATTGGGTAACACAATGATGAGAAAAGATACTACATTTTGCTCTAATTTACATTCCCAAAATTATACTTCTCTACTACTGCCCAGTTCCGAAATATTGCTTGTCTTAATCGTCGTGGGACACCCTGTATAAAAACTGGGTTAGGATGTACTTTCTACTGTATAAAAAATTTTACTGTGGTCTCCTGGACTAATACTAGTACTCCTCACCCTACGAGCAACTGGTGTGGTCTGAGAACAGCTTAAGAGGCAGATATCCGTTGACAAATGAGCGTTTAGAGGCGCAACTAGAATTTTTATGGCGTTGAGATATTCTGTTCTCGGAATTGTCATTCATCATGTATGTTTGGACCGCTGTTATGCAGCAACTTCGCCAGCGTTCTCTATTTGTTCAGCTAGTTGATGGATCGACTACAGTTTCCAAGACGCTATCCGCAGGCGAGTGGAATGTGTAAATATAACGAAAATAAACAACGCAGCAAGGCAAATACTGAAACAGCAGAGTCGCACATAGATATCGCTGCGAAGATATACTATGGATGTCCATAAATACTGTTCTCAAATTCTGGGAATTGTTCCATCATTTCTGACTGGCCTCCTAATATTGGTTCTACATCATAGAATAGCTGGCCATAGACACAGAGTTCGATCTGTTAGGAGTAACCGCGAGAGATAGATCCGCCAGTTTTATCTGCCGTACATTAAAATTGCTGTAGTCCACTAACGCAGCACAAACATCTCCGGTTAAATCTTACAGTTTGATCCGCCACAGTTATTATCGTGTGTTAGTGGTCGCAAAACTGCAGATTCGCCCGAAGATCTAACCGTATCTGTGGAATTTCAACTTGAAGAAAGTTTTGGGCATAGTAAAGATGTTTAGACTAAAGAAAAAACAGGCTCTCGCGTATGCGATGATTTATATGCAGACGATGGCAAATAATGGTGTTTCTAAATGGATTAAAAGTTATTTATTAAAAGATCTAAGAGAAAATGATCCCGAAGACTTCAAGAATTATTTGAGGATGGCTATACAGACATACGACCTGTTATTGAGCTACTCTCCGTTTTGTGGCCACAGGAAGATCATATGAAGATTTGAAGTATTGTGTAGGAATATCTGCACGATCACTTGGATATATAATTCCAAAAACTTGTGGTGTCATTATCAATACATTAGAACCACTTTATATGAAGGTAAAGAATATATCTATTTTCTGAGCAAAGCTGTATATTTCTATAAATTCAGTTTGAAATTTTTTCGGTAAAACGACACTAAAGTCAGAGGCCATCATATCCTATACAGGGTTATTCACGTTATTCGACACGGAGCATTATGGCTAAAGTATTTGATAAAAAAGAAAATAATAATTTGGGATGGATAGAGACCCATAAAGGCTACATTTTAAAAATATTTTCATGTTATACAGGGTGTTCCAAAAGCACGAAATGTATCAAAGTTATGTTTTTTTTAATGGAATACCCCGTATATTATTGCATATTCAGATTCCTTGGTGAATTCTAGTGTGACTTTATGTATCATACATGGTACCTAAAGCGAACCGTTAAGGTGTAAATCACCATTTTCGGTATAAGTAGATACCAGGAAAAAATTGAATATCGCAGAGATTACAAAATATGGAAGGCTGTGACTTTGCCGTATTACTAAGCATAAAATGCATCAGCTTTGATGAGACTGTCAAATTTAAATTACGTTTGTGCTTGGAGAAATCGGTCGATGAATTAAGGAAACTTCGATCAGCGATAACTTGATTTTTTCAAATGGGAATGCCTAATTTTTTTTATACGGTTAAACGTAGAATTTGATAAGCTTTCTAATGATATAATGTTGTGAATATCAGTCTCTCGTAGTTTTCATTTAATTTTAAATTTTCAAACAAATCGGCGATTTTCAATTTCCCTGCCTATAAGCAACGTAGCAGGCCATGAAATATAAACAAAAATCTGTTCAGCTAGAAGAAAACAACTAACTTAGCTGAAAAATACACACTAGCTAGACTAAAGGGACAAGATTATAAAAATTTCTTACAAGAAATCAACTCTCCCAGAAACAACTGCGATAACATCCCTAAGGTCAAAGAGAAGCTGGAGTATGGCAGTAATAGATATTTTTACTGTCTACTGGCTACCGCAATTTACTAGGGGTTAAAAATTTCCAAGGCAATCAAAAACCCTCATATGAAACAGAAACAACCAGCGACTGTTGCTCCAGCACGCAACTATCAATCATATGTAATGGTGTAAAAAAGTACTAATTTGCGTCGAAGTCGATACCTCTGACTGGAGCCCTTCTATTTTTCAATATCTATTAGCAATTTGCAAAAAAGGAATACTGACACATCAGATTTAAATTTTCTGTCATTTAAGTTATTTTTTATAATTTGAACAAATTTTAATTCATTCTTCATTTTCTGCGACCTTGCTAATAGGTACTGAAGAATTTTCAGAACTCCAGTCAGAAGTACTTTTGACTTGAGTTTTGACAGAATTGCATACTTTTTTATATCATTAAATGTGAAACTTTATTATGAAAATAATAAACTGCTTACAACATTCTGTAGTAGTTTTTACTTTATTTCAAAATTTTTAATGGTTTTGGAAATTGCCAATCTCTAGTACATTGCAGTAGCTAGTAGGCCGTGAAAAAATCCATTTCTGCCATACTCCAGCTTCTCTTTGACCAAAGATATGTTACCGCCGTTGTTTCTGGTTAGACCTTGTTTGTTGTGAGTCATTTTTATAATTTTGTCCCTTTAGTCTAGTTCGTGTATATTTTTTAGCTAAGTTAGTTGTTTTCTTCTAGCTGAACAGGTTTTTGTTTATATTTCATGGCCTGCTACGTTGCTTATAGGTAGGCAAATTGAAAAACGCCGATTTGTTTGAAAATTTAAAATTAAATGAAAACTACCAGATATTGATATGCACAACCTTATATCATTAGAAAGGTTATCAAATTCTACTTTTAACTGTATAAAAAAAATTAGGCATTCCCATTTGAAAAAATCAAGTTATCGCTGATCGAAGTTTCCTTAATTCATCGACCGATTTCTCCAAGCATAAACGTAATTTAAAGTTGACAGTCTAATCAAAGCTGACGCATTTTATGCTTAGTAATACGGCAAAGTCAGAGCTTTCCAAATTTTATAATCTCTGCGTGTACGTGCAACTTTAATAATAATAATAATAATAATAATAATAACGACTTTATTGTAAAAAATACAAATGGCGAAGTCTGGCCTAAGGCCATTCATACTCAACCAGGTCACAAAGAAAAACTAACCTAACTTAACACTAACTTATAGCAGTAATAAGTAAATAATACCTGTTATTAATTAACATACGATTTTCTTAATGATTTTTTTGTGAAATTGTCTCTCATATTAGGGCTTAACATATTAATAAACTTCACAGCATTGTATGTGAATGAGCGCTGGAACATGGATGTCCTATGCCGCGGCATGTGGAGGTGACAGTTATAGCGAGTGTTTAAATCATGAATCACACGCCGTGTAACTAGCTTTTCCTTGAGATACGCTGGAGTAGATGTCTTCAGCACATTCATTACAAAGGTTATCAAAGAATACTCATAGGACTGTGGGATTTTTAACCATTTCATTGATGATATCGCAGCTGTTACATGATCGTACTTACGAAGATTGTTTATGTATCGACAGCATGAATTTTGTATTTTTTGCAGTCTATATTTGGTAACCGCGTCGAGGCATGAAAAATAAATTAGACTGCAGTATGAGAGTTTTGGTAATATTAAAGATTCACATAATGTTTTTCTGATATTTTGACTAAGTATTGAACGATTAGCATATAGGAGTCTCAGCCTAACGTAACAAGCCTTACTAATATTTTCAACATGTTGTTGAAATCTGAGGTTTTCATCAATATATAAACCTAAATCTTTTGCACACTGTGAGAATTGTATGTATTTATCATTAACCTTGATTTTTATGACAGATTTTAAGAACTCTCTATTTTTCTTGGGACAAAATAGCACCGATGTAGATTTGGCAGCATTCAAGCGAAGATTGTGGTTATTAGCATACGTTGTTATATGGTGTAAATCTGTATTTATTGCGGAAGTGGCATTTTCGTAATCCTCTGGCTGAAAACTGAAATAAATTTGCGTGTCATCTGCGTACAATTGAACAGAGCAGTGTTTTATTACATTTGGCAAATCAAAGGTATATAGCAAGAACAAAAGGGGCCCTAAAACTGAGCCCTGTGGTACGCCTGAGCATATAGGCTTGCTAATAGAAGTTTTATTTTTGATGACTACATACTGATGACGTTCATTAAGATAACAGCGTAACCATTTGAGTGATAAATTATCAAAACCCAAGTACCGGCATTTCGACACCAATAATTTGTGATTTATCGTGTCGAAAGCCTTACTAAAATCTAAAAGTACTAATGCGGTGGCTTTATTATTATCAGCTGCACGTATTACATCATCAGTTACGCGTGCCAAAGCTGAAGTTGTGCTCTGCCCTTTCCTGAAGCCTGCCTGATACACTGGTAAAATACAGGCATCTGAAAGAAATTCATGTAGTTGGATACTTACAGCTTTTTCGAGAATTTTTGATAGCACTGGCAATAAACTTATTGGTCGTAAATCATTTAGTGTAGTTGGATTGGCTACCTTAGGCAGTGGGACTACAATTGCTGCCTTCCAACAATTAGGGAAATACCTAGCTCTAGACAAAAATTAACAACATGAAGAAGATAGGGGGCAATGGCAGGCAAGCATAACTTTAACATTTCAACAGTTATTCCATCTATACCACACGCGTTTGATTTAATGTTATTAATTATATTCACCAAAGTTGCCATGTCTATTAGTCGGAGATAGAATCTGGTATTAAGTGAATTTTGTGAGTAAGAATTTATTGAATCCTCACACTCATTATCGCTGTTTTGGAAAACGCTCGCAAAGAAGTCATTAATTTCATCAGGCTCTGTCAGACACTCTGGTATATCAGATGTTTTAGGTTCTTGGATTCGGAATGATTTAAGAGCTTTATAAAATTTAGCTGAATTAGTTTGCTTTGATAAATATAATAAATAATTTTTTTTCTCAGCAACAGTTGCTGTTTTTGTTAAATTTCTTAGCTGATTGTAAGCTGCTCTGCTTTGCGTGGTAGGATTTTTCCTAAATTTATACAAAGCCTTGTTGCGTTCTTTTCTCATAATTCTCAATACACTTGTCATCCAAGGGGCGCGTGGTTTTGAAACTACTATTGTCTTGAGAGGAGCATGCCTATCAAACAACCATGTAATATTATCAACTAGGTATTTCATTTTTTCCTCGATATCAGCTATGTATACAATATTAAGCCAGTCGACACTAAACAAATCTTCTGTAAAAGAGTTATTATCAAAATGTTTAAAATCTCGATAGGTAATTTTTTTCGGTTGTGGTTTGGTGCTTTTCATTGAAATGTGACAATAAACTGCCAGATGATCACTAAATGTCTCGGCACTGAGAGTGCCAACCTTACGACATTTTTCAATACTGTTAAAAAATATCGGATCTAATAACGTAGCAGTGTATTCTGTTATCCGAGTTGGTTCTGAAAGCAGCTGATGTAAGTTGTAGGAAGAAAAGCAATGACTGACTTGATTATCGACCAAAAAATTCACATTAAAATCACCCAAAACCAATACATGATCATACAAAGGTATTAAATTTGAAAGAGTGCTATCAAGCAAATTCACAGCTTCTACAAGATTGCCATGTGGTGGCCTATAAGCAACTCCAAGAAGAATTTTATTGTAACCTAATGCCATCTCCACCCACAACATTTCAAGGGAAGTTCTATCGTATTGCTCAGTAATCACAGCGTGTGATTTAAAGTTCGTCTTAATATAAATACCTACTCCCCCTCCACGACTTATTCGGTCTAATCTATAGAATAGGTATCCAGGGATAGATACTGTAGATGAAGGAATATCAGACGTCAGCCATGTTTCAGTTACAGCTACTGCATCAAACTTGTTTTCTTCAACCATAAGTGACAAGTCCATAAGTGATGGAACAATAGAACGAGTATTAATGTGTGCAAATTTTAGTACATTATTCATAATCTATACGACTGTTTAAATTTTCTATATAATTTTGAAATACAGTACACTCTTTACTATTAGATGCGTGATTGGTTGCTACATTTCTTTTACTGGACTTGTTAAAGTTTAGACAGTTTACACATTCTTCAGAAGTCGATTGACAATCGACAAGCTTATGATGTTGCGCGCATTTTCCGCAAACTAACTCCAGATTACAGTTCTTCGCAATGTGACCATAAGCACAGCACTTGGAGCACCGCAGTATATGAATGTGGTCGGTAACTTCACATTTTTTCCATCCCACGTGGAGATATCCCTTTTTAAGAATAATTTTCCTCAGATCAGGTGACACTTCGATGATTAGATTTGTGCTTTGGAAATGTTTTAGTTTTGTTACATATTTTATGTAAGATGTCTCATCAAATTTATTTAAAGTAATTATGCTTTCTATGACTTGCTCAGGAGAGTTGAGATTATTGAGTTTAACGTTTTTTATTAAGAGGCGGGGTTTAAATTTCTTAGGCTCTGAAATAGTATATTTGGAGTTGAGTGCTTTGTTCGAATTCAAGTTGACTTTTAACCGTTCCAAAGACTTTTCGTCCTCACAGAGAACCATTAATCCATTTTTTATCTTCCGTGTGTTATCAATACAGGCATTAATTTGTGCAGGGTTAACAGAAGTTGTAATATCGCGAAGTACATCAGCATCAGAAACATCATTATTAGCCTTTATAAGAAGAACTGATGAGTTATTAATTTTTGGTTTCTTTAGAGTTTCACTATATGTGCTTCTTCCTGGTTGGAGAGGATTTGTTGAAGGGGAAGAGGAAATAGATGCATTTCCTTCATGACATTTCAGCAACGACTTTTGCAATTCAACGGTGTATTCTAACCCCTCCAGTAGCTTCATTGTACAACTAAGTTCACGTTTTAAACAATCTACCTCTTTTTGTAGTAGCAGGCATTTTTCCTCTTCGGACCGACTCGGTCCAGAGGACTTGCATTCATTACATAACCACATCAAATTATCGCATTCTGATATAATTTTCAACCAATTGTCTTTAACAGAGACACACGATGGATGAAAACATTGATCACATTTATCGCATCTGATACATTTGGTACTAACAATGAAATTGTCACGACATTCTCTGCAGACGTCGACATCAGGTGCCATGATAGCTACATGGACCCAAATTGACCAGACTATCTAATATCCAAGAATATCGTTAAAATAGAATATTATTAAAATATGTTTTTAACGGTGTTTACCCAGTCCCAGACAATGCAAAAAACAGAGCAACATGCGAATGTGATCTCTAATGAAGGAGTATATAAGGCAATCTGCCCAAGAGTCTTAATCATGCAATAGAAGTACAAACCTTTAATTTCACAAATTGCACTGCACATTGTCTGACCGATTGTGTTAAACAAATAATTTTCGCGTGTGTTCTTCCTATAAAATATACATTAACAGCGTCCCGCTAATCGGTCCACTGTTCGCATTTCGGACGGCGAAATACGAATCAATCAACTTTCATTATTAATCTTCGCTTGCTATTTGTGTTGCCTAATATACCATGCAAATTCAAAGGTACACATTTACCCGCCAAGGCAACCGTTACGTTTTTTATCCGACCGACGAAAAGTTACAAAAAAGCGAGTTCGAGTCGATTCCTTAGAAACGTGCAAGACGACACACGCCTTCGACTACTTCTTCGATCTTCATACGGTCATACAAGAAAATTCGTTAGACCATTTTCCGTCCGGAAAAACGGTTTTGAAGATAAGTGCTAAACGAGACCAGGGGGCCCCCAGCAGAGGCAGGCATCAGCGAGACCGATTCTAAGGTAGGTGTCCTTGACTTTGCATGGGTTCTCTATTTACCAAACACAAAAAATACAGTCCACTGAATTCTACATACATTTTTTGGCCCTTCTCACCCGATGATTGAATCGGCATTTTTCAATTCCGTTCATTAGTTTATCATTTCATTAGTTTCTTTTTACAACCATATTCTCGAAAATTCATTAGTCATATAAAATCTTTAGAATCGTATCAAATTGAATTCTGCAATTAGCAGCTACTCGTATTCTTAGACGGTTGATTGGTAGAGAGGCGTGAATATTATATTTTGTACATTTTTAAATAAATTACGTACATAGTTTTGGTGTTTTTCTTGAGGAACTACTTTTTGCGTTACAGCTGAATTACTTAAGGGGACGCTAGATTTCTTTCGTATTAAAATATTTATCCTTAAGGGGATTATACTCAGATTTTGGAATCACTATAGGACTTTAGTTTGCTCTTTTGCTTCATCATGTCGAAAAATAGGCTTACGCAACAGAGGAGAGTGGCAGTCACTCGGATCACTGAGACTTATACTTTGGCGGTGAAGGCTAAAACAGACACTAGCCAACATGCACTATTTCGAGTCAAATATGAGAACTTGGAAGAATTCTACAATGAGTTCAAAAGTCTTCATAATGAAATTATTGGCCTCACTGAGAATGATGAGGACTTTACAGCTGAAGATACCATTAGACAAAACACAGATTCTTTCTATTTTCAGTCCAAAGATATATATCTCTCTTTATTTCCGGATCCAGTCAGCAATCAAAATTTTGTTTCCGCTCCTACACACCAAGAACAGGCTAAATTACCAAAGTTAAAGGTACCATCCTTTGATGGAAATTTGCAGAAATGGCCAACCTTTTATGTTATTTACTGCTCTTTGGTTCATGAGAATACGGCTTTGCCAAATATATCAAAGTTTCAATACTTACTTTCGTTTTTAGAAGGTGAACCTTTAAATTTGATAAAATCTATACAAACAACTGATGCTAACTATCCAATTGCATTCCAAACTTTGACTAATGGGTATCAGAACAAAAGAATCTTAGCTACAACATACTGGAATGCTATTACAAATGTTTCGCAAATGAAATCGAATTCTTCCAAGGACCTTCGTAATATTTTAGACGTTTTTTCCGAAAATTTAGCAGCACTTCAAATTCTTCAGTTTCCAGTCGATCACTGGTGCTTTGTGTTATTCAACCTTTTACTTCAAAAACTCGACATTGGAACCAGAACTGCCTTTGAACTAAAATATAGTGACACAGAAATTCCAACGTATCAAAATTTGAAACATTTTCTAGTGAGACAATGCAAAGCTTTGGAGTCTGCACACTATATGCCAAATACTATAGTACCCAATCACAAATATTCCAAACCATTAGGATATGGGCATAATCAAAACAAAAATTGCTCTTCTTACCAGTCACGAAAACATGCTCATACTTCGACCTTCCTTAGTCAAAATTCTCATAGTGGGCGACCCACTAACATAACACAGCCTCCCCATTCTCAGCCTACTTCAGCTTTTGTAGCCAGTACGTCGTCTATACAAAATGATCCAGATAAATGTCGTTTGTGCAATAATCAGCCACATATTTTGCCGCAATGCCCTGTATTTATTTCAAAAACTCCTTCAGAGCGATACTCCTATGCAAAACAACAAAATGCTTGTTTAAATTGCCTTAGATTTTCTCATCAATTAAAGAATTGCACTTCTCGCTACAATTGTCGCATCTGTCGTTATAGACATCATACTATGATTCATTTTGGATCTAGCAATGATACTAACCGATCCAATAATAATTCGCTAGCTCAAAACGCCAATGCTTCTCAGAATATGTCGCAGAACCAACATAACGCATCAAACTTGCTTCAAAACCGTATACCCCCAAATTCATCGTACAATAATACTACCTGTATGCCTTCGACTTTGCAAAATTCAACCTCGCAAAATTCTTCGCTTACCACATCTTTAAATCGCACGTCTGTTCAACCAAACAATGAGTCGTCCGTAAACTGCAACTGCACTGCTCTTTCTTCTTATACCCCTACTACAACGGTACTCTTGTCTACTACCAAGGTAGAAGTTTTAGACGCTAGGGGAAATTATCAGACTGTTCGAGTAATTCTAGATTCCGCCAGTCAAGCTAACTTCATTAGTCAAAGTTGTCTAAATCGACTTGGATTACCAAGAAAAACACATTCGGTACCGGTTCTTGGTTTGAACCAATCATCTTCAGTGCCAAAGGCACAAGCTACTGTACAATTCGACCTTTCAAACAAATCGAACCCACCTTTTCTTTTGAAGTTTTTGTTTTGCCGAAACTCTGCTCTGATATGCCTTCAGTAAAAATCAATCCAGCAGATTGGACACACATATCGAACCTAAAATTAGGTGATGATCAGTTCCACACTCCCTCGCCAGTGGATATGCTATTAGGTGCTGAGATCTACGCACATATTCTAAAGGCAGGTCGTGTCCATGGCAAGCCTGGACAGCCGACGGCTATCGAAACTATTTTCGGTTGGGTTCTTTTAGGGAGAACTGAATTTCTGTCGAATCCTCCCTTTCAATCCTATCTAGCTTCGTTCGATTCAGCAATAGAGTCAACAATTAGGAAGTTTTGGGAACTCGAATCAATTCCATCCAATATTCACACATCTCCAGAGGATAGAAAGTGTGAAGCCATCTTCCAATCCACCCTCACCAGGGAGAGCTCTGGTCGCTTTGTAGTATCTCTACCGTTTCGACATGGGGAACCGGATTTGGGAGATACTTATTCAACGGCTTATCGTTGCTTGATGTCATTGGAAGCTAGACTTCAAAAAAATCCTGAGTTAAGAACCTTGTACTGCGGTTTTATGAACGAATACTTGAAAAATGGGCACATGAGCCTCATTGAAAATCCGA
The DNA here is from genome assembly GCA_951848785.1 of Callosobruchus maculatus. Lineage (NCBI taxonomy): Eukaryota > Metazoa > Arthropoda > Insecta > Coleoptera > Chrysomelidae > Callosobruchus > Callosobruchus maculatus. The sequence continues at coordinate 212,864 of CATOUR010000238.1, forward strand.
CACAAAAACCAAAACTTCTTTGCTATTTTCCTCATCATGGAGTGCTTAAGTATGATACTGATAAACCAAAAATCCGAGTCGTTTTTAATGCTTCGGCAAAGGAATCTAAGGGCTTAAGTTTAAATGATACCTTATTGCCTGGCCCAAAATTACAGTCAGATATCACTGTCATTCTTTTGAAATTTCGAATATATCCTGTTGTTTTCATAGCCGACATTAAACAAATGTATTTACAAATCCGTGTAACCGACGCCCATCGAGATTTTCAAAGACTTCTTTGGCGTTTCGACCCTAGTGAACCTCTACAAGAATATCGCCTTAACTGCGTTACCTTTGGTATAAGTTCGAGTCCGTTCCTAGCCATTAGAACTTTAAAGGAGTTAGCAAATTCAGAAAGCTTAAATTTTCCCGAAGCATCAAAGGTTCTTCAAAATGATATATTTATGGATGACATATGTGTGGGAACTTCCACTTTAGAACGCGCGTTAGTATTACAAAACGATTTAATCTCATTGCTTAAGTTAGGAGGGTTTGAACTACGTAAATGGGCAAGCAATTATCCGGAACTTCTTGCATCTTTAGCTCCATCCGATTGCCAAATGCCTATATCCTTTGATAAAGAAGACCCAACTAGCATAAAAGTTTTAGGTCTAAAGTGGGACCCCAAGGCCGATACATTTTCATATACTTGCAATCCTAGGGAAAGCCCATGCACTAAGCGAAATATATTATCAGAATTGGCACGCATATTTGATCCGTTAGGTTTTTTATCTCCAGTGTCATTTTTGGCTAAGCATCTCATGCAAAGGCTTTGGATTTCACAAGTAGACTGGGATGAGATTCCTCCACATCCTATTGTCGACGTTTGGTCCCAATTTAAATCAGAACTTCCATGTCTTTCTCAAGTTTCTCTTCGTAGACATATTTTCTCTGAACATATTCAAAGATGCCAGCTCTTTGGCTTCTGCGATGCATCTGAACATGGGTACGCTGCCGCAGTATATTTGCGCATGGAATTACCAAATGATATCTATCAATCTTCTTTAGTCATAGGGAAAAGTAAGGTATCACCACTTCGAACCATTAGTATTCCTAGGTTAGAGTTGCTTGGAGCAACATTGCTAGCAGATTTACTAAAGTTTGTCATTAGTACATATTCTTCGTTAGTAACAATCGACGAAATCTATGCATTTTCCGATTCCCAAGTGGCTCTTTCGTGGATATCCAGTTCTCCACATAAGTGGAAAACCTTTGTTGCTAATAGAGTGAGCCATATCCAAGAAGCTATTCCACATGTTTCTTGGTATCATATAGTATCTTCGGAAAATCCTGCAGACTGTGCCAGTCGTGGATTAACGCCAAAAGCGTTTATAAACCATCCTCTTTGGTTCAAGGGTCCACCTTGGATCACTTCTCCTCGTTCCGAATGGAAACTCACTTCATTATCTTCTCATCCATTAGACATCTCTCAAATTTCGGGAGAAGAAAAAACCCTAGTCTTATCAACAGTTATTGAACCAAATTTCTTGGATAATTTCCTAGAGAACATTTCTACGATTACAAAAATTCAACGAATTATTGCCATATGTCTACGGTTTATACACAATTCCCGAAAGGGGACTACAAACCTCAAAGGCGCCTTTTCGGCCGTGGAACTTCAAAAGGCTTTGTTGTTGCTGGTTAAAAGAGTCCAGGAAATTCACTTTAATGATATAATTTCAAAAATTCAAAATAATGAACTACTTCCGAAACCTTTTCGCAAGTTGGCCCCATTTCTCGATTCAGAAGGGTTTCTCAGAGTGGGCGGAAGACTTCGTCACTCAGAACTATCCTTCGATGCTAGACATCCTCTTTTTTTGCCTAGAAATAGTAGACTAACAGAGTTGCTAATAATGGATATTCATCAGAGAAACTTACATCCTGGCTTAACTACCGTGCAATATTTATTACGTCAACAGTTTTGGATACTATCCGCTAGGCGAGCAATCAAAAACATTTTGTCTAATTGTATAAGATGCTTTCGCTTAAAACCAAAATCCTACATCCCATATATGGGAGACTTACCTTCGTTTCGCACGTCTCAATTGAAGTGTTTCTCTCACGTTACGTTGGACTATGCTGGACCTTTGAGAATTAAGATGGGAAGGTATAAGGGTGCGAAAATACTAAAATCCTATATCTGCATTTTCGTTTGTTGCGCGACAAAAGCGATACACATTGAGCTGGTGTCGGATTTAACTTCAGAAGCATTCATAGCCGCCTTTCGTCGTTTCATTTCACGTCGGGGTAGATGCACCAACTATAGCGATTGTGGAACTAATTTTATTGGTGCAAAGAATCAACTTCTACAATTTTCAAAACTTGCCGCAGAGAATCTCCAAATCGTTTGGCATTTTAATCCTCCGGGTTCTCCTCATTTCAATGGTTTAAGTGAAGCCGGAGTTAAGTCGATCAAAACTCACTTATTCCGAGTTATCGGTGATCAAATTTTAACATACGAAGAGCTTCTCACAGTTCTCACCCAAATCGAGGCTTTGTTAAACTCGAGACCTCTTTGCGCACAAAGTTCGGACCCTAATGATTTGCTACCACTTACACCAGGACATTTCTTAACGCTTGAGCCTCTGAACTCATGTCCTGATCCCGACCTTTCTACATTGAAACTGAATACATTATCTCGTTGGCAATTAGTTCAAAGACTCAATGCAGATTTCTGGAAACGATGGAAAAATGAATATTTAAACACATTGCAACAGCGATCCAAGTGGACAAGCCCGTCTAACAAAATCCAATTATACGAGGGTTGCTCTATACCTCCGTCAATCCACCAGTACGCAGACAGCTGTTTCACGCTTATTAGCGATCATCAGTGCGCCATAGGTCGATTGACGAAAATAGAGAGCATCAATTCTTTCATGTCACCCAGACATGTGAAGCATGTTGTAGCAAGTGACAGTGTCACTTGCTACAACATGCTTCACATGTCTGGGTGACATGAAAGAATTGATGCTCTCTATTTTCGTCAATCGACCTATGGCGCACTGATGATCGCTAATAAGCGTGAAACAGCTGTCTGCGTACTGGTGGATTGACGGAGGTATAGAGCAACCCTCGTATATCGGCTTTCATACGCAGTAGCGTATAAAAAACCCGCGCTCTCTAGTGGCCAAGTGGATGCACCGTGGCGTCCCGCCAAGGAAATCTGTGCTGATGTTCAGCGGTTCCTTGGTTTGCCTTTACCTTCGGGTACTAGATGGCGCACCGGCAGAACCTTCTGTCACTTGCTACAAAATCCAATTAAATACATTAGTTTTGCTAAAGGATGAAACCAAACCGCCTTTGCATTGGTCTCTGGGTCGCGTAGTTGAGCTACATCCCGGTCCTGATGGACATGTAAGAGTAGTTACAGTGAAAACTCAAAGTGGATTTTTTAAGAGAGCAATAGTAAAGCTTTGCCCTCTACCTATCAATTAGCCAGTTTCTTAATTCATTAGAATATTTGTTTGTGACGTCCTTACGCATAGATTTAGTTTCATTTCATAGTTTCTTTTGCATTCGCATTTTTGCCATTTGGATGGTAAAGTGTGAGTTATTTTTCTTTTTGGGTTAATTTATCATTAGCTTGTTATATCTGTATAAAACGTTGTTTTATAGTGGGCGGAAAATGTACGTGCAATTTTAATTATTAATCCTTCGCTTGCTATTTGTGTTGCCTAATATACCATGCACATTCAAAGGTACACATTTACCCGCCAAGCCAACGGTTACGTTTTTATCCGACCGACGAAAAGTTACAAAAAAAAAAAACGAGTTCGAGTCGATTCCTTAGAAACGTGCAAGACGACACACTCCTTCGACTACTTCTTCGATCTTCATACGGTGATACAAGAAAATTCGTTAGACCATTTTCCGTCCGGAAAAACGGTTTTGAAGATAAGTGCTAAACGAGACCAGGGGGCCCCCAGCAGAGGCAGGCATCAGCGAGACCGATTCTAAGGTAGGTGTCCTTGACTTTGCATGGGTTCTCTATTTACCAAACAAAAAAATACAGTCCACTGAATTCTACATACACTGCGATATTCAATTTTTTCCTGATATCTACTTATACCGAAAATGGTGATTTACACCTAAACGGTTCGCTTTAGGTCCCATGTATGATACATAAAGTCACAATAGAATTCATCAAGGAATCCGAATATGCAATAATATACGGGGTGTTCCATTTAAAAAAACATAACTTTGATACATTTCGTGCTTTTGGGACACCCTGTATAACATGAAAATATTTTTAAAATGTAGCCTTTATGGGTCTCTATCCATCCCAAATTATTATTTTCTCTTTTATCGAATACTTTAGCCATAATGCTCCGTGTCGAATAACGTGAATAACCCTGTATAAAAACAAACTGCTATCACAAAATTGGCCACATGTCGCGCTGAATCAGAACCGCGTGTTAGTGGACGGCAACGGTTTTTTCTGACGGTATGGATTGACAGGCAGGGCTGTCCCGGTTAGATCTGGCACATGGCAAAATCCACTAACATAAAGATAAATCCGCCAGTTTGAACCGCGCCGTTCCAAACCGGAGGATCAATCATCAATCTCTGTGTCTATGGCCAGCTAATGTGAATTTAATCGTCTTATGAGCCGTGAGCCAGCTAGTGTCGTACTTTTTTGAGAAATAGTGAATGCCCTCAACAACTATTTTGAAATCCTGCTGATACCGGTGAGGATTTTTTTTATATAACTGAGCAGACCGCGCAGGCAGAGCCTAAATACCAGAGTACCGCGGCTGCTGTGATAGGGTTATGTTAGGGGAAGTTTGTTAACGCGAGATTTGAATGGGCCAATACCCGCAGGCCCAAATAAATACATCTTCTGGCAGTCCATTCCAAGCCTTGGACTCCCTGGGAATAAATGTGCGGTTGTACCGGTCAGTTCTTGATGTATGAAGAACGACCGTCTTAGGATGAGATACAGCGGTCGCACGGGTACATCTGATAGGAGCAGTGAGCGGCGGAACGATAGAAGATAGCTCAGAGGAGCAGATTCCGTTGGAATATCGGTAGAAGAGTGAGAGGCCACCACCAACACGCCAACACGCCGGTGAAAAAGTGACTGAAGGTGGCGCGTTAAGGCCGGATCGCCAATTAGTCGAATTGCCCTTCTGTGGGCGGCATCTAGTATAGACAGGGTAGTAGGGGCAGCAGCTCCCCAGACATGAGAGCAATACTCCAGGCAAGGTCTGGTCTGGGCTTTATATAGCGTGAGAAGGTTACATGGTGAGAAATACTTTCTGGCTCTAAATAGGTACCCAAGCTTTTTACCAACAGCTGTTGCAATTGACGCGACGTGTTCGTTCAGATCAGATTTTCTGTAATGTTGACTCCTAACAGCTTGAATGAGTGACTCCTTGGCAGAGCCTGGTGGTTCATTAAAACCTGGTGTTGGCTTGGACACTTCTTGTTTGATAGAAGAGAAGAGGAAAAGCCGTCTACCACGACAGAGATTTTACGATCTGAGTGGAAGTCTGCGAGCCAACCGCAAAGCTTAACAGGGAGCCCATAAGACGGGAACTTGTTTAGGAGAGCTGCATTCCACAGTTGATCGAATGCCTTTGAAATATCGAGAGCAACGACGTGAGCCTCGCCAAATGACTGAATGAGTTTGCTCCACACATGTGTCACGTAAGCCAGGAGATCTCCTGTTGATCTTTGGTGTCGGAATCCATATTGTCTGTCGTTGATTAAGTGATGGAGCTCTAATGAAACAAACATACTGAAATAGAGTAATATACAGGGTATTCCTAAATATCATGTACGAACGAAAGAAGAAGATTCTTTGGTTTTTTATAACTGAAATTTCAAATAAACATAGGTCCCAAACGCTTGGTCTCCGATCTACAGGGTGTTGAAATTTCACATTTTTCATTTTTTTCAAAAACTCTCAATTTTTGAGGTATTTAGCTCAAATTTGCAATATAAGAAACGCAATACGAGTTACATAATTGCACATGTCAAACGGTTGGCAGAGTCTACAGGGTGATTTTTTTTCAGGGGTCATAACCCCTTTTCTTACCCTCAACTTCTTTTCGGTGCACAGCTGGTAGATTCAAAAAGCAAAATCATTTTTCCATTTTGTTTAGAAACTTCGTTTTAATCAAACCAAACAGCTATTTAAATACGATAGACATATTTCAAATACATTATTTTCACCTACATAATAAGAGAAGTATACTGATAGTGAGAAGTGTGGGTTAGAGGGGACTACAAAAATTTATGAAGGACAGGCAAAGATAAAGAATATAGTAGTATCTATGTAAACACAAACAGCCGGGAGGCTGTGATGGCCTTGGCAAATAACCAGTATACTTCAAAAATAGTGTGGGACTGCCATAATACCCTAAAGATACTGGCGAAGACCAACAAGATGACATTATCTTGGATTCCTAGTCACATGGGAATAGGTGGGAATGAGAGGGACGACAGGTGTGCCAAGGAAGGTGCAAAACTCTATCATCCAGCCAGAATGAGCATGTCATATATCAATCATACAACATGGTATGCATAGCTGCCACCAGATGGGTGTCAAATGAGCACCAGAAGCTCTGTAACAGAGTGGTGGGGAATGTTCAGTCTAAGAGGATGTTGAGGGGACTCTTGTGTTCTAATACCGCAGATTCTCTCAGATTGAGTTGGAAAGGTGGATTTATAATTGGCTTATGGACGTTCAGTGCACACTTGCAAAAGTTGGAGTTTGATGTGGCAAATCCTGCAGGATCTGCGACGAGGTAAATGAAACAGCTAAGCAAGTCATCTTCGACTGTCCTGTCCAGAGGGAAAGCAGAAACTCCTATCTGAATGTAGGCCAGGAGGGAAGACAGGTGAGCAGAGTCTAATGCATCTCAAAGCTCGAAAAAACTTAGGATGGGACCCTCTTTGACTGGGAGTGCATAATAAGCCTTAAGGCTGAGAGGCAGCTATTAGGGCACTTGAACCCTACTACCCACTACTAAAAAAAGTCTCGCTATTACCCAAACAAAAAATTATCTTCATGATATTTTATACTTTACAGACTCATCCGAACACTGATCAGGGATAGAATCAATAATTATAATATGTCATATAACATTATTGGATATTGTACAACGCCAATTTCTGAATTTTTGGATTTTAATTAACGCTGTACTTAAACTGCCGTTCAACGGCAGCCTACTAAAATGCCGTTAACAGATGTGACGTCACTGAAGTGGCGTATTTGACGGCTTTGTAATCGCTGTACTTAAACTGCCGTCACACGGTACCCCATCCACATGACATTCCAACAGCTTCATCAGTATGTTGCCCGTTAAATTGAAGGTTCTGCTATGAGGAGCAGAATTTCGAAATGCTAATAGGTCTAAATTTGTCTAAACTCTAAATATTTGAGATAGAGGCGGCGCTGATGTATTCCTATGATCAAACAATAAGATAGACAAAATGCATTTAGACTCCGTGCTATTCGGTAGGAAATCATACTTGGACAAACAAACTGAAGTCCATGGATAACAAGCATTTTGATTCCGATTTTATGTTTGTATATTGTTAGTTCGGGAGCTGAAATAATAGAAACACGTGAGAAAACTGTGCCAAACTAGTGATGTATGGAACTCAAATAGAACTAGATGTTTCTAAATGCGCTGAGATTAATCAAAATGATTTTATTAAAAAAAATATAGTGTACACATATTTTGTTTTGCTACTTAACGATGTAACTCAAATTAGACAAACAAACTGCATTATGTCCAACAGTTTTTTTAATTTTTACAAGTTGTTTTTCAACTTTCTTTCATTTGATTGTATTATCCCAAATCTTTTTTTCTCGATGATTTGGTTTCTCTGTACTGGTCTTCTTCTTCTCCTGAAAATTGGTAATATTGAACAAAATGCAATTTGAGTGTTTGCTCCTCTAATTATTGTCAAAGAAATTTAAGATTTGGTGTTCGGTTCTAGGCTTTTATTGAAAACTATACCCAAAAAAAACACATCATGCAACATTATGGGATCTTTTCACAGAAGTTACAGTACTTCTTATCTTTTTCTATGATAATCTTCTTGTTTTGTCCTTTTGGACGACCTCGTTTTTTTATTGGAACAGGCATCTTCATTGTCGGCCATGTGATTTCACTGACTCCAACTTTTCAATAAGATGATTGCTGAAATGCTGACGTCATTTGGAACTGATTCACTGATATAAGCTTCCTCAACTTCAACCGGATCAGATATTATATCCTCCTCTACAATTTCACATGGTCTTAGAGATGAGGGATTTCTGTTGTCTTATACCAGAATTGCCTTGTCACCAGGCGCAGATGATTCTACAGATAACTGACACTGGAATGGTAGATTTGCATTATCTAATACAAAAGCTTTATTCGTACTGCTTTGACCTGGAAGATGCACCTGGTCAAATACTCCAGATTGTTCAACATAAACTTGATTTTCACTTTCGAATACAACTTCATCATTGCTTACAAAAAAACTGAGTCTGATTCTCGCCGCTATTGTTTGCATTTACACTTGCAGCATCACTATCAGTGGCCCATAGCGTTTTAAGATTTCTCAATACATTAAGTCCTTGCTGAAACAATAACATATATGTCCGTTGAGCTGCTCAAAACTAATCGGAAAACTTGCCCCAATCAATGCTAATAATATCCAGATTCCCATAATTCAGCAAAAATTGTCACAATCTTGATGCAAACAAGTCGAAAACAATATAACCGACAATGGAAAATAGCAATTTTTACAAGAAATCCAATATGCTATTAGCGGCATTTTAGTGGGCTACCGTTTGACGGCAGTTTAAGTACAGCGATTACAAATCCGTCAAATACGTCACTTCAGTGACGTCACATCTGTTAACGGCATTTTAGTAGGCTGCCGTTGAACGGCAGTTTAAGTACAGCGTTGAATTAAAGGGAATATTGTGATTTTAGATTGTTACAATCTTATACATAACTTAGTTGATGTAATTTAACTCACCAGGGATAAATATGTTGGTCAAGTAATGTGACATCAAATTCACACATGTTCATAATATCGCTCCAGACCTTTGATATAGACTATAACACCGTACATTAACAAACACAAGTAGGGTCACTCTAAGCTCCGCCCCCAATGTGGTCTTTCCAGCTGTGCTCTCGGATACTACGCAAACTGGCGGATTCTGGCGCCCGGCGATCTCGAGCAGTAGCCGAACGCTAACAGCTGTGGTTTACAGGGCCAGTCCACCTAACACCACCTAACACACGACACGATGCACGGGATACAATCGGTCGAATCTACCAGGGTGCCTAAATAAGTAGTGTTTGTGTGTTATTGAGCGTTTTGCGCGTATTTCACAAAAAAATCCCGGCGCCATGCTCTGTATATGGCCCCATTGTTTTTCATATTTGTGCCTACTTATTCCCATTGATTTTTAAAATATCTGTTTTTAATACCTTAATTTTATCATTGACTTGATTCTTAAGTTTTTTAAATTCATTTTCCAAATTCGTACTTCTCGGCTCTTTAACTTTTTGTTTTTAAATTTTGACTCGGTTTTCAATCATTTCGAGAATTTCTTGATTTATCCAGTCGTTATTTTCACGTATCTTATACGTCTTTTTGAATTCTGAATCTTTTTTACAAGAAGTTATTAAGTCAATTAGTTCCTGAAATGATTGAACTTCCGTAGTTTGAATATTCTTTTCAAATTTTGAGATGAATTTTTTATGAGCTATTCTGTTTACTTCTTTTCTATATTTTGTCGCAAGTACTTTTATGTTTACACCTAACGTTATTGACAACAAATTATGAATGATCAGACTGTTACTGTTACTTACTACTTGAATCGTACATTTCAAATTACTACATCTATCCTACAAAACATGATCTATAATACTCCTTGAGCTATTTGCCACCCCAGTAGCTGCATCTGCAGTTATTGTGTTGAATGGTTTATTGAATAATAAATTATATCCTATCTATACTATAGAATTCATATCTATTGACCCCCGTATAAGTAAAGTGAACGTCGATCGTTGACGTCGACAATATCGGAGTCCCTGTACGAAAACGAGATCGCACTCCTCTGAAATCGAGGTGGCTCGCGTTTGTGAGACTCACATCAAATTCGGCACGGCGATTGACCCTACTTGTCTTTGTTAATGTACGGTGACTATAATGAGTTTGATGGTTTTCCAAGACCGTGTATATGTCGAATGCTTTGTGAGAACCATGTTTACAACGGGTCCACGCAGGGTTATACTTGATTAGTGCATAAATATAAACAAATGCCATAATGAGTCGATATCAGATAATCGAGAGTAATTGGGTGTTAATTTGGATAGCAGTACTTTCACGAAAAATGTATTCATAACAAACAGAAGATAATTAGAATTGCTGACGTAGAATCGATCAATGAAACAGCGTTGTTTACATATGTGTAGATAAATAATCTTCGTAACAGATGTCATGGTTAATCAAATAAATATATTTTTTCATCAGAAGGCAGCATGTGATGAAAAAATGGAGTCTAGTTGATTGACTCAGTACTTCCCACACATAAGGATGGTACCATTTATTATTTTCCCACTGCATGAAGCTATAGTTTGAAATCCCCTTACAACCAAATCATCGCCCACCCATCCGCAAAAATTCCAACACAAAAACTCTCGTAAATAGTTTCTTGCGTCTCTCTCCTTAGGAACTAGGACGCCATAGTTTTTTTCTTCATGCTACAACTGGATGATGCAAAACGATCAGAAGCCTCCAAATCGTCTAAAAACGAAGTTTGAGCTGTTTTTATATTTTTAGTTTTTTTTATTAATGCTGCGCCACCACTGACACGATTTTTCAAAAACACACGCGTTTTCCATACTCGCCGCAGCAGTAAAGTCTGTGTCAAAATTTTATTAAAAACAATCAATAATTTTCGCTTTACGCAATAAACGAAATAAAGCAAAAATCGTATGTATACATCACAAAATTAGTTTCTGTAATAGGCACGCCAACGGTCAGATGAACTTAAAAAATGTAATATGCCGCCAGCTATTTCTTCCTCAGGCCAAAATGGACAAACTCTTATGAATACAACAAATTTTTCAGTTTTACAACCCCCCACCCTCCAACCGCCCCAATTTCACCGTCACCAAAAAAAAGTAGAAATTGATCAGGAACTCCTTAAACGCCTAAAAGTAAAGTTTTATGTGTTTTTATATTTTTACTTTTTTTATTATTGCTGCGCCGCCAGTGAAACGATTTTTCAAAAAAACATACGCGTTTTCCATTCGCGTCGCGGTAGTAATACTGTGTCAAAATGTCATTAAAATCAATGCAATTATTTTCGCATTACGTAATATAAAGCAATACTCGTATGTATACATCACAAATTCTAAGTCCCTTGGTTTCTATAATAAGCAAGGCAATGTTCAGATGAACCTAAAAAAGGGTACTATACCGCTCAGTTTTTCATTCACAGGTCAATGGACAGCCCATTATGAATAAAACAAATTTTTAAGTTTTACAACCCACACTCCCCAACCACCCCAAATTCACCCCCACCCAGAGAAAATAGAAAATGATCAGAAACCCTTAAAACACCCAAAAACAAAGTATGAGCTGTTTTTATATTTTTAGTTTTTTTATTATTGCTGCGTCGCCACTGACACGATTTTTCCAAAACATACACATTTGCCATCCTCGCCGCGGTAGTAATACTGTGTCAAAATTTCATTAAAATCAATTTAACAATTTTCACGTTACGCAGTATAGAACGATCTAAAGCAATACTCGTATGTATATACAAATTCAATGTTCATTCATTCACAGGTCAATGGAGATCCCATTATGAATACAATAAATCTTCTAGTTTTACATCCCCCTCCCGACCACCCCAAATTCACCCACACCCAAAAAAAGTAGAAAACGATCAGGAACCCCTAAAACGCATAAAAACAAAGTTTGAGGAATATTTGATATTTATTTTCCTAATTACTCCGCCCCCCGTTTAACGATTCCCAGATTTATAGGAACATTGCCTACTACGACCCCACAGCATATAGTTACCCAAATTTCATCACAATCCATGCAGCGGTTACTGAGATAGCGACGTTAGAAAACGTACAGCGTACAAATCTACGTCGTCAATGCCATGCAGCTAGTTTATCTGGATATTACCTTAGACCATCTGTGTCCTATAAAAAAACACGTAGAGAAAACTAGAGCTAAAGTGAATATGGGGAACGGTATTATTCGCAAGTTGGTCAACTCCCAATAGGGGGGCCACCCTGGCGTATAGCGGACGACATCTCTTGCCTTTTTCTTTGCTCCAGGTGAACACGGATGCCATGGATGGTTCAGATCGACTCATGCTAACAAACTGGAACCTACCATGAACGACTCCTGTAGGATAATCATGGGCTGCTCAAGGGCCGTATTCATAATCAATACTTAAGGGTCCCTTAATACTTCACGTCCCTTAAGTAAGGTTTTGTGTTTCGACAACTGCTTGAGGGTCCCTTACGTAAGGCTCCCTTGAATAATACTCAAGCAAAGAAATGTCATCATGACATTTCGTTGCAGTCAAGCCGATTTTCTAGGTTAATTTTGGAGTACGGTGTTGTCAGTTTCTATTACATCCGGAAAAATGTCCGGCACAAAACCCGAAATACTGGCACAAAACAAAAAGAGAAGAGAAAACATTCAAATGCATAACAAATTGACTTATATATGAGATATGACAACGTCGCCAAATGAATCCCGCCATCTCGTAGATGTTGCCTAGGAAACAGATACACAAGGAAGGCCACACCTAGGGTATCCCATGAGTATTAATTACTTAAGGAAACCTTAAGTATTACTACAGAGACGACTATGAATATGAGAAGTCTCATGTATGGCAGAACGAAGTTGACACCCTCTATATATGGGCCCAAGACCCCAGCATCTATAGACTTAAATCCAGGAAGAACTTCATTATGCCAACAAATACTCCAAGTCAGTAACCACAATATACTGTGAAGCGGCGGCCAACTTGGAAACCAACTGAAAGCCCCCCTGCCGGATCACAACTGGACTGGAGGATCTGGACAAACCTTAACAGAATTATATGTCAAATGGGCAGGTCTGGGGATAACCTACTGAGACAGGGATACGTACTACGATAAGTACTATAGGGTCTATCATACCATGCTTTCAAAGCATCGGTTTTTGTACTTCAACCCTTATAGCTCACCCCATTTTTTTTCTAACCCCAATAGTTTTTCCTACACAAATTAAGTCCCCATTTTATTTAAAATCTTGTAGTACCCTTTTTTGTACATAAGATAAATAAAATAAGGGTTCGCCTGAGGCGTAATGTTTTCGTAAGAAAAACAGATAAAAAGAAAACTAAGTGGACTTACCATGGACCAAGTGGACATACCATGTTTTCGAAACATTCTTTGTACTTCACCCCCTAAAACTCACCAACAATTTTTGTTTTCAAATAGCACCCCACAGCTTTGCCTACATAAATGAGGTCATTATCTTTTTTAAAGTCTTGTAGTCCTTTGACTTCATACATAAACCCACTTTTTTCGTAATTTCATAAGCATAAGATGAATAAAATAAGGATTTCTTTTAGGAGTAATATTTTCGTAATAAAAGAGGATAAAAAGGGCATTTGGTTTTGAAAGCACGTATGATAGGTCATTCAGTACACTTAAAAACCCACTGCGACCTCGAAAATGTAAATGTTTACCTTTATTTGGGGAATGAAATGGCTGATCAACGAAAAAATATAAAATACTCTACTTCACTTTAGTGCTAACATTAATAAATAAGAAAAATCCTACATCCGTAAAATCCAGTTAATCAAAAAATACATATGATTTAGATTTGGTTATAAAGTGCATGAGGTTCAGTAACACGTTTGAGTAGTCGATTAGAAGTCACGATAAACTGGAAAAGTCAAATAGATAGCGTTTTTTTAGCGAATTAATTGGTTTCACAACGGGATTTGATAAATTACTAATGCGTCACATCGAAACAACACCGATTTTTAAGGGATTATCAAAAACAATACAGAATGATGTGACAGTGTAACAAATTTATCATTAACAAGTTATCAATAATATATAGGTATACAGCTATGATAGCTAACCAAATTATAGATCAGTACAATTAGTTTCAGTTGGTGCTTCAGATGATTCCAAGTAAAATCGACCTTCACTAATATGATTACCGAATGAAAGTTATATTTTATCAGTTGAAATCTGTTTCTAAGAAATGTTCATAATTATATTTATTTCTAGTATAAAAAAATAATTTCCTAAAAATCACTGTAGAAGCTCCCAAGTAAAATCGACCATCGGTGATCTGACTACCAAATGAAAATTATATTTCGACAATTGAAATGCGTGTATAAAACAAGTTCATAACTATTTAATTTTAATTATAAGTTGTTTTTTAAATTCACAATTTACTTGGGATCTTCTGCAGTGAATTTTAGAAAAATATTTTTTATATCTGAAATTGAATATAACTATGAACATTTTTTTAAATCAACCTGCCGGTGGGTTTTTAGGAACATTTTAACTAATAAAATATAATAATAGTAATTTTTGAAAATATTTTTTTTATAATTATAATTAAATATAGCTATGATTTTTTTAGGTAAACCTGTTAGCGGGTATTTAGAAACATATTTCAATTAATAAAATATAATATTTATTCGGTAAGCAGATCAGTGAAAGTCGATTTTATTTGGGATCCTCTACAGAGACATTTTTAAGACATTTTTGATAATTGAAATTAAATATAACTATGAATATATTTTCAGGCAGCCCTGTTGGTGCATGTGTGTTTAGAATTATGTATTTAAATTCTATAATTCGTAGCTTCGGCCGTAGTATAGTTTCAACTCGCGGTAATGGTAATAACTCACTTGTTGATTTACAACTAACTTCAACTGCGAAGATATTACAGTCATTACAGCTCACTGAAGAACAAGTATTTGTCTCAAATGTTACAAATTATTTTAACGTCACTCCAAATAATATACTACAAATTACAGGCTAAATATTCGTCAGAAGTCAGAACGCAAACAAATTCATGTCTTGTTTCTTTCCTAATCTACAGGGTTGTTCATGTTATTCGACGCGGAGCATTATGGCTAAAGTATTTGATGAAAAAGAAAATAATAATTTCGGATGGATAGAGTCCCATGAGGGCTACATTTTAAAAATATTTTCATGTTATAAAGGGTGTCCCAAAAACACGAAATGTATCAAAGTTATGTTTTTTTTAAATGGAACACCCCATATATTATCGCATATTAGGATTCCTTGGTGAATTCTAGTGTGACTTTATGTATCATACATGGGACTTAAAGCGAACCGTTTAGGTGTAAATCACCATTTTCGGTATAAGTAGATATCAGGAAAAAATTGAATATCGCAGAGATTATAAAATTTGCAAGGCTGTGACTCTGCCGTATTACTAAGCATGAAATGCGTCAGCTTTGATGAGACTGTCAAATTTAAATTACGTTTATGCTTGGAGAAATCGCTCGATCAATTAAGGAAACTTCGATCAGGGATAACTTGATTTTTTCAAATGGGAATGCCTAATTCTTTTTATACGGTTAAACCTAGAATTTGATGGCCCTTCTAATGATATAAGGTTGTGATAATCTATCTCTGCTAGCAAAAGGCAGAAAGTTCTGCCGGTGCGCCATCTAGTAGCCGAAGGTAACGGCAACCAAAGAGAAACGTTACTAACAGCAGTAAACTCTTTGGTGGAACGACAAGGCTCGTCCGCTTTTAGCCACCAGAGGCACGGGTTCTGTACGCAGCAGCATATGAAAGCCGATATACGAGGGTTGCTCTATGGTTGCTCTATGCTTCCACTGATGGGTCTATCCTGATTGAGGCCCTAGATTCACTTCAAGACCTTATAATTGTCAACGACGGGTCTGCCACTAGAATCAATCTGCCAGGCCAAAATAAATCGGTAGTCGATGTGACTATTTTGTCTGCAAAATTCTCGTCCTCATACAGCTGGTCTCCCTTGTCCGACACATATGGCTCTGACCATTTTCCTATACAAATTATGTTAAATTCGGTGATTACCGAGGACTTTCTAATTTTTCCTATCTCTAAATGGTCTATGAAGGGCGTTGATTGGCACATATATCGCTCAGAAATTGAAAAATATTTTGCTGTAATCCAAGACTTTAGTAGTGCCAACGATATGATTGTATATCTTAGAAACGCCATCACTAACGCGGCAAATATGACATGCAAAACACTTAAACCATTTTCTGTCAAGTCCCAATCTCCCCCATGGTGGGATGTAGAATGCACAAATCTGGTTAACGCCAGGAAAAGCGCTATGAAAACATACAAATCGAACCTCACAACGGCTAACTTTCTCGAATATAAAAAACTGGATGCGCAATGTAGGCGTTTATTTCAAAGTAAGGCCAAAAGTGGATGGGAAAAATTTTGCAGTGAGTTGAACAGGCAGTCCGCTCCCACAGCCATCTGGAGCAGAGTGAATAAAATCCAGAGATCGAAATCTACCCACTCCCTCAATGAATCTTCCGTGGATACGTTATTCCACAAAATTACTCCCGACTACGTACAGCCCCCATTTTTTTCTCATAATATAGATTATGAACAACATGTCCTTCTCAGCCCTATTACCCAAGAAGAGCTTATTGCAAATATAAATACGTCTAAATGCTCCGCTCCAGGCGTCGATGGAATCAACTATCTTATGATGACAATTTGCCAACAGTGGCGATAAATTTTCTGTGTTCCATATATAACCGGATATTGATCGATGGAGAAAACTGCGATCAGTTCAAACAAGCACTGGTGATTCCCATCCCCAAGTCGAATGACCCTAGTACGTTTCGACCCATTTCGCTTATGTCGTGTCTTTTGAAAACGTTCGAGAGAATTCTCAAATCCAGACTTGAGTGGTGGTTAGAGAAGAATCAGCTACTAACCGAAACTCAATATGGTTTTCGTAGAGGACGCGGTACTATCGATTGTGTGGCCCATTTGGTTACTGACATTCAAATCACCTTCTCGAAGAATACCTATCTGTCGTCTCTTTTTCTGGATATTTCCAGCGCCTACGACAACGTACTGCCAGGTCGGCTGCATGAAAAACTGCTGTATATGGGAGTACCAGTTAACTATGCCAGTACTTTAGTCAACCTATTCATTAACAGAACGGTATTCATTCGATGCAATGGCAACGTAGGAGGCCCAAGATATGTACACAAAGGTTTGCCTCAAGGCTCCGTCATTAGCCCTCTCCTCTTTAATATATATACTCAAGATTTTCACTCTATTGGCATTGAGGGTACTGTACTACAGTACGCCGATGATTTCTGTATTTACACTACAAACAGTACATACGAACAATGCATTCACAAAATGGGTACCATAATGTCACAGTGCAAAAATTATTTCTGGGATCAAGGGCTTGACTTAGCTCCCTCCAAGTCTGCTGTCGTGTTTTTTTCTAGACACCGTCTGCCCCTTACGGATGTCATTCAGTCATCCGACGTTGTTGTGCCTGTACGTCGCGCTCACACATATCTGGGTGTAACCCTAGACGCTAAGCTGACTTGGGATGAGCATATAAATAAGACGCTCATTAAGTGTGAAAAAAGTTTAAATATTATCAAAGCGGTCAACCGGCGAAGATGGGGTGCGGATCCCAAAGTCAATCTCTTGTTCTATAGAGCCTACACCAGATCCATCTTGGATTATGGTTGCATTCTGTATGGTTCTGCCACCAAAACCAGGCTTACAAAATTGGATAGGATGCAGTATAAGGCCCTTAGACTAGTCCTAGGAGCATTCAAGTCGACCCCGACCACCACACTTCTGGCAGAATGTCAAGAAACTCCTCTGCACCTGAGAAGAGTATTTTTAGCCGAAAAATTTGTCTCTAAGGCGCTTAGTATTGGAAATCATTCTATCGTTAATAAAATATCAGTTTTATCAACTTACGATTTGACAATACAATGGTGGCAAAATAAACAGTCTCCCACTTTAGCAGAAGCTTTCCCCAATGTTTCTTCATACGACATCAAAGAAGAAGGCATCCCCTTTTACAATTCAGTGTACAGAATCTCATTCTTGAAACCACACGTCATCATACCATCTAGTATAGAGGCTACCTCCAACTGCAATACCGTTAAAGACCTTCTGGGTGGACTTCACAATCCGTGTGAAGTCTATACGGATGGTTCTAAGATGGAATATGGAGTCGGATGTGCTGTATTTGTACCAAGTACTCAGCGGGGCTTGAAATTCAAACTGGACCAGAAATCTTCTATATTCACAGCCGAATTAACTGCTATTGATATGGCGCTGAACTGGATTATTAGAGATAACACTGCAAATAACCGATACCCTATCCTGTCGGATTCGCAGTCAGCACTGCTAGCTCTGAAAAATCCCAGGACTAAGATATACAGCGATAAAATAGTAGTCTCCATCATGGAAAAACTGATACAAGTAGAAGACCAAAATAAACATATTACCTTTATATGGGTCAAAGGCCACTCGAAGATACATGGGAATGAGAGGGCGGATCAGATGGCTAAGGAGGCAGTCCTCGGTGAACAAGAAATCCTAGGCCTTACTAGAATGGATATTGTTTCCCTCCGTAGGGCCGAATTGAAGGTTAAGTGGGAGGCAGAATGGGCCACCTTCTGCAGGAATAGCAACAACCAGTACTGTAAAGTACTTCCGTTCTTACCTAAAACACCTTTTGAAGAGAGAAGTCACCCCAATAGGATGATACATTCATCATACTTTAGATGCCTTGTCGGACACGGAAATATAAAATCGCATCTTCATCGCATTGGTTTGGATGAAAACGGCACGTGTAGTTGCAACGGAAGCCTCGACGACGTAGCTCACTGGCTATTTCAATGCCAGCACAATCAAGCAGCCACTGAATTTCTTATGGAAGCCCTCAAGAATAAGGGAATACAGTTCCCCCAGAATGCAACATCGCTTATGTATCACTGTGTTAGCAATAGTATTATCCGGCAGATTGTATGGGAATTTTGTCGCAGAGCTCGACGAAAAATCTAATATACATATATTCGTTATGTTGGCAGTTTCCAGGAATGAATGTTTATGGGATGTGTTGATTAGCTTTGCAAACCCTGTGTTTTCCCTTAATGTTACTTACCTCCCTTCCGTTGCCTGTGTTGTGTGTCTTATTAAAGTCGCTATGAAAGGCACCTTAGCGTGAAACGAGTGTCCCTGTATAATCCCAATCGTTTTCGTCTGTTGATACTTCCACGATGTGCTAGGGCTCGAGGGTTGTGTGAATGTAAGGAATGATTGTGTAATTTAGAAGATGGTTGAAGGTAATCATGATATTTTCGTGGCTGAATGGGTCTTACGCCCAAAGCCCAAAGCCAAAAAAAAAAAAATAGTTGTTTTCTTCTACCTGAACAGATTTTACTCCAGCTTCTCTTTGACCAAAGATATGTTACCGCCATTGTTTCTGGTTAGACTTTGTTTGTTGTGAGTAATTTTTATAATCTTGTCCCTTTAGTCTAGTTCGTGTGTATTTTTCAGCTAAGATAGTTGTTTTCTTCTACCTGAACAGGTTTTTGTTTATATTTCGTGGCCTGCTACGTTGCTTATAGGTAGGAAAATTGAAACACGCCGATTTGTTTGAAAATTTCAGAGATTGATATTCATAACATTATATCATTATAAAGGTTATCAAATTCTACGTTTAACCGTAAAAAAAAATTAGGCATTCCTATTTGAAAAAATCAAGTTATCGCTGATCGAAGTTTCCTTAATTAATCGACCGATTTCTCCAAGCATAAACGTAATTTAATTTTGACAGTCTCCTCAAAGTTGGCGCATTTTATGCTTAGTAATACGGTAAAGCTACAGCCTCTCAGATTTTTCCTGATATACACTTATACCGAAATGGTGATTTACACCTAAACGGTTCACTTTAAGTGCCATATATAAAACATAAAGTTACACTAGAATTCACCAAGGAATCCGAATATGCAATAATATACGGGGTGTTCCATTTAAAAAAACAACTTTGATACATTAGCGGGTTTGGGACACCCTGTATAACATGGAAATATTTTTAAAATGTAGCCTTTATGGGTCTCTATCCATCCGAAATTATTATTTTCTTTTTTATCAAATACTTTAGCCATAATGCTCCGTGTCGAACAACGTGAATAACCCTGTATAAATGTTCACTGTCGAATACGTCTAGCGTATTTATTTGGTGGTTCCTGAAAGGTATTGAACTTGAGGAAGAGGTGAAATGTTTTCTAGAGCACAACGATATTAGGTGAAAACGTTCTAATGGCTGTGAGAAAAGAACACAGCATATGACAGTTTGACATTCAATCGACAGATTCAAATAAATCAGCGTGTAGAGGGACTTGTAAGATCTGTAAGAAAAAATGTTGAATATCCACAGTGACCCATTTAGAACTATGAAATATGAAATACTAAAAGACGGAATACAGTGGTCAGTGTCAATAGAACGAATGTTTTGGCTTTGTACTGAATATATGGAACAGAACCGGGATAGGACAAGGATGAAGATGACTATTTTTGTTCACTTTAAATATACATATTGTTCTAAACAATGGTTATACTCGTACATTGGACCAATAGAAAACTATGCTTAAAAAAATATTCCTGATTTTTTTTTATAAAATAGAATCATGCCCAACCCTGCTTGCTATTAAAAAAAAACATAAGAGATATCAACTTACCAAGTCCTAGGTCTGTCCAACACTCCACGATACTCCAATGTACGCTCTTTGAAACCCTATTTTTCATGGCCAATAGCTGGCACAAGTCACTGGCACACAGGTTTTTTTCCACCACGACAGACTGTGCGCTTTCGTTTTCGTTGTAGAAAGTAATTTCTTCCTGTAAATGGAAGCAAAGTATTGAAGCTATGATAAAGCTACATGTCCGTTTACCGTTTTTAACAAGTTAGCAGCACGATGTGGCAGAGATTAAACTGCTCAAATAACGAAACTGTTATGTCCAACAGTGTACAGTCAAACTGTACGCCAAATGTTGACAAAAATCAACATCAAGACTCAGTTCACTTAATTGCTACAAATATATTATTATTTCTTTGTATACGTACGCACAAAGACCAGTTTTGAAGTTCACAGCTTGTATAAGGAGGGTCTAGTACACAATAGCGGCCCACGTATTTTGGAAAAAGTTCATTTTTAACGTAAAAAAAAAAACGTTAGTTGGTTTCTTCCAACTGAACGGGTTTTTGTTTATTGTTCATGGCCTGCTAGGTTGCTTATACGTAGGGAAATTGAAACACACCGATTTGTCTGAAAATTTGAAATGAAATGAAAACTAAAAAAAAAAAAATTGATATTGAGAATCCTCTATCGTTAGATATAGGATTCTTTCCTTGCACGCAGGAAAATCGAAAAACACCGATTTGACTGAAAATTTGGTAAGGTAATCAAATTTTACATTTGATCCTATAAACAGAAATTGGCATTCCCATTTGAAAATATCAAGTTACCTGTGATTGAAGTTTCCTTAATTAATCTACTGATTTCTCCAAGTACAAAACGAATTCAAATTTGACCGTCCGACCTAAAGTGACACATTTCATGCTTAGTTGCACCGCAAAGCCATGGCCTTCTAAGTTTTATTATCGCTGTCAATGTTTTTCTGATACCTACTTATATCAAAAATGGTGATTTTCGCCTAAACGGTTGATTTAAAATTCTATATTCTGTGATACACAAAGACACACTAGAATTTACCAAGGGGATTCTATTAAAAAAAATTATAGTTTGATATGAACCACCCTGTATAAACGTCAAAAATTAAGTTTTGTTTATGATGAGCCTCCCGTAATGGCTTCTAAAACCCTAGGGTGCTGTAGAAGCGCTGCGAGAGGATAAGTGTCGGTGCAGGTTAGATCTGAATCGCTGCAGGTTGTAGCGGTCGGGAAACAAATTCCCCGGTAGTTCATTCCACAGCTTCGAAGTTCTCCAAAAAAGGAATGCTTGAGGAGACTGGTTCCGGGAGTTCGACCTGATAAGGAAGAGCTCGCAAAGCCCCTCTAGTGTTCCTCGTTCGGGCAGCCTTTGATGTTATTATATGGGAGAGCTCACTCAAACATCCTCTGTGATAGAATCTGTAAAATCAGGACAGGTCAGCCAACCTTATTCAATAATCCAGGCTATGGAGGTCCTTTGTGAGATTAGGCGTAACGACTAGTCTAATTGGTCTCTTCTGGGTAGTGTCCAGAAGCTTTTGAGAGTGCTTCGAAGCGCATCACCACATACGAGAGCAATACTTCAGCGATGGTCGGATCTGTGCCTCGTAGAACAGCAGTAGTTGCTCTGTTGTATATAGCTTCCTACAGCGAAACAAGAGTCCAAACTTCTGGGATACCGTTTTAGCAATACCGACGACGTACCTGAGTTTTCTGTAATGTTGAACTGTACTATATTTACTAATCCCCACTTGACAATTGTTTTGATATCTACGTCGATCTGTGAGGTATGTTGCTGTCGCCGACATACCGTCTCCTGGGATGATAGTGGTTTGCCTGGTTCCATGCACGATATTAATGTACTGTCGTTTGCGAAGCTGTAGATTGGATTCATCGTTGATGTACAGCAGAAACAGTTTAGGGGATAGAACATATCCCTGAGAAAAAAGCTGTTCAGCCAGCGCAGGCTAGATGGTAGTCCATAAGCCGCAAGCTTGACCAGAAGTCCCTCATGTCACACTCTGTCGAAGGCTTTCGATATATCAAGTGCAACAATACGGAATTCGCCATGATTTTCAATTGCTCTGTTCCACAAGTGAGTGACGTAGACCAGAACGTCACCCACAGAAGCCATACTGGCGATCATTTATGATGTTATTGTTGTCCAGATATTTCAGTGTGTTAATAACAGTCTCCATAACCCTAGACATGATACTACGGAAAGCCACACTATAGTTGGTGGGACCAGTTTTTTGCCTTTCTTAGGAATGAGTTGGACGCAGCCAATCTTCCAAGCATCGGGAAACACGCTTCGCTGATACGATAATTTGAAGAGCTTGCATAGAATAGGTGCAAGCTCAGCGGCACAGCGTTTAAGGACAATGGCTGGAACTTGGTTAGGACCAGTAGCTTTCTTCGTGTTTAGCTTTTGAGGATGCTTTTTACATACATTGAAATTTGAACTCTGCCATTCTAAAGTTCATGCTAATGGTGGTGGTCGAAGTACTTCCTTCTACAGTAGAATTGGCTGCGAAAAGCCTGCCTAAGATGTCGATGTTCTTTAGGAGTAGAAGCGATGGACTTGTCCTCTCTGGTCAAGGGTGGTGTTGACGAATAGGAAAAGTACAGCTACAGACCAGAATGGTCTGGACGAGTTAGGACGTGAGAGGAGTTTGTTTTTAATTTTTTGGATGTGTTCCTCCTTGCTGCTGTCAATCACGTGATTTTAGCTGTTTGTTAAAAAACATTGAATTAATTGAATTACCCTCCACCACTTTATCTTAATAGATACCTACGTCAAAAAGTGTCGAACAAAAATTACTTCAGTAAATGCTAGCTTTGAAAAGAGAACATTGTTTGGTAGATTTACTAAGTGGATTTCAGTGAAAAGTCACTTTAAATGTTTAAGACGGCCGTTACGCCCCTGATGACCATCTTGGAAATCTGAAAATATTTTTAGGGTCTTCTTATAGCCACTTTAGTAATTAGTGTCATACGCTAGTTTTGGATTTAGTGATATGTCGTGCGTTTATCATTTCTCCATATTATGTGAATATATATTTTATGTAATGTATGTATATATCAGTGTGTATATTATGTGTGTGTATATATAATATTTATTTTCTTAGTTGCCTGTGCTTTTGCTCTAATAAATTTATTATGTTTTGCTCATACATTTGAGATCCTAATTTATACTATGTTTCTCTTTCTTTTGTTTTGTCGGCTCTGTAAAGGCTATCTTTTCTTGTTATTTAATTGTTGAGCACTTTCCCCCCGGTGGTTGAGTGGAGTAGCTTGAAGCTAGACTCCGCCACTGGTTTATTGATTGTTATGTAGAATGCATTTTAAATGGGTAATAAAGACGGTTTATTATTATTATTTTCTTACCGCAAGTCTCTATGGTTCCCGACATAGAGAATACAGGGAACTTATGATGAAAGGGTATTCAAACGTTCTTAGTTATGTCTTTTTCAACTTAGAAGGTTTTGGAATCTGGAACTGTTTTTTACGGCTTTGTTTTCGAATACCGTTATTCACTGGTTGCACTAGGACTGCACTGGATTTCTGTTTTGCATTTCACTGGCAGTTCCAGTGCAAAATTTTTTAACTGCACTCATTTCACTGGCATTTCTACGCTCGAAGCGGTCGAACTGAGTGCAATAATTTCGCCTCAATTTCAAAATGGAAGTGAACCAAGAAAATGGCAGTAAGTTTGAGCGGGAAACTTCAAACCACACCACACCTGTTTCACCTGTTTAGACTTGTGGTTTAGACTGCCGATCTTTGAATATGGTAATACCTAGTTAACTTTCATGATTTTCAGTCAGAATGAGTAGAGTGAACGAAAAGATCAAACGAGGGTTGCTTTCATATGCAGCAGCATATAGAACCGCACTCTTCTGGTGGCCAAGCGAACGCGCCGTGGCGTTCCACCAAGAAGTCTGCTGCTGTTTAGCAGCGATCTTCTTTGGTTTGCCGTTACCTTCAAGTGCCAGATGGCGCAAAGGTAGATCTTTTCTGTCGCCTGCTCTCCAAAAGATCAAATTTTTAATTTCCTTGTTGGAATTGGCAGAATCCAGCTCATCTTCTGAGGATGAACAAATAATGTATTTAGGAAGAAATTCAGGAGAAAACATTCCCAGAATTAGCAAGTACATGGAAACTATTGAACAGTTTTCAGACAATATAGTAAGTAAGTGCAGAGACTGTTGTCTACTGGAAGATCCCAGTGCAAAAGTGTTTCCCTAGATGAACTTTATCAGTATTCTGCTCTCGCACGAAGTGCGCTAAAATGTGCACAGCGAAAAACGCAATAAGTAATTTTTCAACAATGTCTATTGATGTCTATGACATAAAAATTGACTGATAACTTATGTTGTCCAAAAAATGTATTATTCATTTAAAAATGCTAGTAGACCTGGCTGATCTCCGAATTTTGCGAAAAAAAAAATCGCAACGTAAAGAGGACGGTCTATTATGTCGTTTTCAAAAAGAAAATGTGTGGATGATCCACGTTTTTTTTTGAGAAAAAAATGTTTGAAAATCCCAATTTCCTACCTTATAACGTCAACAAACTGAACAAACAACACGACAAAACAAAACAGATACGTCAAAGTGACGTTAAGGGCACGAACCACAAAACACCTGTCGCCATCATACGCTGCGACGTTGCCGCATCTCGCCAACTTTCGGATGCCTGCCGAAATTGTTTGAATAAATGAATAAAACAAATTGAATTTTTAATACCACCCACCCCATCACCCCATTTGCATCGCCTCTTCAAAAAGCAGAAAATGGTCAGGGACCTCTAAAAAAACTGAAAACACGGTTTGACCGTTTTTTTATATTGTTCTTTTTTGTTATTCCTCTGCCGGCACCGCCACACAGCAAGATTTTTAAAAACGATAATCCCTCTATTCTTTTTGTATCTCGGCCCCGGTAATATTGCGGTGTCAAAATCCTCGAACACTTTTTTCTACTTTACTTTTACACCAAATACAACAATACGTATTGCTAAAATCCTTGCACGGTTTTGAACAAAACGACACTTAAATCCTACAGTGTCAGAAATAAATAAAACAAACCATGATTATAAGCTTTTGACTTTGATTGCTCCTAACGTCACTTTGACGTATCTGTTTTGTTTTGTGGTGTTGTTTGTTCAGTTTGTTGACGTTATAAGGTAGGAAATTGGGATTTTCAAACATTTTTTTCTCAAAAAAAAAAACGTGGGTCATCCACACATTTTCTTTTTGAAAACGACATAATAGACCGTCCTGTTTACGTTGCGATTTTTTTTCGCGAAATTCGGAGATCAGCCAGGTTTACTAGCACCAATGATAGCCTTCGATATAAAACATCCTCGTCTTTTGCATCCATTGGATTCAAATGATCTTACCGTCCGGTCGGCGTTGATGAAATAGTCCTCCTCTTCCTCCTCGAATTCCTCCTCATCCAAGCGTTCGCTGAGTCGAGAATACCCGACGTTGCCCGAACACGAGCACTTTCCGCGAGGGAACCGGCATTCTGCAACAAAACGAGAAAAAAAGGTGAGCGCAATAAAAGCTGCGAATAATTAAATTTCATTCAATTCAGAGATGAAAGGACTAGACAGGAGAGGTGGGTATAATGAAATTTTATTAGTGACTCCTGGGAAATGCATACAAAAGGGTGGTGCGTCGAAATTAATGTGGAACGGCATCCACGGCGATGATGAGGTCGACAGAGGGCTGATAAGCAGACGATTAAAATAAACGTCTGCAAACAGTGGCGGCTGATCATTCATTTGCTTGTTGCTGCACGGCGACAGAACTCTACACATTTGAGATGTACAGTTGTATTAGTTTAAGCTTTAAGCCTGTGGTGATCGGGAACGCGCTCCTGACTGCCATATGTTAGAACGCTCCTTTATCTGTCAGGCGACCGAACTTTGACATGGACGGCAGTGAGAGATGATAGGAAAGAAAAGCGATTCAAATTTGTTAATTGTTATAATATCTGTATGAGTGTAATTGTTCGATGAAGTTCAGATAAGTAATGTATTTGACTATTACTACATCAGATATTATTCAGATATTTGTCGGATCATGAGTGACTTTTCATAGAGCAAATAGTTCCATGTTCATTTTCAATCTCAGCTAAAGATACAGTTCTGTGATGCCTTTTATTTTTATTTTTCCACTTGGAGATGGGTTGTCATGGTTTTGTTTATTTATTACGGGCAGGGATCGTTTTTGGAAACAGGAAGAGTTCAGACACCAAAATTTAAACAAGGCATTTTTGAGTCTTTTTCACGAATATTTGCAGGTATGTTGTCTTTTGAGTTTGTATTATTAACTAATGTGGTCTGGCTACAATATTTAAAGTGTTTGACAACGTATACTATACATCCCGCCTTTCAGACGACCTTATATGGCGTTGGGTCTCCGATTTACGTCTACTCTAGGTATTAGGCCCTGAGGGATTGCAGGCTGGTGGTGAGCAGAGACAACTTTGTCTTATTTAGGTCTATCTATTTCAACCTTTACTGATCCTCTTTATTTATATACGATATATATTTTATGGTTGTGGAAACCGTGGGCGACTGGCCGGGACGACCTAATCACTTATCGAAAGGGTTGACTCACGTGTTTTACGAACTATACGGTTTCCTCTAACCAGCCCTTTTATATGTTGTTTATTATTTATATTTATTTATTGATCTATTTATATGCTTATATACCATGCTTGCTATGCTGCTATGCTTGCTATACTATGCTTACATTTTAGATATCCTATTCCAATTACATCCTTTATTTACTCCTTTATGTGTTGGTTATATTTATTTATATATGCTGATATTTTACATTTTTCCACATCCTATCCATATTTCTCTCCCTGACGTTGAACATTTACACTGAACGTTTAAAACCATTTCTTTATCATACAATATCAATAACAGAGCCAGATTACCACTATTATTAAGACATTTTTGAATCGTATTTTTCAACATACCAATATAAATACTTCACCGGTAAAATATATGAATTACAAAGCACTCATGATTTGATAAATACAAGAGTCAAGTAATAAAACCATACCATAAACACTCAGCACTCACGATTAATAAATACAAAACAAATGTTAAGAAACAAATAATAAAAAAACAGTATCATAACATTTCTGTGTTTTGATTTCATTCTCTCTGAGTTGGTACACATGCATGCTAAAAGAATCTGGTTATCACAGGCACACATACAATATTGGGTTCTAAATTCCACCACTAGACATCTTGATCACTTTGGCTATTTCAAAATTTGGTATCGGTTTTGACAGTGACCTGTTGCTCACTACAAGCCCTGACCGACAATCGACGTTTCCTTTAAGGAACATAGGCGGCGTGGCACATATTTCGTTTTTGGTAGGAAATTAACAATTTATGTAGATACATACTACTTAGAAAATACTTATTGGAATTTTGCATTTGCTCTATCAAATACGCTTGCTCACTTTGCGCCTCTAAAGGGCTTTTAGAATGTTCGGCTTTTCATCGTTTAATAAATTCTACGGTCAGTATATACGCCACTTATTAACAAGAGGTTTTCTAGGGGTAAAATTGTGTTGGTCGGAGAGTGTGGGGTTCTAGAGCTGAAAATGTTTTTGTATCATAATAATTAATTATGCAATTATGCTGTCCATTGGCCTGTGAAAGAAATACCTGTGAAAGAAATACCAAGAAGCACTTTTTAGGTGCATATAAATATTGCCTTGCCTATTACAGAACAAAGGGAACTAGAAATAAAAAAATGGAGTCAAGTTGATTGACTCAGTAACGGTGACATCGTTTTATTATTTCCCATTGCATAAAACTATAGTCTGAGATTCTCTTGCACCAAATCGTCGCCCGATCTTCGTAAAAAACGTACAACACAAAAATTCTCGTAAATAGCTTCTTTCATCTCTCTCCATAGGAAGTAAGACGTCACAGTTTTTATTCTGCAAGCTTCAACCAGCTTCAACTTGACAAAGCAACAGGAACTTTACAACTTCCAAAATCGCCTAAAAACGAAGTTTGGGCAGTTTTTATATTTTTAGTTCTTTGATTATTGCTGCGCTGCCACGGACCCAATTTCTAAAAGACATACGCGTTTTCCATCCTCACTGTGGTTATAATACTGTGTCAAAATTTGAATAAAATCAATTCAACGATTTCCACGTTACACGATACAGAACGATCTAAAGCAATACTCGCATAGGTTTACATTAGAAAATTCTTATTGGTTTGTGTAATAGGCAGGTAATGTTCGGATGGACCTAAACAAGTAAACCCCCCACGCCCCAACCAGCCCAATTTCACCCCCCACCAAAAAAACAGTAGAAAATGATCAGGAACCCCTAAAACGCCTAAAAACAAAGTTTGAGCTGTTCTGATATTTTTAGTTTTTTCATGATTGCTGTGCCACCACTGACGCATAAAAATCATAAACGTTTTCCAGCCTCGCCATGGTAGTAATCCTGTGTAAAAATTTCATTAAAATCAACTTAATAGTTTCCACGCCACACGATACAGGATGATCAGAAGCAATAAACGTAAGTATACATAAGAAACTTCCGTTGGTTTCTGCCATAGGCAAGGCAATGTTCGGACGGACCTAAAAAAGGTTATTATGCCGCTTGGTCTTTCTTTCACAGGTCACTAAACAGCCTGTGATGAAAACAACAAATTTTTCAGTTTTACAACCCACCCCCCCCGAACCACCCCAAATTTCACCCCCACCCAAAAAATGATCAGGAACCCCTGAAACGCATGAAAACGACCCGATAGCATATCGCTACCCAAATTTCATCAGAATCCGTACAGCGGTTACAGATTAGGACGCTAGAAAAAAGCCAACAGACAGACCGACGGAACTGAGTGACATGGAGTTTCGTTATGTGGACATCATAAAACACCCAAATGCGTATTATCTCAAAATCTAAAATTTTCGCGATCACAATGCTTCTCATCCATCGGTGTGGGAAGTAAAAGCAGCTCTAACTTCGTTTTTAGGCGATTTGAGGTTCCTGATCGTTTTCCACAGTAAAGTAAAAACCAACCAAACCGATAGGGGATAGGGGAGTATTGTCATCGCGAAGATTTTCGATTTTGAGATGATTTTTGGGCGTTTGAGGATATCAACATAACGAGAATTCACGTCATTCGGTCGGTCTGTCTGTCTATTGGCGTTTTTCTAGCCGCTTAATCCCAGTAATCGCTGCTTGGGTTATGATGAAGTTTGGGTAGCGATATGATGTGGTGTCGTAATAGGTAATGCTGCTATAATTTTGAAAATCGGTGCATTAGCAGTGGAGAAGTTAGTAAAAAACTAAAAATCAGTACCTTTTCAAACTTAGGCGTTTCAGGAGGTTCCTGATCCTCCCATTTCTTTGGAGGGGGTGAAATCGGTGGAGGGGCAGGTGAGGAATATGAAACCTCAAGCAATTGTTGTTTTTATAAAATACTCTACAGTGAGCTGAACAAATTGACTTTTGGTGATATCTTGTGCTTTTAGTGAGACAACCACATAATCTTTGAAAAACCACAGCGAATCGCAATTGTTCCACTTGCCTTGTAATGAAAACCACATATAGCTGAAAATAAACTTTACTGACGTTTCGGTCGCCTCAGTGTGTGTCGCCAAAGTACAAAATTTGACAAAAAAAAACAATTATGAATAAGTCACATTGTTTGATGATCAGTATTTGTGCACGTAACATGAAAATGTTGTTCTACTAATAAAATGTTATTTTGTATCTGACTAAAATGAATGAGAGTGTGCAGTTCGGTGAAGCGTCATTTTTTCCGCAATACTTTTAATAGACCGATTTCATACACGTGCGGCTTTTACGAGTTCTTTTATAGCGCTATAAACTTTTATCACTTCACTTGCACTTTATAATTGAATATGGTTGATTAACTTCTCGCCAAAATTACAGTTCAGGTTTTGTATAGTCGATTTTCCTTTCATTTTTGGAACGACCGAGCATTTTGGATGTTTCATTTAACTCCAGTTCCTTATTTGATCCTTTTAAAAAACAACACATTTGCATATGTAACATGACAAAAAAAATGGTATCCATGACGCAAGCTGCTCGGACAACTTCGCAGGCTCTGGACTACACTGTTGCAGGTTATGGTCATTGGGTCCCTAGGTGGTATGAGGAATACGCCGCTCTCTGCACTACGTGCAAGAATGTAGAACAGTCAATCTTGGATCCCGTCGTCTTCTCAGGGGGCACGATTCGCGGACCCAGTGATTTCTCATCTCACGGTGAGTCGGAGCCCGGGCTTTGTTTTTTGAATCCACAAATACCTATAGTTTTGACCTCAAGGTAGAGTTCACCAAAGGAGCTCTTCCACTCACACCTTGGATTATTGGATAATTCGTTATGGGCATGCAGAAGGGTTGTAGGAGTGAATTGGGGCTTGACTCATGAGGTGATGTTCTGGCTCTATACTACAATCGTTAGGCCCTCCTTATTGTATGGATCACTGGTGTCGTGGCCATGTGTGAGGATAGATACAATCAAAGCAAAGCTAAATAAAATTCGACGCTTGGCTCGTGTTAGTATAACAAGTGCTGTACGCACTACTCCGTTGAGCGCGTTAGAAGCACTGCTGAATCTCCCTCCACTCGACTTTGTAGCTCAAGGGGCTCAAGGGGAGGCAAGGGTGTCTGCGTTCCGATTGTGGAGTCAAGGCAGTTGGTCCTTTGTGAATCCTGGCAGGGGACACTCACTTACCGTGAGGTATCTTACAAAGGAAGAGTGGGGGCTAAGCGGCAGGCGGCCTTTTGAGGGGAGAGGGCCAGTCTGGTACACCGACGGCTCACTGACTGTCGAAGGCTCCGGCGCTGGGGTCTATGGGCCAAAAACAAAGCTCTCCCTCTCTCTTGGGGAAACATCGCGGTATTCCAAGCAGAGATATATGCGATTTTAGTTTGTGTCTTTCGCATTTACGAAATTCAGAGGCCAAGCAGGCGGATCACCATCTGCTCTGACAGCCAGGCAGCATTAAAAGCATTAAGTGCTTACAGGTTTACATAAAGGCTCGTTCTGCAATGTAAAAAGGTCTTGGATGACATTTCGGCGAGACATCAGGTGTCACTTATATGGGTGCCGAGTCATGCTGGAGTTAGTGGTAATGAAATGGCGAACGCGCTCGCAAAGCGGGGTCCTGAGCCGGCTTTGGGGGCTGGCAGCAGGTACCATAAGAAGGAAAATAGAGGTGTGGTTGCAAAATCAGCATCTTATCAGATGGGGAGGAACATCTCCGTCAAGCTGGAGAACTTATTTCAGGACCTCTGGATAAGGTGGGACGGTTCTGTCTCTCGCTGGTCAGAATCCAACTAAGGTTACTTGTCGGCCTGCTATCCGACCATACACCTTCAAACGCCATTTGTATGTGATGGGGATGGTAAATGATCCGACATGTACACGCTGTGGCGAGGAGAAAGAATCCTCGGCACACATTCTTTGTCGTTGTGAAGCCCTTGGGTATCACAGGCAGACTATACTCGGTTCAAGGGTTCTTGAACCTCACCTTTGAGATGAGGGCTGGACTTGGGAACTAGGGTAAGGAGAGGTGCAAAAGGGCCCGTTGGTAGGCCTATGCACTGGTGCACCACCACCAGAAAGCCTCTCTCCCTCTTTCATCCATTCATTCAGACCTTGGATACACATTAAACGTTCTAAACATATCATTACATTATTAAGCCGTAATAGACAGAGGCCTCGCTACGTCAAAAAGGTTACTCGGTAAAGTAAAAAATTTGTCATTTACAGGTTCGTTGGTTATCAACATAGGAATAGGTGGGTTGTCAGAACGCACCGTATAAAGTAAGGGTGGGGTTAAACATGCAATTTTTTTCGCATAATAAATAATGAAGTACAGCCCTAAATATTTGCAATAGAAACGGAAATATTATAGGAAAGTAGGGAAAAAATTGTCAGAAGTCTAGGCGTCAGGGGGCGCATAAGTTGCGAAAAATTTTGCAACGATTATGTCACTCGGTACACTTCTGACAATTTACATACTCATTCTTTGAGTCGAACAAGTCGTCACAGGGCTAGGGGGATTGATAGTAAGAACATCCGTGTTCCACTTAATTTATCTAGAACTTATTACTTCCCACACCAATAGGTGAGGGGAGTATTGTGATCGCGAAAATTTTCGATTTTGAGATAATACGTTTTTTGGGCGTTTTATGATGTGTACATAACGAAAATCCACGTCACTCATTTCCGTCGGTCTGTCTGTCGGTCTGTCGGTCTGTCTGTCTGTCTGTCGCGTTTTTCTACCCTCGTAATCTCAGTAAGCGCTGCATGGATTGTGATGAAATTTGGGCAGCGTTATTCTGTGGGGTCGTAATAGGTAATGTTCCTATAATTTTGAAAATCGGTGCATAGGCGGCGGAGTAATTAGCAAAAAACAAAAAAAATTAAATATTGCTGAAACTTCGTTTTTAGGCGTTTTGGGGATCCCTGATTATTTTCTACTTTTTTTGGGTGGGGGTGAAATTGGGGTGGTTGGGGGGTGGGGGGTTGTAAAATTGAAAAATTTGTTGCTTTCATAATAGACTGTCCACTGACCTGTGAAGGAAGACCTGGCGACATAAATAACTTTTTTAGGTCCATCCGAACATTGCCTTTGCCTATTACAGAAAGCAAAGGACTTAAGATTTTTTTTGATGTAAACATACGAGAGTATTGCGTCAGATCGTTGTAACGAGGAAACTGTTGAATTGATTTTAATGAAATTTTGAAACGGCATTACTACCATGGCGAAGATGGAAAACGCGTATGGTTTTGATAAATCGTGCCAGTGGCGGCGCAGAAATAATAAAAAAACTAAAAATATAAAAACAGCTCAAACTTCGTTTTTAAGCGTTTTAGAGGTTCCTGATCATTTTCTGCGTTTTTTTTTTGGGAGGGGGTGAAATTGGGGTGGTTGGGGGGTTGGGGGTTGAAAAATTAAAAAAATTCTTATACTCATAATAGGCTGTCCATTAACCTGTGAAGGAAGATCTAGCGACACAAATCACCTTTTTAGGTGCATCCGAACATTGCCTAGCCTATTACAGAAACTAAGGGACTTAGAATTTTCTGTATACTATGCGAGAATTTATTGGTCTAAATCGTTTTGTATTTTGTAACGTGGATACTATTAAATTGATTCTAATGAAATTTTGACACAGTATATTGTTACCGTGGTGAGAATGGAAAACGCGTATGTTTGTTAAAAATCTTGTCAGTGGCAGCGTAGCAATAATCAAAGAACGCGACAAGTATAAAAGCAACTCAAATTCGGTTTTTAGATGTTTTAGGGGTTCCTGATCATTTCCTACCAGTTTTTTGTAAAACTGAGAAGTTTGTAGTATCGATAATAGGCTGTCCATTGACCTGTGAAGGAAAGACATAGCGGCATAAGACAATTTTCGGGGGGGGGGGGGGGGGGGGGGTTAGCAATTATTTGGTTGCAAGCGATCTTAGACTAAAGCTTCATGCTATGGGAAAATAATAAACTGGTATCAGCGTAATGTGTGGGAAGTACTGAGTCAATCAACTTGACTTCATCTTTTTTACTTCCCACACCGATAGGTGAGGGGAGTATTGTGATCGCGAGAATTTTCGATTTTGAGATAATACGCTTTTTGGGCGTTTTATGATGTGTACATAACGAAAATCCACGTCACTCATTTCCGTCGGTCTGTCTGTCTGTCGGTCTATCTGTCTGTCGGTCTGTCTGTCTGTCGGTCTGTCGGTCTGTCGGTCTGTCGGTCTGTCGGTCTGTCTGTCTGTCGGTCTGTCGGTCTGTCCGTCTGTCGGTCTGTCGGTCTGTCGGTCTGTCGGTCTGTCGGTCTGTCGGTCTGTCGGTCTGTCGGTCTGTCGGTCTGTCGGTCTGTCGGTCTGTCGGTCTGTCGGTCTGTCGGTCTGTCGGTCTGTCGGTCTGTCGGTCTGTCGGTCTGTCGGTCTGTCGGTCGGTCGGTCTGTCGGTCTGTCGGTCTGTCGGTCTGTCGGTCTGTCGGTCGGTCTGTCGGTCTGTCGGTCTGTCTGTCGCGTTTTTCTACCCTCGTAATCTCAGTAACCGCTGCATGGATTGTGGTGAAATTTGGGCAGCGTTATTCTGTGGGGTCGTAGTAGTTATTCTGTGGGGGCGGAGTAATTAGCAAAAAACGAAAAATTTCAAATATGCCTCAAACTTCGTTTTTAGGCGTTTTAGGGGTTCCTGATCATTTTCTACTTTTTCTTGGGTGGGGGTGAATTTGGGGTGGTTGGGGGGTGGGGGGTTGTAATACTGAAAAATTTGTTGTATTCGTAATGGGCTAACCATTGATATGTGAATGAAAAACCTAGCGGAATGATACACTTTTTTAGGTCCATCCGAACGTTGCATGCTTATGAAAAACCACGGGACTTAGAATTTGTGACGTATACATACGAGTATTGTTGTAGATCGTTTATATTGCGTAACGCGAAAATTATTGAATTGATTTTAATGAAATTTTGACACAGTATTACTACCGCAGCGAGGATGGAAAACGCATATGTTTTGGAAAAATAGTGTCAGTGGCGGCGCAGCAATAATAAAAAAACTAAAAATATGAAAACAGCTCAAACTTTGTTTTTAGGCGTTTTACGGGTTCCTGATCATATTCAATTTTTTTTTGGGTGTGGTGAAATTGGGGCCGTTGGGAGGTGGGGGGTAGTAAAATTGAAAAATTTGTTGTAATCATAATAGTCGGTCTATTGACCTGTAGAAGAAATACCTAGCGGCATATTACACTTTTTTAGGTCCATCCGAACATTGGCTTGCCTATTACAGAAACCAATTTTGTGATCTGTACATACGAGTTTTGCTTTATTTTGTTCTATGTATATTGCGTAATGCGAAAATTATTGAATTGATGTTAATAAAATTTTGACACAGAATTTATTACCGCTGCGAGAATGGAAAACGACTCTGTTTTTGAAAAACCGTGTCAGTGGCGGCGCAGCAATAATCAAAAAACCAAAAACATAAAATCAGCTCAAACTTCGTTTTTAGACGAGTTGGAGGCTCTCGATCGTTTCGCATCGTCCAGCTCAAGCATGCAGAAAAAAACTGTGGCGCCCTAGTCCCTAAGGAGGGAGACGCAAGAAACTATTTACGAGGGTTTTTGTGTTGGATGTTGTTTTTGCGGGCGGATGGGCGATAATTTAGTTGCAAGGCGATTTTAGACTATAGCTTCATGCAACTATTCACGAGGGTTTTTGTGTTGGATGTTGTTTTTGCGGGCGGATGGGCGATAATTTAGTTGCAAGGGGATTTTAGACTATAGCTTCATGCAATGGGAAATAATAAAATGGTATCATCATTATGTGTGGGAAGTACTGAGTCAATCAACTTGACTCCATTTTTTTTGTTTTGATATCAAATTTGCTAGTAATTAGGACAGTTTCTAAATAATTTGATATCAAATTTCATCTAAAATATTAGCTCAAAAACCCGTATGACATGCTACGAAATTTAATACCAAATTTGATCGCAAATTTGATAGCAAATTTAATATCGTGTCATACGGATCTTAGTAAGTTCACTATCTTCTGCCTGTACACTGTTGGCACACCCTGTATTAGAACGGTCGATGATTGGCAGGGTGAATTTCTGACCCACATATCCACCTTCGTGTTCGGCGCTGGATTATTTTGACGTACAACTGCAGGGCGCAACGTAGCAGCTTAATTTTTTAGTGCGCTCTGATATTTCGCTCCGCTTGCCCAAATCCCCGTTCTGTTTCCGTCTGTATACAGGTAATCCAGTTCAACATAAACCCTATGATCGATACACGATGTCAGATTCTGTTAGCAGCCAAATGGTCAGTCGGTATACGAATCGTGTTGCAGAAAAACGGATTTCTGAAAGTTAACATGTGGCTGTCTCCCCGATTCGTTGTGCTTCACTTAAACATAAATAAAAATGCATCTGATTGAATTAAACTACTATCGTTTCGGCTGCCTTTCTATAGCCTTTCTCAGTGCCAACAAGGTCAACCTAAGCACCGTACATTAACAAAGACAAGTAGGGTCACTCTAAGCTCCGCCCCCAATGTGGTCTTTCCAGCTGTGCTCTCGAATACTACGCAAACTGGCGGATTCTGGCGCCCGGTGATCTCAAGCTAAGAGCTGTGGTTTACAGGGTCAGTCCGCCTAACACCACCTAACACGCGACACGGTGTACGGGATACAATCGGTCGGATCTACCGGGGTGCCTAAATAGGTAATGTTTGTGTGTTATTGAGCGCTTTGCGCGTATTTCACAAAAAAATGCCGGTGACATGCTCTGTACATGGCCATGTTTTTTTTATATTTGTGCCTACTTATTCTCATTGATCTTTAAAATATCTGTTTTTAATACTTTAATTTTATTATTGACTTGATCCTTAAGTTTTTTAAATGCATTTTCCAAATTCGTGTTTCCCGGTTCTTTAACTTTTTGTTTATAAATTTTGACTCGGTTTTCGAGAATTTCTTGATTTATACAGTCGTTATTTTCACGTATCTTATACGTATTTTTGAATTCCGAATCTTTTTTACAAGAAGTGATTAAGTCAATTAGTTCCTGAAATGATTGAACTTATGTAGTTTGAATATTCTTTTCAAATTTTGACATTAATTTTTTATGATCTATTCTGTTTACTTCTTTTCTATATTTTGTCGCAAGTACTTTTATGTTTACACCTAAGGTTATTGACAACAAATTATGAATGATCGGACTGTTACTGTTACTTTACTACTTGAATCGTACAAATTACTACATCTATCTGACAAAACATGATCTATATAATACTCCTTGAGCTATTTGCCACCCTAGTAGCGGCATCTGCAGTTATTGTGTTGAATGGTTTATTGAATAATAAATTATATTATATCTATACTACAGAATTCATTTCTACTGACCCCCGTATAAGTAAAGTGAACGTCGACCATTGACGTCGACAATATCCCACAATCGGATTCCCTGTAAGAAACGAGACCGCACGAAGGGAACCCCTCTCATATCGAAGCGGCTCGCATTTGTGAGACTCACATCATAGTCGGCACGGCGAGTAACCCTACTTGTCTTTGTTAATATACGGTGACCTAAGTGACAGATCGGAATGGGCTCTAGGATAACCCCAACATATGTCGAATGAACTGTTGCTTCTTGGGCTGTTCGGCCGGTGTCGGCGCGCTTCGCTGCTTCACGTTTCGCCAACACGAGTGGTCGGCATCCTCAGAAGCTGATGTCACCTATCCGTCGTGTTCCGAGAGACTGTTTGATCCCCTTGATCGGGGGTGCACAATATGCCTCAAAGCTGAGCGGCAACTATTAGGACAACTAGCACTATATTACAAACTCGAAGGTGACACTCAACTTTTCTTCTACAGTATACCTTACCTTTTTTCAAAATATTAGAATGATGATCTGTAAAGGCTGGTCCAGTCGCTACGTTTTCTATATGGTTTTGTCTGGCCAGTTTCAAAACTTGATGGTCGAGAAGGACTATATCGGGGTTATTTGCCGGTACAAGCTCGAGCGTGGAAAACGAGTAGTTCCAGTAAAACCGGCATCTCTCGTTATCCACAACGGACCCTATATCCCCTGGAGGGTATGGCAGCACCGGTGTCTCATCGATAGAGCACTCGTAGAGCCACGTTGCGCCGATGGACGTAAGTCGTCCCAGCGTACGTCTTACACGCCGACAAGAGATGCATAAGCGTCTCTGGCGCCTGTAGGCAAGCTCTACAACGGGTGTCAGGTACATCTGCACCCATACCCCTTTTACGGTATACCAAGGTGTTGAAGACGCCGTCTTGGCAAGCCATTTTAAAGCCCGACTTAAACCCACTAGACTAGGTCTTTATGTCGATTTCCTTCAGCTCGTTCACTTTCCAGTGTATAGCACCAGAGGTGTATAATAACAATAGGACCGCAAGCATGTTTGTGGCAGCGACTTTGTTCTTGACGGACAGTTGTGATGACCAAATCTGCCGGAGTCGGTGAAAATACTTGCAACTTATTAGTATTATATAAAAAACAAAAAAAAAGTGCGGCCCGGGCTCCGAAATACCGAGATGCTGTTCTATCACCCAGTGACTACTCCTCACACCGTGAGAAGTATTATTATTATTAATAACTCATTCGGACTATTTTTAACAGCACAAATAAAACCACTCAGGCTACTCCATTGTAATTTTTACATTGTATTAAGAGGCTTACATTTGCAACAGTGATACAAATATTTAGTGACTGTACCTCCTACGACTGTGGAAGCTGAAAGAGCCTTCTTCAGCGGTTTCATTTGCTAACAAACTTAGATCGCGCCTAAATGACTCGACTCTAGAGACTTTGGCCTTCCTAAGGTCATATTTTATTTTTACTAGGCAAATCTCAAATATTTAAAAATTATTTTAAATTGCACATTTAAATGAAATGAAAATGATAGATTGCAGTTGCACAAATTGTGTTTGTTTTGGTCGGTTATAAATTCATTTCGTTTGTTTAGCAATTGCTTTGGCAAGTTATATTTATATATCTTTATAATGAATGTATTTTGAGGTAAACTTTGGGATAAAAAACTCGTTTAAAGTAACCCACAAAACATATAAATTTATTGAAATAATTGATTTTATACAGAAGTTGTACATAATACTTATTAAAAATTACAGAGGCATTGTTTTAACGTTTCAATTGGAATACGGAAGAAATCTTGTTCGCAAATTTTCATTGAATTTACGTATTTTTATGAAGGAAAAGTTCTCGAAAAAGTTGCATTGCCAAATTTTTGGGTTTCAGTCGGTTTCTTCTATCGGTCATGATTTCGCCTGCATTGGACAACACGCATTTAGAAGGAACTGGTTGCAGGAATGGACAGGCATCTGAATGCAATGTTTCGAATGTGTGGATTTGGATATGACGATCAAAATTCAATCGGATCGGTAGATGTTCTTATAAGATCGGCAGATGGATATTGGTGAACTGCAGCCTCGGCCTCTGCACAAGAGTTATTATTTGGTGCTCTTCTTTCATTTAATTTCACACAATTACTTTTAAGTTGTTTTTGTGCACATGTTCTCCATCAATAAATACACAGCTTGAGAGAAGAAACGTAAACAAATAACGGCACTGGCTGGATTCATTCATGAACCAGAGGGAAATCTGTGCAATTTTAAGGGTCTAGGGTATAACGCGCGAAATCGAGAATCCATGAAAAGACCTATTCCCGTGTTAGCGAGGAGGCGTGGCCGCCTGTTCCATATCTCCAGTGTGTGTGTCTAAGATGAGGGGAGATAAGTCCAAAAATCCAAAGGTAAGGTCAAAAGGTAAGGTCCAAAGGTCGCATTTCCAAGCTCCTGACGTTACCTTTAAACTTACAGTAATGACTCAAGGAACAAATTGAAGAAGAAAGCTTGCGCTTGTGCAACTATTTAGCCTTTTTTGATATCGTGTTTGGTTGTTAAATATAGGCATTTATAGAATGTATGATTTTGCATTACGAGTTTTTTAGCGCATTAAAAAACTTTTTTGAGAAAATCGAAAATAGTTGTCATTCATTAAGGTCTTAACTATCGCCTTCTGAAATATTATATATGAAGTTTGAAAATAGAGTGAGTTATGCGAGAAATTGTGTCCGTGTTTTACATGGCAAATACGTGTATAAATGTGTGTATCCAGGCCCCTTAATGCCGCAGAAAACATCGATAGGCCTATCGGATTATCGATAGTCCGATGATCATCGATATTTAGTGAACACTAGGTTTGGCGAGTTGTATAATCTAAAATATTTGGAATGAAAGGTGCTTGTTTACTCCGCAAGAGAGAGATGATTCCAATCATTTCGTTCACATTTCTCCGATTTTTCTGTGAACCAAATGATTGGGAAAATATTTGTTATAATTACACTGTCTGCCTCTATGCGTGAGAAATACAAGTTACTTATTCACTTACTCACAATGTTCGCCATCTTCCTTATCATCGTTCCACATATCCTGCACTGAGAACTTTAGGTCCACACGTACGCACCCTGCCGTCACAGTCACATCCAAACTAACACTAATTTTTTTAATCAATGCGACAACGACACCGTTCTCGAATTACGATCAATCAAAATTCTATAATAATAAAGATCACCTTGGTTTTATCTCACTTCAAGGCTACTGAAAAGTATGACGAAAACAAACGTATAGTTCATCAACTTTAGATGACCCCTTCATAAATATAAAAACCCCCACGTATAAAGAGGGATATTACATTTTGGGTTATGATCACAATATTTTATTAAGTAGATTTCAAGTTACCTCTCTAGAAAATAGATAGTTCACAAACTTTAGCACAATCAAACAGACTGCATAACTCTAGTTAATCAGATATAACTTAGAGTATTTGTTGGGTTTTACCTCAGTATTTGTATCTCTATTGGAATTTTTATTCTATGTAAGAATAATTATTAATTAAGTAATCCTATTCTCTTTGTTATTAACCTACTATTTCACGCACCCTATTGTATTTCATGTAAATGGGGGTTAAAATTGTTTACTAATTTTTTTTCAAGTCGCTGACTAACTTTTTTATTGCAACTGTGAACCTTATTGTATGTAGGTATACTGTACTATTATTAACTAAGTTTAATCCTCTTCTCTTTTTACTTCCCACACCGATAGGTGAGGGAAGTATTGTAATCGCGAAAATTTTTGATTTTGGGATAATACATTTTTTCGGCGTTTCATGATGTCTACATAACGAAAATCCACGTCACTCATTTCCGTCGGTCTGTCTGTCTGTCTGTCTGTCTGTAAGCGTAGCCGCGGCATGGATTGTGATGAAATTTGGGCAGCAATATGCTGTGGGGTCGTAGTAGGTAATGCTGCTATAATTTTGAAAATCGGTGCGTGGACGGGGGAGTAATTAGCAAAAAACAAAAAATGTCAAATATTCTTCAAACTTCGTTTTTAGGTGTATTGGTGTTCCTGACCATTTTCTACGGTTTTACTTTCCACACCGATAGGTGAGGGGAGTATTGTGATCGCGAAAATTTTCGATTTTGAGATAATACGTTTTTTGGACGGTTTATGATGTCTACATAACGAAAATCCACGTGACTCATTTCCGTCGGTCTGTCGGTCTGTCTGTCGGTCTGTCTGTCGGTCTGTCTGTCGGTCTGTCTGTACGCGTTTTTCTAGCCACGTAATCTCAGTAACGGCTGGATGGATTGTTATGAAATTTGGGCAGCGATATGCCGTGGTGTCGTAGTAGGTAATGTGAGCATGGAAAACACGTACGGTTGTTAGAAATCATGTCAGTGGCAGCGTAGCAATAAATAAAAACTAAAAATATGAAATTACTGTACCCGTAGGGATATTTCGTGAATGTTGATCTTGAAACCATTTCTCAGATACAGCTCCAGACATATCTTTGTGGTAACCAGTATTGCAATCATTAATTGATTTAGCTGATATAAAAAGCCCATTATTAATTCAATCGTTTGTGTAGTTTTGGGAAATAAACTTTTTGGGAGATTAGTACCATAAAATATACTGCCGGGTATATTTCGAACGTTGATACTATGATGCAACACCATGTATTCTTTAAAACTTCAGAAACACAGTTTCATACCTCAACTGTAAAGCAATGCCAATCATTCAAAAACTACTGAGACATATTTTGTAGTTCTATAAAGATTATAAAGGTGGCTAAAACATCAGTAAAGTGTATCTTCCAGTATATCCTTCTTTATCGATGGGTCGGTGAGCACATTAGGCATAATTATGTATGATGAAGTTTTAGTGTATGTGTCTATCTGTCTGTGGCATCATAGATTTTGAACGAATAAAGATTTTTGGTGTATTTTTTTAACAGTCAGTTTGATGATGTTTGAAAATCTTGATACTTAGGAAGAATGGAAACATTAGGAGCACGTTGGACTAAACGAATCATCTAAAATTTGTGTATGTGTGAAAATAAACTGTTTTCCTTTAAAAGTCACGGGCCTATCAAAACACCAATGATTTGAAGCTTTGGATAAAAATGAAGTCAGGGTAATTGATTTAGTACCAGTTATTATTTTCCCCATAGCATGAAACTATAGTCTGAGATCATCTTGCAGCCAAATTATCATCCGCCTGCCCGCAAAAAAGTGTCTTATGTCGCTAGTGCTTTCTTTTACAGGTCAATGGGTAGCTTATTATCAATACAACAAGTTTTTCTGTTTTACAGCCCCCCAGCCATCCTAATTTCATCCCCACCCAAACAAAAGTATGCCTAAAAACGGAGATTGAATTGTTTCTATATTTTCAGTTTTTTTATTATGTCTGCGCCGTCACTGACACGATTTCTAAAAACCATACGCATTTTCCATCCTCGCCGCGATAATAATACTGTGTCAAAATATCATTAAAATCATCAATATTTTCCACGTTACACAATATAGAACTATCTAAAGCTAATGCAATGCTACTAAAAACGCAGTTTGAGAAATATTTGAAATTTTCGGTTTTCTGCTAATCACTCCGCAGCCCATGCACTGATTTTCAAAATTATAGCAGGAATACGATCCCACAGCATATCGCTCGCTGCCCAAATTTCATTAAAATCCATGCAGCGGTTACCAAAGTTATGAGGCTAGAAAAACGCCGACAGACAGACCGACAGACGATTGGCAGACCGACGAAAATGAGTGACATGGATTTTTGTTATGTAGATATAAAATGCCCAGAAAGCGTATTATCTCAAAATCGAAAATTTTCACAATCACAATATTCCCCTCACCTATCTGTGTGGGAATTAAAACGTTTAAAATTTAAAAAAACCAGGTGTTGGAAGGAAGAGAAATTTTGAAAAACTGAAATTCCAAACGGCAATAAAATGTGATATGCCTTTGATGATCAAATGCAAATTATAAATATCTTCATCCTATTTAACTATAAAATAAAATTCGTACCCTAATATTTTAGGTAAGTGACATTTTATTTAGAACTTTAAAAACCCAAATTTTACCCCAAATAACAAGACATAAAATACATACATAAAATATAATAAGTCAGATAAAGTCGGAGAAAATGTCTGCCCTCGATTCCCCAATATTATTAGCCATTTCATTTTCAGCATCAATTGCAGTTAGTTTTAAATCGAAAATGGGCTGAAACGACTAAATAAATGTGTGATTATCTAGATCCAAACTAGTCTGAATTGCAACAAGCTTTTCCATTTCTATTTGTATCTATGACACTATGTAAAGGCCAGTTTGTTTTTGATGAGGCAGAAGATGGAGGTCCATTCAAGATCCGGCTTGCGTTTGAATAAATGTTAATTATTAAAATATTTTTTTTCAGTTGATAACATCCAACATATTTTTCCGAAAAATTTCGTATTTTTACTATTTTTCCGTAATAAAAACCTATTTTTTCAGTCAAAAAATTTCCCTGGAATTTTCAATCAGGAACACTCCCGTATTTCCAATATTTCACA
Source organism: Callosobruchus maculatus (assembly GCA_951848785.1). NCBI lineage: Eukaryota > Metazoa > Arthropoda > Insecta > Coleoptera > Chrysomelidae > Callosobruchus > Callosobruchus maculatus. The sequence continues at coordinate 257,172 of CATOUR010000238.1, forward strand.
AACACTCACAACCGAGTTAAACGATTTCACGCATTTCTTATGTTTTATCATCCATCGGTTAGAAACTTGATACACTGCCAACCCGATTTGAGGAGCCGCTCGGAACTACTGGCATCCGTCGTTTTGCTCCTAGATACAGAAAAACGATTGATAAGGAAACGTTATCAAGACAAAAGATTTTTCAAAGATAAATTGGCGGTAATCTTGAAAGGCGTGCGCTTTGGTACAGATAAAAGGTTATCGGGGTGATGGGAAAATTTCGCGGATATTATGTAAGAAGTTATGAGGTATTTCAGGTCAATTTGGTCTTGTAACTGATCTAGTATAATCAGTTTGATGAAAATTCCGTATGATGCTAGTGATCACTGGAGTCTTTGCGACTATGCACAAGATTAGACTGATTGTGCTTGTGGTGAGTAACTGCATAATAGGGCATGAATATATACAGTGTTTAAAAATTATATAAAAGTTATTTAATAAAGTATTTCTCATAATACAGCATAATTAATGAGTAATGAAAAACATTTGATTTTTTTTAAATAGAAATATACCCTTTCACTAATAGGCGAATTAAACAAACTAGTAAAAATGTAGAATTACAGTACATTAGTGTCGTGCATGGAACCAGGCAAGCCACTATCATCCCAGGAGACGGTACGTCGGCGACAGCAGCATGCCTCACAGATCAACGCTGATATCAAAGCAATTGTCGAGTGGGGATTAGCAAATAAAGTACAGTTCAACGTACAAAAAACTCAGGCAACAACACTTACAAAGAAGTCTCACGATGGCTTACCAACCGTGGAAATGGAGGGTCACCCCATAGTCGAATCACCTTCCGTTAAGCTTTTGGGAATCAACATCAACAATAACATGTCCTGGCACGACCACGTAGTCAGTATTGCTAAAACGGCATCCCAGAAGCTTGGAGTTTTGTTCCGCTGTAGGAAGTTGTATACACCAGAGCAACTGCTGCTGCTCTACAAGGCACAGATCCGACCATCGCTGGAGTATTGCTCCCATGTGTGGGGATGCGCTCCGAAGCACTCTCTAAAGCTTCTGGACACTATCCAGAAAAGAGCGATTAGACTTATCGATACGCCTAACCTCACCAAGGACCTCCACAGCCTGGAACATCGGAGGAGGGTGGCTGAACTATCCCTGTTTTACAGATTCTATCACGGAAGATGTTCGAGTGAGCTCACTCAGATAATAACACCACAGACCGTCCGAACCAGGATAACTAGAGAAGCTCTGCGAGCTCATCCTTACCAGGTCGAGGTCCTTACTCCCCGAACTAGTCTCCTCCAGCATTCCTTCTTTTGGAGAACTTCGACGCTGTGGAATCAGCTGCCGGGGAATTTGTTTCCCGACGGCTACAACCTGCAGCGTTTCAAATCCAACGTGAACCGACACTTATCCTCTCGCAGCGCTTCTACAGCGCCATAGGCTTTGAGCCTTTGCGGGAGGCCGACCATAAAAAAAAAAAAATAACATTAATCTAGATATCTGAGATCTGGAAATCTGACAAATACTTACTGTCATATGTCAATACATCTGACACTGTCAAAAAGCTGTTCAATGAAAATTAGAAATGGTTCATTTAACAAAATTTGAATGCATAGAAGTTTTGATTATAGTCGGTTATGGGATAGGAGACAAACACAAGGAGAGGTATGTGAAGTTTTTCATAAGTGTCATTCAAATCGAGAGCTCATCGCCCAGTCATTAGTTAGCAAGACTTTGAAACGGTTTAAGAACAGAGGGTCTGCAGAAAACGGGTAGATTCATACTATACCATTTCCATCAGTAGTTTCAAAAGGATCAAATAAAATTTCTAAAGCGTCAGTTGTAAATTCAACTGACAGGTATAAATTATACCTGAAAGTTTGAACTTACAATTGCGCTTTAGAAATTTAATTTGATGCTTTTGAAATTACAGCTGGAAAAGATGTTATTGATTTAATAAATTAATACATTTTTTTTCACATTTTCTTGTATTTGGTTACTAACATTTTATGTCATTGAAAAGAGAAAAAAACCTCTATCAAATGAGCCTAATGAAAGGGTATATTGCTATTTAAAGTTAATCTATTGTTTTTCCTTACTCATCTGTCTTCTGAAATAAAAACAACTGAATTATTATTATTACTTTATTTGTACTTAGTGATACAAACAGTGCCACTCTGAAGGTTATGCCTTATGTAGCATATTGGCGAATTATGTATTGTAACTGTAATTTGTATCCCTAGCCTACATGCTGCCACTCTACGCCTCATCCTCTGTCGCTGATGTTTTAGCTACTTTATTTTATATCAGTCAGGATATCTGCAGAAGAGTACGTAACACGTCTCATCATTTCATAATATCTAATATGTTCTCTTTGTAGCCACTTTCACTGATGATTTGGAGCAGAAAATACAGGGTGAGTCAAGCTCAACGCCTCGGACGTTTGTGACCACACGGTACCACTTTTCGAAAAATGAATGATTTTCAAGAGAACTGTCATACAATATTAAACAAATTTAAAGTATCTACTTGGCTATTTGTAAACTCGCTGGATAATCTCTAAACTATCCAAATGCCTAGCTATTTTAGTGGAAAATTACTTTTCAACTAAACTTGCCATTCAAGTACAATCCACAACAAAATTACATAAATTGGCTGAGGCTTTCGGCTAGTTTACAAACAGTCCACACTATTTGGATAAGATGTGGAGTGAATACGTAACGTTTATAACGTGTACAAATAAAAAACGCCGTACTGGTCATTCAGCCCTCTCAACCCGTAGAGGCTGTTTCACAAACAAAACAATTTTACAGAAATGTAACCGACATCTGAAATTAACGTAAGTAGGTTTGTTAGTATTATTTTCTTTGTCTCAGTAAATTTAATTCTTTTATATTCATTTTCAATAAACGGAAATAAAATCACTAAGTTTATGTTTAAAAGTTTTATATATACATTTATCGTTAGTTATATTTCTACTTTACACATACAATTTATAATTATTTTATTTAATTGTGTTGTTTTTGTTGTTTTTTTTGTATCTTTATTCTTATTTTTATTATATATACAGATCATTTCCTATTCATTTATAGACACCTGAAGATGGTTTAGATCAAAATCAACCGAAACGCAGTGAAGGGAAGGTATAGTTTCAATCGTTGACCGAAACCCATGAAAAACAACCATAAAAGAAATACAATTACAAATTATATTGGCTGTCCCAGAATTTCCCTGGACCGTGATATTCTCGTAAGAAAAAACAGTTCAAACGAAAACTGGGTGCTATTTTTGAAAGTACTATAGAATGTACAATTCCATGCTTCCAAAAATTTTTTTTGTACTTCAACCTTTAAACTTACCCTCAACTTTGTATTTTCAAATAGCACCCAACAGTTTTTCCTCCACAAACTAAGTTGTTAGTTTACTTAAAATCTAGTAGTTCCTCTGATCGCATAAGGTAAGATTTGTTTGAGGTGTAATATTTTCGTAACAAAAAAGGATACAAAATACATAATTTTTTGAAGCATGAGATGATAGGTCATTAAGTACGCTAAAAATATCCACGAATTCTTTTTTACCCGTTTTTTGCAAACACATTATGCGGCAAACAAATTCTTATTTGATTTATGTTCTGCTTATGATTTAAAAAAATATATATAAGTTTGCGTATAACATCAAATGTACCAGAAATTTTAAATAATATACTACAGTACTTTCAAAATTACAAAGCAGTTCTTGCTTGAACCATTTTCTTTATGAAAAATCACGTGTCAGGGAAATTCTGGGACATCCGATATAATAACCAACTCGTTGGTAAACCTTATTTTTGACCAGGAATTATTTTAATCAAAGCAAAATGGCTTAGTTTGCATGCTAACGAGTTAGTTTGTATATTATTAGGAATATTAAGTCTACACTTCGTCCAAATATTGCGGATAGTCTGTAAACTAGCCAAAATCCCCGGTTAATTTGTGGAATTGCTTTATGGTTTGTACTTGAACTGCAATTGTTGGCTAGTTGTTGGCAGCTATCGTTATTTACAGTTGCGTGTACAGCCAATATTCCCTCAGTTTTCATTATAATGTTCACGCACAAGTATTTTGTCATACAGGGTGGCCTATCAGGTGGCGACCGAGACCTATCCAAAACACCTCCATGTATGTGTAGCGATTATTGATAGTTTTCGAGTATATATTTTTTAACGTATATGTTACCAGTGCTATCACCCAGCTAGGAATTTTTATACCACTAGTCTCTCAATAAGTATCAAGTAGCCTACACCATCCGGTAATAATATTTGAGACTATCGTGATAATTATAATGTAAGTTTTTTTGTGCATTTTATGTTTAATTTTAAATTTTAAAATTTTAATGTGTTTTGTAGAATTGTAGATTATGTTTGTGTTCCATGTTAATATTGTTGTACTCGTTGTACGAAGTGTAGTTGGATCCGTACAAGACCAATTTTTAATTTTAGTTATACATATATCACACACGCCCTGACGATGACGCACTTCTAAAGTCGAAACGTTGGCCATCATATACATATATATTTTTTAAATATATTATTGACCGTATCCCAGGATTTTATTACAAAAAGACTGGATTATAACGCAACGGTCAGGATGCAAAAAGTAAATAAAAGTTTTCGAGTTATGACTTTTTTTGAAAACTTAGAGTGCTATTTTTTCTTTATTATTTCGAAAGTCTAATGTCTTTTAAGATTAGTTTGGACCTCCAAAACCAGGCATAAGTATTTTTAATTTTATTTTGAAAGTTTTGGTCTCCTGACTAATAACAGTGATTTCAAACTTTGGTCCCAAAATGTACTTGATTATTGTTCGAATGCACAGGCTTTCTTTATTGGTTATCAAAATAGGCTTAGTACTGAGTATAATTACACAAAAAAATAAAAGCCAAAAAGCATTTTTTGACGATGTCTTGGAAAAACTGGAAAAACTATAAATTTTCAAAAAAAATCATAACTTGAAAACTATGTTTTGGATAGGTCTAGGTACGAGTTATCTAAAAAAAATAACGTCACCTGATTGGCCGTCCTGTATATCCAACTCCCGTTCTAAACACCTTCTATAATCGATTACTAATTCTGAATGTATATCATATAACGTTTTCGCAACTGATATCAAATTTACCAATGTGTTAAGGGTAAAGATCGTATGGTTTCTTTCTCAATGGTACATTAATCTTTGCTTATCTACGCAACTGACCTTTGAAAAATGAATAAAATTAATGCAAGTAGTAATTATTTAATTTCGATCGAGGTTAGGCATTAATTAGAATGAACTTGGTAAATAAAAATGCTGCTCAATAGATGCGCACAAATCAAAATATCCTTATATTCCTTCATCCTCAAGTGACCCTTCTAAGTAGCTTTCGCAGTATGAACATTTTCTGAAAAAGTGATCTGGTTCCGGATCGAAAAGTTATATGTCAATCTGCTAGGTGTTTAGTGGGATTTATGATTCCGTGGATTAAACGATTATCGAGCTACAAAAAAGTTGGTTTAAGAATACAAAACAGTTGGTTAAGAAGAACAGCTACTGATCTGAATCATCCGATCGCTATCACTTACCGCACAAGAGCGAACTGACCCTATTTCTGACTGATCCCAGGTCATTTTCCGAACGTCAGGATCAGCGATCCTTGTGATGGGGTTAACCTGATCACTGTTTCCGTAAAGGCCTTCAGTATCATGTTATAATTAAATACATCGATGTATCGACAATATCGATATATCGAACTTAAACGTCGATATTTTGCCGTTGATGTCTGCATGTCGGTATATTGATGCATCTACATTGACGTAAAGGAGAACATCCGTTTTCTGAATGTTCAATAGGAGGGTTTATGAGTGTAAATTAAACTGAATAGTTACGAGCATCTTTTAAATTCTTATATTCCTCAAAAGTCGAAGCTGTCATAATGCTATCATGGAGATCAACATCGTGCTGTCATCTGTGATTACCAAGCGTAGCTAGAATATTATATACACTAATGATTGTTTCAAATTACTTAGACACCTTAAGTTACTTCCTTGTAAGAAAGGGTTATTGTATGTTCGAGAAGCATAGCCGTGGCTGTGAAAGTGCAATGAGCGGCCTTGGCTTTGAACTTGACCGTAACAATATCGTTACATCCGAGTCGAAAATCATTCGTATTTAAAAAATAAGGGTTCTTTAAGTTAGTTTTGCCTGCATCATAGAAGAAATTGTGCAGTTTGATGGTTTCTAAGGAAAGTGCCATTAAAATAAAACCGAAATAATGATGCGTATTCCATGAGTTACTATATTCTACGAACATTTTCCGACGTACCGAAAACATCGATCTTTTATTTTCGATGTATCGATGTCATCGAGGCAATGAAGGTGATGTTCACCAATGTGTTATGAAAAATTACCATCCCTATTTGTTACGAAATTGATTATGCTGCCGAGTTGTTTGATAGCCCTGTGCCAAATCTGTAGTTACCGCTTATGCTTATACTGTCCGTGAACATATCTAATAATCTCATAATGTACACTGTAATTTGAACGTAAACTACTCGACGGAGTCACATACAGTCAACGAAACTATCGTCACGTGTATTGTTTAATTATTGCAGAATTTTATCAAGTGGCTCAAAAAGTTGGATAATTTAAACAAAACTTAGTTTCGTCATCCAAAAATTGGACAATTTAAGCAAAACTTGGTTTTTCGGCATATACTTCGAATCACTTCCGATGACATTGTGCAACAGTAAACTTTTCAAATTTTTCTTTATAATATGTTATTATCGGCAGCAGCTTCAAGAACAGTTCCTTGTCATTTGAAATTTGATAGGTATTTAATGATGGATTGAATCATTTAATCATGTTCATGGGTATCACGTCTGTGGAATTATATAAGAAGGCCTGCAAATACTCCTTCCAGTCGCCTCAAAAACAAATATCATTTATTGTTGACGGACCACACCCCGAATGACACGTTTCGCCAGCTTATTCTAGCAAATTTCATCTGTATGTTGTACGATGTGAAAATAAAGATTTTGTTTAGATATGTTCGATTCCAATTACTCCAATTAGTCAACAACCTATATATAAATACTATTTGGCCATTAGACCAAAGAATCAGGTCTGGGGATGTACTATATCACTTCAGCGGATTAAAAAAAATGAATTAAAACCATTATCAATTGGAATATTTGGACACTTTAGCAAAATAATTATAGTAATTAAAGACATGAAGCTCCATAACCAGTCTTTAGCCACTATTAATTATTTTGTAAAAAGATGTAGATTATTATGTGCCACTTTACTTCTCACACCGATACACCAAAGAACCAAAAATTTAAAATATTCCTCAAACTTCGTTTTTAGTAGTTTTATGGGTCCCTGATCATTTTCTACTTTTTTGGGATGTGGATGAAATTGGATTGGTTTTGAAGGTTTAAAGCTTAAAAATATGTTGTATATGTTGTCTGTCCATTGACCTGTGAAAGAAACACCTAGCGGCATAACATACTTTTTTAGGTGGATCCGAACATTGCCTTGCCTATTACAGAAGCCAATGATCTTAGAATTTTCTGATGTATACACACGAGTATTGCTTTAGTTAGACCGTTCTATATTGTGTAACCTGCAAATTATTGAATTCATTTCAATGAAATTTCGACACTACTTATTTTCCGTGGCGAGGATAGAAAACGCGCATGATTTTTAGTAATCGTGTCAGTGGCAGCGCAGCAATAATAAAAAACTAAAAATATATTTTTAGGCGATTTGAGGTTCCTGATCGTTTTACATATTTTTTTAGAGGAGGTCAAACTGGGGTGGTTTGGGGATAGGGGGTTGTGAAAGCCAAATTTGTTGTATTTGTAGTAGACTCTTCATTACCGTTTAATACGACATAATGTACGTTTCAGTTTTATCCAAATGCTGCCCTACCTTAAGACAAATAACAATTTTTGAAATTATAATATTTTCGTAGATATTTCTGTAGTGTGTACAGCTCAACACTAAGCTTATAGCAATTAAATTTCTAAAATGTACTATGGGCCCTGATTAGAGATCCATAAAGTCGATAGTTTTTGAAAATTGTGTTAGTGGCGGTGAAACTAAATGAAAAACGAAATAGTACAATATAAAATATTATGTTCAAACTCTGTTTTTGGACACTCGAGGGATCTCTGGTCATATTCTAAATTTTTTTGGGTGGTCAAATTGAGCCCTGAAGTCTACTGAGTCAATAGCTGGCCATAGAACCAGAGACTGATCCTCCTGTTTGGAACGGCGCGGTTCAAACTGGCGGATTTATCTTTCTGTTAGTGAATTTTGCCACGCGCTAGATCTAACCGGGACAGCCCTGCCTGTCAGTCCATACCGCCAGAAAAAACCGTGCCGTCCACTAACACGCGGTTTTGATTCAGCGCGACACGTGGCCAATTTTGTGATAGCAGTTTGTTTTTGTATGGGATATGATAATGGCGTCTGAAGAGAGTGTCATTTACCGAAAACATTTCAAACTAAATTTATAGAAATATATAGAGAGCATACGTCTTTGTGGAAAAAAAGTAAGGAGTATAGAAACAGGAATTTGAAGAATATGGCTACAACGCTCTTATACGATATGTCTGTATATCCATCCTCAAATAATTCTTGAAATCTTCGGGATCATTTTCTCTTAGCTCTTTTTTTACTTCACACACCAATAGGTGAAAGGAGTATTGTGATCGCGAAAATTTTCGATTTTGGGATAACACGCTTTTTGGGCGTTTTATGATGTCTACATAATGAAAATCCATGTCACTCATTTACGTCGGTCTGTCTGTCTGTCGGTCGGTCTGTCTGTCTGTATGTCTGTCTGTCTGTCTGTCTGTGCGCGTTTTTCTAGCCTAGTAATCTCAGTAACCGCTGCATGGATTGTGATGAAATTTGGGCAGCGATATGCTGGGGGGTCGTAGTAGGCAATGTTCTTATAATTTTGAAAATCGGTGCAGAGGCGGCGGAGTAATTAGCAAAAAACAAAAAAAATTAAATTCCTCAAACCTCGTTTTTAGGCGTTTTAGGAGTTCCTGATGATTTTCTACTTTTTTGGGTAGGGGTGAATTTGGGGTGATTGAAGGGTAGGAGGTTGGAAAACTGAAAAATTTGTTGTATTCATAATGGGCTGTACATTGACCTGTGAATGAAAAACCTAGCGGCATAATACACTTTTTTAGGTCCATTTGAACATTGCCTTGGTCATTACAGAAACCAAGGAACTTAAGAGTTTGTGATGTATACAGACATACGAGTATTGTTTTAGATCGTTCTATATTGCGTAACGCGAAAATTATTCAATTGATTTTAACGAAATTTTGATTTTGACACAGTATTACTACCGCGGCGTGGATGGAAAACGTGTATGTTTTTGTTAACACCTTGTTTTTGGATATGTATGAAATACGTAGCGGCGTATTTTTTTTAGGTCCATGTCAATATTGCCTTGCCTAGTGTAGAAACCAAGGGACTTTTGTAGAATTTTCTGATGTATACATATACGAGTACTGCTTAATTTCGTTCTATGTATACTGCGTAAAGCAAACATTATTAAATTGATTTTAATGACATTTCGATACAGAATTGACTATCGCGGCGAGAGTGGAAAACGCAAGTGTCTGAAAAATCGTGGCGGCGCAACGATATCTAAAAAAACTAAAAATATAAAAACAGCTCATGCTTCGCTTTTAGACAGTTTAGAGGCTCCTGATCGTTTCGCATCGTTCAGTTAAAGCACGCAGAATGAAAACTGTGGCGTCCTAGTTTCTAAGGAGGGAGACGGAAGAAACTATTTACGAGAGTTTTTGTGTTGGATGTCTTTTTGCGGACAGGTGGGCGATGATTTGGTTGCAAGGATTTTAGACTATAGCTTCATGCAATGGGAAAACAATAAAATGGTATCATTATTAGGCGTGGGAAGTACTGAGTCAATCAACTTGACTCCATTCTTTTTAATAGTGGAATATGACCAAATTCTTGTTTCCTAAGTGAATAACTCTTAACCCATTTAGAACGTCGCTTTCTAAAACCAGTATTTGCCATCGTCTGCATATAAATCATCGTACACGCGAGAGACTATTTTTTCCTTAAAGTAAACATCTTTACTACGCGAAAAACTTTCGTCAGGTTGAAATCCACAGATACGGTTAGATCTTCAGGTTAACCTGCAGTTTTCGTCCACTAGCACACGGTAATAACTGTGGCGGATCAAACTGTAAGATCTAACCGCAGATTTTTATGCACTACAAACCCAATCCACAGTTTTGCGGATGACAGTACGCTGCATGCAGGCATCATGAGCAATAGACCGATCTCTGTGGTTGAGCTGGAACGCAGAAGACTGGCAGTGGCAGCTTCACTTTCAAAGGATCTCGATACCATTACCGCTTGGGGGCTTAAGAATATGGTTAGATTTAATGCCTCCAAAGCCCAGTATTGTACGCTATCAAACAAGGAGTGCCCAAGCCAACAACAGGTTCTAATCTAATGAACAACCAGGTTCTGCCAAGGAGTCACTCATTCAAGCTGTTAGGAGTCAACATTACAGAAATTCAGATCTGGCACGAACACGTCGCGTCAATTGCAACAGCTGCTGGTAAAAAGCTTGGGTACCTATTTAGAGCCAGAAAGTATTTCTCACCATGTAACCTCCTCACGCTATATAGAGCCCAGATAAGACCTTACCTGGAGTATTGCTCTCATGTCTGGGGAGCTGCTGCCCCTACTACTCTATACTAGATGCCGTCCAGAGAAGGGCAATTCGACTAATTGGCGATCCGGCCTTAACGCGCCACCTTCAGTCACTTTCTCACCGGCATGTTGTTGGTGACCTCTCACTCTTCCACCGATATTCTAACGGAATCTGCTCCTCTGACCTATCCTCTGTCGTTCCGCCGCTCACTGCTCCTATCAGATGTACCCGTGCGACCGCTGCATCGCATCCTAAGACGGTCGTTCTTCATACATCAAGAACTGAGCGGTACAACCACACAATTATTCCCAGGGTGTCCAAGGCTTGGAATGGACTGCCAGAAGATGTATTTATTGGGCCTGCGGGTATTGGCCCATTCAAATCTCGCGTTAACAAACTTCCCCTAACATAACCCTTTCACAGCAGCCGCGGTACTCTGGTATTTAGGCTGTGCCTGCGCGGTCTCCTCAGTTATAAAAAAAATGCTGCGTTAGTAGACTACAGCAGTTTTAATGGACTGCAGATCAATCCGGCGGATCTATCCGTAGCGGTTCCACCTGACAGATCGAACTCTGTGTCTATGGCCAGCTAATAAACTTAACTCATAACTTGCTAATCTATTGGAAATATCCAGTCAGCTTACTTGACGCAGCCACCTTCAATACAGCTAGAAGTTCAATTCACGGCTTGAATCATTTCTAATTGACGCTACGTAGCATGTTAACAACGGGATTTAATGAGCGCGGTCAATTTTTATTGGCGCCAGGTCAATTTAGTTGAAGAAATCACTTCAATGGCCGAACGCCGTCATTGTATTTTATTATCGGTTGACAAGATTACCAGGAACACTTAAATGGGCGATGATGGAATAAGCAGTTGAATCATTCACCTAAAAACGAAGTGTTAGTGCCTTCGCACTTAGCTCGATCTGGTCGACGCGTTTATAGGCGCACTTGGGCGGATTAATAAATTCATAAATGTCAGTTTACGCTAGACCTTTATCTTATTTAATGATTGCAGCCCTAATAACCGGCAAGCGAACAGGAAACTGCAAATTGAATGGAATTCGACCAGGCTACAGCACCGCCCAAATCCAGTTTATTTGGTGTTACCTTAGTCAGGACTATGTCCTATAAAAAACGCGTAGGAAAGACTGGAGCAAAAGTGAACACGAGGAACGGAGTTATTGACAAGCTGGTTAACTCCCGATGGGAGGCCCATCCTGGCGTATTGCGGACGACATCCCACGCCATGTGCTTCGCCCCAGCCGAATACTTATGCCTTGTATGGTCCAGATCGACTCATGCCGTGAACGACACCTGTAAGTTAATCACGGGCTGCCTAAGGGCCCGAACAGATGAGCCACTCTGTGGCGGCACAGGGTGGCGTCAATCATTTCATCACCTGTTAGACCAAGAAGGTCTTTATTTAAGAAAAATCTAGATCATAAAATGTGTGTTTTCAAACCATGGATTTCTTAATACCTTCGGGTTCAAAATTTTCACATGTAAAGGTCGTTTCTGTGTGTTTGTAATTTAAAATTATAATGTTGTTTGTTTCCTGACCTGTTAGTGGAAGACGCCATGATAGCATAGTTTTTAAATATTTTTTTGGAAAAATTGTGACGATTATTATAGCTGCATTAAGAAGTCATTTGCATTCAGTGCATTTGTTGTTCTTAAATTGGCAAACCTCAACGTTAAAGCCCTGAAGATGGCAATAAGCATTGCCGAAAGGTTGGCTGTTAACACCAGAGTCTCCTCTATGCTATGACCCAGTCTCTTTTTTCAAAATTTTGGCCACAACCCCAAGATTTTCTCATCTAAATTAAGTTTTTTGGCCATAAGCTTCCTTCGTATTTGAAATATTGGGTATATATCGCGGCACCCATCGGTGCGATGGGTGCCGCGTTTGCTCACTCCGGACAACAAGCGCAACCGAGAGGCCACTTCAGAGCTGTGTTTGACGCTGTTTAAGCACAATCCGAAGAAGTTTCTGCGTTGTATCGTGACTGCCGACGAAACATAGATCCACTGATAACCACCAGAGACAAAGGACGTGCTCCGAAGAAGGCGAAGACTGTCCCATCCATCGGCCGTAAAGGTGATGGCCACCGTTTGGGATTCACAAGGTGTAATCTACAGCGACTACCTGGAGAGACAAAACGATTACAGAGCCCTACTATGCCGAATTATTGTACTGATTCGACGCCAAATTACAGAAAAAACGACCCTATTTGGCCAAGAAAAAAGTCCTCTTCCACCATGATACTCCACCTGCTCACACCTCCACCGTCGCCACGGCCAAACTGGTCGAAGTAAGTAGTATGGATATGCCGGTTCTGATCCTCCCTGAAGGTCATTCAAATGGGGTGGGGATGACCTTGGTTTCCATATTTCATGAGGTGTATTGACGTGGGTTTTTCTTATAGGTGCCGGTTCTGATCCTCCCTGAAGGTCATTTTGTAACGTTGTCTTTCCAAAAGTGATCGTATGTTAATGGGGCTTTTTAAATGGGGTGTTGGGTAACCTTGAGAGTTCCAGTTCACATTGACTGATTGTGAAATATTTGTTATTAGTGTTTGTATTGGTTGTTTGTATAACCTTGAAATTAGTTGTATGATTTTCCTATGAGGATCGATAGTGATCCTCCCTGAATGTTATTAAAATGGGGTGGGGATAGCCTTGAGCTTGGCCTTACAAAAGAACGTGTTTTGCTAACGTCGGGCCTTGCATGATAAGCGAATGAGTGGAGGTGGGGGTACGATGCCCTTGAGTATCTAGCTATAAATCGAGGAGGCTCGATCATCGATGCTACAGTTGCTTGACAGACAGTGATCAAGATATAGTCTAATAAGATGCATACATGTAGTGATTGCGGTGATAATTTTACGCGTTCGGACAATTTGCGTCGACATCAGAGAAATGTTTGCAGTGGCAGTTCCACAAGTGGACCACAAGCTAAAAAAATTAAATTGGATAGTACACCTCCGAATATGATATGTCCTTGCTGCAATGTTTCACTTCCGAAAAATCGAATGACTGCCCACGCAAGGACATTACAACATAGAACAAATTCATCGATCCCGATCACTGATGGTGTGAGACTTATAAAAAGTGCATTCAAATGTAGAATTGCCAGCTATAGATTTAGCCCATCAGAATTGTATACCGACTTTAAAGAGTTTTTCGATAACATCAAGCAAAATACTCTAGATGTAATAGAAGAGAAACTTCGAGTGCACAGAGCCCTGAAAGTGAACATGGAAGTATTCGGGAAGTATGTATTACAAACGAGTGATGTGGCAGACGTCAAATCCTTCAATACGGTTAATAAAGTAATAGACGAGAGCACAGACCTATCTGATGTTTATCAACGGTTTGCTGATGAAATTACATCCCAATCATCTGAGTTTGAGGAGAAGGATTCTGGTATGTTAGATATTTAGAGAAGTGCATAAATTGAGATAGTAACCTTTGTTGTTTTATTTTCAGGGTGGGCGATCGAATGTATCCTTTATGCTGAAGTGAACATTAACAAGTTTTCACCATTGGGTGGATCGTCTTATATAAAGTTACCATACTTTATAGAGAAAAAGAAGGCAGTGGTAAATGTGCGAAATCAAGACCAGTGTTGCTTTGCTTGGGCCGTCACATCAGCGCTACTACCAGCAAGCACCCGAGTAGCGGAAGTGTCATCCTACCCGCATTTTTCAACCATATTGAATGTCCACGGTATGAACTTTCCTATTACTTTTAAAGATATCTCATTGTTCGAGAGAAACAATAATATATCTATAAACGTGTACGGAATTGAAAAAATAATCAAAGATGGTAATATCACATACGAAATAGTTGGTCCATTGAGATATGCTCAGAAGAAATTAGCTTTACATGTCAATCTGCTCTATTTAACGGATGATAAGGGGAATGGTCACTATTGTTGGATAAGAGATCTTTCACGGTTAGTTGCACATCAGTTAAGTTCAAACGAGCATAAGCGGTACTTTTGTGACGGTTGTTTGTTATATTTTTCAACTAAGGCGTATCTAGATATTCACCAAAGGAACGATTGCAATCATATATTCACGATAACACCCACAGAAAAATTACGAATTGATAAGTTTGGTAATCAGGTTCCAGAAAACATACTTAAATTCGAGAATTTTGAAAAGCAAATGCCGGTCCCCTTTGTTGTGTATGCGGATTTTGAGTCATTATTAAAACCAATCGATAACTGTGAACCCAACCCAGAATATTCGTATACAAACGAAACCCACACACATGAACCATATTCATTTTCATATTTTATTAAATCTTCATTTGATTCTGACTTATCCAAATTTGTCTTGTATCGAGGTAAAGACGCGGCGAAAGAATTCGTGACAAGGCTAGAAGCTGATCTTAAAGAACTATATTTCAAATATTTGAAAGATGTAACTCCCATGATCCCTTTAACGCCGGAAGAGCAGATTGAATTTGATACTTCAACGAAATGTAACATCTGTGAGAAACCATTTTCAGGATCCGATATTAAAGTTCGCGATCATTGCCACATAACTGGTAAAGTTAGATTCGGGGCTGCACATTCGAAATGTAATTTAAATTTCAAATTACCAAATTTTATACCAATTATAACGCACAATTTAAGTGGGTACGATTGTCACCTATTTATCAAACAACTATCTTCTCATGGAGATAAGATAGACGTGGTAGCCCAGAATAAGGAAAAATACATTTCATTTACAAAAAGTCTGTATATGCATGACTATGTGGACCGAACCGGTAGAATAAGGAGGAAGTTTTTACAAATGAGATTTATCGATAGTTGTCGTTTTCTACCTGGATCTTTACAAGCATTATCAGACAGTTTGACTAGTAGGGATTTTCTGGAGAGTAAAAAGTATTTTTCAGACCCTAGAGTCTTTAATTTAATTAGACAGAAAGGTGTATTTCCTTACAATTATGTGGATGATGTAAAGAAATTGGATCAAGAATATTTACCATCAAAGGCAGAGTTTTATGATAAGTTGAATGAGAAAGATATATCTGAGGAGGAATATTCGAGGGCAATAACTGTATGGAGAACGTTCAACTGTAGGAATCTAGGTGAATATTCTGATATTTATTTACGGACAGACGTGCTTCTCTTGTGTGATGTCTTTGAAAGGTTTAGGAGAAATAGTATGAATATTTACAAATTGGATCCAGCACACTATTTTACATCTCCTGGATTGTCTTGGGATGCCATGTTAAAGTATACCAAAGTTAATCTCCAGCTCCTTACGGACATAGATATGATTGGGTTCTTTAAGAATGGTATTCGCGGGGGGATAAGTCAATGCAGCGATAGAATGCACGAAGCAAATAATAAATATTTACCAAATTATGATCCATCTAAAGAATCGACATTTATATCATATCTCGATGCCACGAATCTTTACGGGCATGCTATGTCGTCACCTCTTCCTACGGGAGGTTTTGAATGGATGGGGGATTCAGAAATATCTACATTCGATTTAGAAAATGCCAAAATAGACGGTGAGAATGGCTATGTCTTGGAAGTTGATGTGCGATATCCTGAAGGGTTACACGATTCACATAGCGACCTTCCGTTTTTGGTGGAAAGTATGATCCCACCAAATGCCAAGACAAAGATTCCGAAATTAATCCCAAAGCTGTACGACAAGAAAAAATATATTGTACATTATCGCGTACTACAACAAGCTGTACGGTATGGTTTGCAAGTAACCAAGGTTCACAGGATCCTTAAGTTCAAACAATCGTTCTGGTTGAAGGAATATATCGATCTCAATACGGCAATGCGTAATAAAGCAAACAATAAATTTGAAAGGGACTTTTATAAGCTTCTAAATAATGCAATTTTTGGAAAAACTATGGAAAATGTAGATAATAGAAGAGATATAAAGTTGGTCACACATTGGGAAAATCTTCGTAATAGCATCGGTGTCGGAGCACTAGTAGCTCGTCCAAATTTCAAGAGTTGTTCCATATTCAACGAAAATCTTGCAGCTATCCATTTAGGAAAAGTTAGAGTACATTATTTTAAGCCAATATACGTGGGATTCTGTATACTGGACATATCTAAAATAGTAATGTATGATTTTTTTTATGGGTTTCTTAAAAAGCAGTTCAACGATAAAGTATCTATGCTTTACTGTGATACAGATTCGCAAATTTTGAAAACTCATACAGATGACTTCTATGAATTTATGAGAAATAATATTAGCGAGTTTGATACTTCAAATTATAAACAAAACAATGAGTTCAACATTCCAGTCAATGACTCTATTCTGGGTAAAATGAAAGACGAATTTCCAGAAGATCCTATAATAAGTTTTTACGGAACAGGTGCGAAGGCATACTATATCAAGTCAGTTAAGGGAGAAATGAAAAAAGCAAAGGGTGTTAAAAAAGCAGTAATACAAAATCAGTTATGTGGTAATGATTATAAGCATACACTAGAGAATGGTGGTCTGATTTTAAGAAAAATGAATACATTCAAAAGCAGGTTGCATGATGTATATACAGAAGTCAAAAATAAAGTAGCTTTAGCACACAACGATGATAAAAGGTTTATAATTCCAAATACAACAAAAACTTTACCCTGGGGGCACTCTGACATTCAATTTTACCAAACAGACCCCGCATCGAATGTAAAATATGCTATCGATGCCATTAATCAGATCACCGCGCGAGATGAGGCTCCTGAAGATGGTAATTTAGATCTACTTATACAATTAATGTTAGCCGAAGTTTCTAAATATTAGATTTAAGTTACTGTAAGCTTGTAAAGTGTGATAGTATTAAATATATGTTTGCAGAATAAAGTTGGCACATTTTATTTAACCTAAACTCAGACTACCCACAATCTACATCAGATTCATTGTGAGACTTCAAAAATGACTATAGTTGTTCTAGATATCCAAGGATATAATATCCAGTCTACGTTTGTTCCAAAAGAGATAGGGTTTAAGAAAAGTGGAAGTTTATTTCATTATGTGCTTAAACCCGTCATTAAATTCAATGAACTGAGCGTAAAAGATCAAAGAAGCGTCAAGTTTTTGGAAAAATATAATCATGGCATCAGATACAGTAGTGGAAATACAAATGCGCAACAAATCATGAAAATAATTAAACAACATATCAGGAACAGCGATAAAATCTTTCTTAAGGGCCATCAGAAGTATGAGTATGTAGTGAGAGCTGTAGCTATGTTAAACTTGAAAAACATACAGATAGTGAACATTGAGGCTATAGATCATAGTATCTGTCTTAACGTGGGCATGAGCAGAGCAGAGCAGAGTGTTCATAGCAAAAAGTGTGACTACCATTCCGAAAACACGAATGGGAGATGTGCATTGAGAGTTTGTGAGGCTATTGATTCGTGGATTAGGACACCGCCTCCGTCACATCCGCAACCACATATGAAAGTTCTGAAAGACGAGTCGTTAGCCGAAAGAGCAGATCATAATTTTCATTAATACATAGAGTGTCTTTCTTTTAGATTCATAGTTTTAGATTCAAGTTGTCTGTTCATAATTTTTTGGTTGTTGCAGAATTTAATATCTTAAATAGTTGTTAGTGGAGTCTTGGAATTTTAAGTTGCTTTCAACGTATTATATTTGTAGTTTTAGAATTGATATTTAAATCTTTGTGTATTGCAGTTACTTTTATTTGGTATGTTAATATATACATAAGAAAATTTCAAATTGTATTAATCAATAAATATATCCACAAGAAAGCTTTGAGATATTTATTTAAACGAGTATAATTATAGAAAAGGCGAGCTGTCCCTAGCAGTCGGAGTGTTTCGGGGAATGAGACCCTTTGGGTCTCGTAAACTCATAATACAGTTTATTTCTTTAATCCCTAAGTCCATAACAAACTTTATTACCACCCCATGTTTAAGATTAGGTTATTCCACGAAGAGAGGTAAGCCTCTATATAATCCCTAAGCCATTAACAAAATTTTTTATTGCCACCTCATCTTTAAGATTAGATTATTCCACGAAGAGAGGTAAGCCTCTATATAATCCCTAAGCCATTAACAAAATTTGTTATTGCCACCCCATCTTTAAGATTAGGTTATTCCATGAAGAAAGGTAAGCCTCTATAAATACCCATTTAAAATTTAATGGTGCCCCATGGCTACCCTCTTTAAGGCATACACATCTATTAATACATACTTAAAAAATCATTACCGCTCCAGGTATTCAAACTCATGAAATATTTCATAAGTTCTAAATACACATTGATGTAGAAAGAGACAAAAAAAAACATGGCGACATTGGAGTTGATAGGGTAGGGATGTGGGCTGTCTTTCATCCCCATTGGAGGAGTGGGCGTACACCTCTGCCTCTACCCCTACTCTCGAACTATCTGATTGGTGGATTGAGGTCTTAAAAGTGCAGGCGAGGACAGGTAGAAATCATTCTGTCCAGCTTTTGCCGCCAGAATACATCTCACTACCAGCCACCAACTAACCAGCTACGAACCATGTCTCTGAAGAGAAGTGTAAGTAAAAAATAATTTTATCCTAACTTGGGAGACCGCTCTACCAACTACCCTCATGGATATGTTTCTAAATATGGTTTTCTCTTTATTGTTCCAGATGCCCATCGAATACGACTCAGAAGATGAGTTTCAAAGCTCACCGAAGCGATCGACGCTGCTATCGCGATCGCCTGTTGCCAAGGCTGGTCCCTCGCAAGTACGCGCAAGTCCTACCACCAGGAAAAGGACGGCGCCTATGAAGATGATGACGGGTACCAAACGCCCCAAGAAGGTAGATGGTGATGAATCGCAAAAAAAAGTGGTTGCGATGCAAAAAGAGCCGCGAAAGAAGGTTGTAAGAGTACCGTCGAGTTCGGCAACGCAGCGGAAGCGAAATGAGGGTGCCAAATTTAAGCTGTGTAAGTCGGCATGCAAGACTTACACAGCTCGATTTCGGCAACCTGTACCCCAGTTTGCCACTTCAGCTGCTGTACCGGAGTCGACGGTAGACTTCTCCGTATTGCACGAGGCTCCGACTGTAACGGAACCACCTTTTTTGCGAGAGTCACCCGTCCGGACTTCGGCGGTTGTTGAGGAAGCTACCCCGACATTGCCGTTGTCGATTACTCCACCGGATCAGAATCAAGCACACAAAATTATAGTGCATCAGAATGTGCTTGTTACTGCTCCAGTGGAGTCATCGACGACGACATCTTCGGAGCTTCATCAGGCAAGTCGAAGCCCGGAACCTCTTGCGGTTAATGATGCCCAGTCATCATTTTCACCGGCACCGGCTGACATCCTGGAGGCCTTGCCGCGTACACCCAGGACACCGCGGATATCAGCGACTCAATCGTCCCTCGAGTCGCTGACATCGCACGAGGCCAGTCAACGTAGCAGCGGTAGCGGAAGCAGTGGCGGAAGCAGTAGCGGAAGCAGTAGCGGCAGCAGCAGCCAGACCAGTAGTGGGAGCAGCCAGACTGTGGAGGAGGATCCTGGCTCGCTGCTTGCCAAGGCGACTGCTAAGATGAGAAAGGAACTGCAGGACGCAAGGGTGAGGGTGCAGGAACTGAAGGAGGACCAGTTCCCGCAGATCTTATCGGCCGCCAGGGAGGAGAAGCGAACCGCCGAAGAGTCGAGCCGGCAACTTTGGGGCGACGTTCTGCTGCAGGAGGTGGAGTTGCAGCAACTTCGGGAGGAAGTACTGTCGAGGGAATCGAAGTTGCAGCAACGTCGGAAAGAAGCTCAGCAGCAGGACGTGAAGTTGCGGCAAGCCGGCGGTAAGCTTGAAGGCCTGGAGGAGAGAGCCTCCAAGATAGAAAATTATGAGGCGAAGATAGCAAAGCTGGAGGGACAGATAGCGACGATCGAATCCGTGGATTACCATCCGATCTGTCTGTCCCAAAACCAGAAGGGTGTGTAGTATATATATATATATATATATAGTATATATATAGATATATACTACACTTTCCCTTATAGTTAGAATTAGGGTTTTATATGTATATATTTAGAGTTAGATATTTGTATAGCATCTTTATTTTATAATTATAGTATTGTATAAATGTATATTTTAACTAATAAATTTTTCATGTATATATAATTGTTATTAAATATATATTTTTTAATTTTAACAAATTTTCATTGAATATATAAAAATCTTATTATATAAATGTATTTTTTAATTTTAATAAAATTTCATGCGTATATAAAAATATTACTGTTTAAATGTATATTTTATTTTTTTATAAATCTTCATGTACAATAATTACAAAAAATGTATTACTCAATTTTAATAAAATTTCATGTATGTATAAAAATATTATTGTTAAAATATATATTTTATAATTAATAACTTTTCATGTATAATAATTACAGAAAATAAATTATACTTGTTCTCAAATTTAGTGTTTCAGTTAATAATATTTTTATAGAATAGTAGCAATGTACAAATGTAATTTTATGTATATCTTATAATTGAAAAAAAATATATAAATATATCGATTATGAGATTATTTAATAAATGAGTAACAAAAAAAATATGTGAACAAAAACTTTTAATTTTGTATTTATTTGTATGCAGGTGTTAGATATTTGTGTAAAATTTTCTAAGATAGTAGTAATGTACAAATGTGTTTTTTTATTACAATATTTTTTATGTATGTCTTATAATTAAAAACAAATAAATTCAAATATATATATATATATATATATATATATATATATATATATATATATATATATATATATATCGATTTTGAAATCTAGTTCTTTTCTGGTTAATAAAATGAGAAATAAAAAAAATATGAAAAAAAAGTTTAGTCTATAAAAAAATATCTGCGAAAAAAAACTATAGGTTGGTCTCCAAGACAACAGGATAGTGCATAGTGTCCAACTACACATAGTGCTTACTGGTTCGTGATAAGTATCGGTAAAGGCAGAGACTAGGTCGACGGCTGCGCCGTCGACTACCCGACTGCCCGAAACCCCGGGTGAAAAAAATTATAGGTTGGTTTCTAAGACAACAGGATAGTGCATAGTCTCCAATTACACATAGTGCTTACTGGGTCGTGCTAAGTTTCGGTAAAGGTGGAGGTTAGGTCGACTGCTGCGCCGTCGACTAACATCGACACGGGCGGTGGGTCGACGGCTCCGCCGTCGACCCACCTTATCTCGCCGCGCATACAAAGGCTCGGCGGAGGCCCATTTTGACGCATTTTGAGGGCCAAATGTGATCTTCAACGGTCCTTCAAAACGGTGGTTTTTCAGAAAAAAAGAGTGAAAAAAAAACGTTAGAAGCATGAAAAAATCGAGATAGACAAAATTGGAAGAATGATAAAAAATGAGAAAATAAAGTACACCACTGAATAAAATTTTTAGAAAGATCGTTTGTTGGCAAAGCCGCCCACGCTCGATGAATTTTTTTCTGTCACGATGGTAAGGTTTTTTGAAAAAAGGTACGATTTAAAAAAACAAGTTTATTGGTTAATACAAAAAAAATCTCTTTATAATTTAATAATAGCACCTCATGTCTCCTCCTCGCTATCTATGAGAAAAGGCAGTTCTATCCGCGCACCTCTAAGGTTTGATGGACCATCTGGACGATAAGGATCAGCATCATCATCATCATCGCTGTTATCTGATGAGCTGTCTATAGTAGACAACAGGAACCCCAGCGGCTGTACTGTGGAGTCGCATGGTCCATGGTCCATCGGTGGTCTCGCCACCGCCCAATGAGATTGGTCGGGTGTCTCATCATCCGGTACCGCAGTCTCCATACTCCATATGCTGGAACTGTCCTCTTGATCCTGCATCCAAGACGTGGAGTCGCAAGGTCCGTTTGACTCTGTAGTGAAGTCCATTTCGCTGCTAGTTGTATTACTGTACCAGTTGACTCTGCACTATGTTTTTCATTGACAAGAACTCTGCCTTTTATGTTCTAAGCTCCCCACACTAAAGCCCCCTCCATACCTCCCCACCTCTTCATTTTATTTGTGGAACATCGGTGGCGTTGGGTGGTGGGTACTGTAAAGCCACACCCTAATCCACAAGGTATATTTACCGTTTCTGTTAGCCCACTGGTACTTACACAATATACCATCATCAAATAAAAGATCATACCTTTTTTTATTTTTATTCAATATTCGTAATATGAGGCAAATCGATACATATAATGTATATAAATATATATATATATATATATAATATTTTGCTGTTTATTTTACAACTCAAAGAAAGATATAATACGTTCCTTCTCTTCAGTCAGCTTGCATCTTTTTTGAGTTGATGTCACTCGTAGGGTGTCGATTCTCTTCTTGCAATCATCCAACTGTCGCTTTCTCCTCGTCTTGGTTTCTTTTACACGCTTCCTTTCATCGTCTAGCTGTTTCAACTTTTGCTCATCGATAACTTGTGCTGCTTGGAGACTATCGTTCAGTGCCAGCTCCTCTACCAGTTGCCGCTCATTATTTGCTATTTCATCCTTGATGCGTTGAACAGTACTCCTCAACGCTTCCGTCTGGTCTTCGATCTCTGTTTTTGGAGGTTTATTTGATTTTTCCAATGTCTGCCTTAATAATGCTCCAAAAGGCTTGGAAGGTGCCTTTTTTATTTTTCTACTCGTTATCGCAGGCACTGTACTTGTGGACGCTTGCATCGCATCCACGCCAGCTCCTATAGCTACAGGAGTATTCACACTGGTTGCCAGGGCAGGCACTGCACTTGCGGCTGCTTGCGTTGCATCCACGCCAGCTCCTATTGCTGCAGGGGTGTTCACACTGGTGTTGTTTTCAGCTGGTGGGTTCACATGGACGAATTCTTCAAGTTCTTCTTGGACATCTGCAGCCAGCTGCGTAAAAGGCAACCCCTCATCTTCGAACTCCTGCAGGATGGCCCGTAAGTCGTCCCCGACGACTATAACATCTTGATTATTGGTTGCGGCCATAATGTTGGTGATATAGGTATGATATACAATATTTTTCTGCGGAACGGTACGATTTTCTGAAGAACGTAGAACTGAAAAGCCTTACAGAATGAAGCTGTATTTATACCCAAAAATTCACAACATAATTCAGTTGTAAAATCAGAGCGGAGGGGACGAATACTTGGATGGGGAGGATGGGCGAAACAATCACAACCAATAAGCTTTAGATGGGTGGGTTGGGTGAAACTATCGCATCCAATAAGGTTATATTGGTGGGAGCATCCACAATTCTTGTTGGTTTCAGATATCGATATAGTGGTACACAGATCTAAATTAGCATGGTTGGGGTTGGGCGACAAAGTATTTCAGGAGCAGGTGATGACGTGCGAATGTGTTGCCAAAGCATATAACATTTCCACCAATAGGGATTTATGGTCTATACGCCGATTGGCTGGTGGGTTGGTCGTTCTATATTCCCGTTTCAATAGCAGTTGGTGACGTACGAATGCGTTGCCAAAGCATATAACATTTCCACCAATAGGGATTTATGGTCTATACGCCGATTGGCTGGTGGGTTGAACTTTCTATATTCCCGTTTCAATAGCAGTTGATGACGTGCAAATGCGTTGCCAAAGCATATAACGTACTTAATGGTCTATACGCCGATTGGCTGGTGGGTTGGTCTTTCTATATTCCTGAAACGACGTACCCTAAGAGAGGATTGAAGCGGAGGAGGGGAAGCGTTAGTCCCCTAATATCGTATAAATACGGTGGCTGAACGAGAATTACTTAGTGAAGTTCGTGATTCAGTTCTTCAGTTATAGCAAGATTACAGCAAGATAATCAAGAGGAAGAACGAGAATGGAAGCCATAGGATTCAACATCTTGGACCTGGAGCACCTGAGTCAAGGTAAACTTATTCTGCCATTGTATACATTGCGTACAAGTAACAAGTCAAAATACAGCAAGTCTGTTTTCGCTAGTATCCACTCATATGTATTTCTACAATGTACTCTTCTTTTCTTTCCAGCACCAGAGGTCATTCCGGGTGATAGCCGATACAGCGGCTTCACAGAGGTGGCGAGGCGGCTGCGGGAGACAGCATGTCAGGGTGGTGTGGCAGCAGCGACCACAGATCACCGGACATTTGGTCTGCGGCAATGTCCGCTGATCGCGGACCATCTAGTGAAGCCGTCGTCGATGGCGAATCACCTGGTGCGGTGTCGGCGAAGATTGGCAGAGGGTCATGCACCATCTGAAGGTACCTATGTAGTTTGTTTATGAGTAATTATTTCCGAGTTTATGAAATGCTACCTTTATTGATGACACTAAAAATTTATCAAAAACAGTTTATCTTTCTATGTTTTTACTTTTTTTTGCGAAGCAAACGTATTCTATTACAAACTAACCATATACTCATCGATAATTCTTTCTTTTTACAGCTTCTGACAACCGTGGGGTAAAAGGAAGAGAGCAGGGTGATGAAGTCGCCACCACCAATGTAGAGGTGCAGATTGAAGGTATAAAATGTGTTCATTAAATGCGAAAAAATCAAACCACCACCAACTTAGCATCTTTTTTTTGTTTTGTACCAATCCTATGATATTGATACTTTCAACATGCGCCAACATAGCAATTTTTTATTATTTTTTGTTGTGTATTGATAATATGATATTGATACTTGCAACGTGTGTACCCATCATTCCTGAAAAATCTAAATTTAATGAAACCTCGTAAGATTTAGCAATATATCCTTATACACCTTTCACCTTTTGCATCTTGCAATCTTCGCACGCATTACAAAACAACACTTTTTTGTTTCAGAAAACTGGTATAGCGATAACTACCAGAGCTATAAACCGAACTTAGAAAACAGGGCGGTCCTGCGGATGCCCCCACCGTTCTTGTCCAAGAAGGAGAGACGCAGGTGGAGAGCGAGCGAGGTCGCCCGATTTAATAATCTAACAAATTAATGAATGATTATTATTGTAAATATATATATATGCGAAAAAATAAAACTACAGTTAGTCCAAACAACTGTTTTATTTATAAACGAATCTAAAAATCATCCAAACAAAAAATAATGAAATAAGTTTACACAGTTATCGAGAAACCATTCAAATATATTATTGAATCATTACAATACATCTTTTACGTCTATCCACGAATTTTTTTCTTTCGGGAAACCTAACCACTTAACGAAGAGCTTGGTTCCTCTTTTCTTCAAGACCCTTTCAATCAGATACTCATCTGGAAACTGCGTCTTTTTTAGCTCAGCTTCGTAGAAACAGCCGCTTATCGGTTGCCCATCCATATCATCTAACATATATGTGACTGGATTTGTAATGTTAACGTTGCGTATTTTAAACAATTCCGTAGAATAGTTGGGGGTGTAACCTTTTTCAAATACACCTTTATATCTGCTTACTCTCACAATGTCCCCAAGTTTAAGCTTACTTCTGCCTGCTACCTTTGGATTGCGATACACATTCAATCGTGTATGAAAATCGACTTCGATGGGGGCCAATCCTGTTGTTCGATGTTTCCTGTTGTTATAGAAGTTAGTGACATTTTGCAGAATTGTAATCCATTTGTAACTACCTCTTGCAGAAAATTCCTTGTACATCAAGTGTTTCAGTGAACGAATAGCTCTTTCGGCAATTGCTGCTTTTTTCGTAGAGAACGTGGAGTAATGGTTAATTCCATACCTTTGCATCAGATCAAAAAATTTGCGATTGTAAAACTCAGATCCGTTATCTGTTTGCAGATTGGTTGGATGATAGCTAGCGTCCTGCAGGATATCATGCATTGCAGCCGTCACGTTTTGCATATCTTTATTCTTAATTGCTCTACACCATAAGAACTTAGAGTAGCAGTCAATGACTACCAATATGTATCTATAGCCATTATTTTCCTTATGAAAAGGTTGCATTTCCGCTAAATCGGCTTGCCATAAGTCAGCGAAACCTTTTATGATAGTTTTTCGACGGCGAAAGTTCTTCCGAACTGCCTTGTGTAATTCTTCTGCTATGCCACGTTTTGTTGCGCTGTTAACTGACATATGTACATGTAGAGGTCTGACTCAGGTGATTGTAGAAAAGAAACTGATCATTAATCATGAAAAATCAACCGATCTATGGTCTGAGTTGATTTAAAGTGTAGCCTGCAAGCCACGCTGGTAAAACAGGGCCACCTTCAGCATCGAATTCCCTGTTGACTCCACTAGCTAATTTCTGGCAAAAATTATATAGAACCTCTAGTTGCTCTAAAATGGATATCAAATTGGTTGTTAATACATCAATCTTTTTCTCAAGGCCATCACTCAATTCTAGCGTTTTGCTATTCACTATACTTTCAAGCATATCAGCGGTACTTTTTAGTTTTTTTTCAACATACTTTATATGAACAGAGTCATTTTCATCTGTAGGATCACCAACATTCTTTAACTGCTTTCCATTGATATCATAATTTCCAGTTTGTGTAAGTTTAAAACCAATACCTGGAATACCACGTACAGTTGTATGCTTAGAACTGCGACGACCAAACTTATCTATCGTATTGTGCATCGCTACGAAAGCGTTATACTATTAGTGGGATCTTTCAACTCGCAAATATATATACCCCAAATTAGCGTATTACGCCCTCTTCACGCAATTCTTCTATTATAGATAAAATTTCGTTGTCGTGGTTTGTATGACCAGCTGATTTTGAGCTGTATAGCAATTTCAATCGATCAATCAGCTCGTTGATGTCGTTCCAGTACACAAAGTCGCGTTTATTAGTGTTAAATATCTTATACTTAGGTATCTTCATTTGTGTATGTCCCCTACCAACTCTGGCTCTCAAATGCATGGGGGATGATGTAGATAGGATATTAAATAATTTATTGAAATACTCAGATCCGTCGACATTGTAAATATTAAGAGGTGTGTAATCTTTGCGAAGTACATTAGTTAGATTCAATATGGACCTGAATGTGTGTAGAGTTTTTGAGTTGGAGTTTCGTGTATCTCCTACAAACATCATATCTAGTAAGTCTGGGGATAGTTTGAATTTAGTAGTCTTATCACCCGACGATAAATAAACCGCCTTATCATCAAATTCCACTTCATGTACACCCATTAACAGCTTCTGTGATTGTGGGTTGATCCTCACATTATAAACACTTCCATAGGCCGGATGTCCTGCTCTCAAATTATCTATATGACTTTTCAGCACCTCAGCAACTGCCTCTCTGTCCACACTTGAATTAGCTGTAGATACATACTGAGTAACTGAATCTCTTTCCCTCTCATTAATTAATGATGGTGTATCAGGTAACTCCTTTATTGGTGTTATACCGGAAAAAGCAGCGGAAGTCAATTCTTCGAATCTCGCCCCTTTTGGTGTACTAGTAGAGGGAAGGGTTTGATTTGGATATGTAGATTGTGGTCTTTTAGGAGTGCTTGTATGACCAACGTTTTGCATTGGTTGTTTCGATTGTGTATGAACTGATGCATTCGCTATTGTCTTCAGCTGTTTCGTAATAGGTTCATATATCCGTTCCAATGCTGTGTTATCGATGTCGCGACCTTTCTTTACAGCATGAAATTTTTTTTGGACAGACTCTGTTGCTTCCACTAATTCTTTTTTGAGAGCAATCTCAATGCTGCTCTGTTGCTGCTTCATACTTGTTATGGTAATGCTACAGCTGCGATGTACATTGATTGCAGTCTCACATTCAATTGATGATATTCCTAGTCCACCAGTGGATTTATGAAACTATCGAATCCTTTCCTGTACCGACCATCTTTTAGTTCTCTATCTTTATCAATTACTAGAAACCCATATTTCTCCCTCCAGCACATTGCACACATATCTTGGAACTGCTTAAAGGTTACGTCGGGTGCCACATGATCTGAAAAAACATGTGAGAGGTTAGTGTTGTCAACTTTGAACAACACAATCAGATTTGCGTTATCTCTAATCACCCTTTTTGGTATCCAACTGTAGCTTTGCACGCAATAAAAGCAATCCACACCTTTGTGTCGACCCATACTGAAGTATTCTCGGATAACATTTTGATTTTCACATATAACGTCATCGAAAATGAAAACTGAATTTGGTTTGGCTTCTGATGGTGGTAGAATATCAGAGTTATTGGTAAATGCATGATATCCCAATCCATCAATCGACTTCATTACTTTTTCTATGAATGTATACTTGGGTTGATTAAGCGATTTTGAAAATATATAGATATTTTCGAAGAAAAGCCCATCAGGATGCAACAACAAAGATATCAGCACATTGGTTTTTCCGCAGTTTGATGGGCCAACAATAATACAACGAATCGTGGATGGTAGTAGTATACCATGTCGATGATGAGAAGTATTATTTTCCAAATCCGTGACCTTTACATCAATATTGCTAATACTTAATTCCTGATCTTGTTTTGTCACCTTCATCGTGCAACGACTTAACCGTATATAAGCCGCAGTTGTTTATATATGTTTTATTTAAATGCCGATACTTCTTGGGAGAAGGTGTAGCAGCATTTCCAAAACTGGTGGTGGAATTGTTAACAAGTTGATAGATAAGTTGCCATTCGAAGCACATTTACCCTTTTATCAGTTTTGTGGGCCGGGCACGCGCGTGGAGGAAAGGCTAGCTCTTGGCCAAAAAGGAATCAATAAATTAGACGCGGCTTGCTTACAGCACGACCTTGCATACCGCAAATCTGACTTGGCTACAAGACACTCGGCTGACTACCTGCTTCAACAAGAAGCCTGGAAACGAGTCAAATCAGCTGATGCAAACTTCGGAGAAAAAGCAGCTGCCTGGTTAGTTACAAATATTATGAAAGTAAAACGTCACACTGGAATGGGTCTTGCATCACGACGTGGGCGCAGTAGGAAAAAATGCATGCGTAAAAAATTGTGGAATGCATTACGTGTAAAACATCATGCGGGAATGGGTTATGGATCACGACGTAGAAGGAATAAGAAAAAATGTGTGCGTAGGAAAATGAGGAAGGCTACAAAGAAGGTGCATTTTGGTTCAGGGATACTAAACAGAGTTCGCAAAAATATGAAGAGATTTTCGAACCATAAGCAAGATAATAACGTGCTACGAAAAGCAACTTCTGCAGCATTATTAGCCGCCCGGAAGCATATCAAGTCTCTGGGAGGGAAACGACGTATTCGCCTTCCGCGAGTTATACCTATTCCAAAAGTAGGTGGAATTCTACCCTTGATACCAATTTTTGCAGGTCTCTCAGCATTAGGCAGTCTCGCTGGGGGTATTGCAAATATTGTTAGGACCTCTAAAGCAATAAATTCAGCACGAGAAAAAAATTCTACATCTATCTCCGGTATGAATAAAATTGGCAGTGGTTTATATTTGAAACCATACCGCAAAGGATTGGGTTTGTTTATCAAAGCTCGGACTTCAAAAAACTTTTAAAAACCCTACCCCAACGACCGCTGACAGACAACGACCTTGTTTATTATGCCAAACAGCTAAAAATACCGTATTTCAGAGGAGTTTTTATGCGTGATGATCTACCTAAACAAGGTCCATTCTGGAATGAGTCAGCCATTATCAACTTAGATAGCAAGAGTGGGGGTGGGTCACATTGGGTATCATATATAAAACGGGGAATGGTGGTGTTGTATTATGATAGTTTCGGCAACCTACCACCAACGAACGAGCTAGTGAAGTATTTATTCGATCAATCAAGGAAAATTAAGATCTTGTATAATCTCAGACGACAGCAGAACTTCAATACTTTTTGGTGTGGACATTTGTGTCTACGATTCCTTTCCGAGGAAAAGCAGAAAGCTAATAAAAATGGATCGTGAAACAATTAGAAAAATGAGTTATTCCCTGAAAGCATTCTCAAAGGAAAGAAGTCTGTTGAACATGACAGAAGAGGAACTTGCTCACATACCAAAAGAAGTACTCATAGCATGCGCACCTAATGAAATAGCACATGTATGGTACAAACTACCATTACACTTGAAGGAAGACCCGGACATGCAGCGATTCCAATTCTGCTGGGAGCATTATGATACACATCAGAGTGGCGATCAAGCAGATGGGCCGCCGCCAAGAAAAATATTTTGTTGTTATTGTAATTTACATGATATTACTTTAAAGAATAATAATCAAAAAAACAATTGCTGTTTTCAATAAATGTTGCTGTTTGGATATATAAAGTGTTACCTTTTTTTGCACCCCATCAGTCATGTCTTACACACTAATTTCTATCCACCAATTGAGCTAGATACTAGCGCCCAGTATGGTTTGGGTCTAATAGGTTTTTACTCCTACAACTCAATATTCAACGTACACGAAGAAAATAATCTAATCGCTTTGAGGTATCCAACAGATAACACCAAATTCAAAATTATATATATTCCGCCAGGTACCTACGAAATCGATGAACTAAATAAATATTTACAAAGGACAATAAAGCCCATCAGTATACACCCACCTAAGCCCACAACTGATGAGTTGTTCTCTCTCAAAGCTAACAACAATACATTAAAGTGTGAGCTATACTCAGCGTATGATGTTGACTTATCTTTTCCTAACTCAATCGCATCTTTGATTGGGTTTGAACCGAAGATTTTTGGACATGACGAAATACATGTGTCAACTTTACCGGTTAATATAACTACAGTTAGATTGATAAGAATCGACTGTGGACTGATATCTGGCGCGTACCACAATGGAAATGAAATGCACACTCTTTACGAGTTTGACATAGACGTCGAGCCAGGATTCAAACTAACAAAGGAGCCACAGAATGTAATATATATGAGCGTAAAGCCAAGCGGACGTCAGTTTATCGACAACATCACACTTAAAATTTTGGATGACGATGGGAATCTAATCAACTTCCGTGGTGAAAAAGTAATCGTTAAATTGGAATTGCGACGTTTAACTTAAAACAAGCTTCATAATTCAGCAAGATGGGTTTTTTGTACAACGTAGGTTCATACCAATTGAAAAATGTCAAGAAAGTTCACACAAGTAGACATAAAATACGACGAAATCAGAGAATTGACGTTATTCGTCGTTCGTCTGCCGCCAAGGATACAGCATCGAAAATTTCTCTACTGAATCGTAAGTTCCTCGAATCTATAGGACTGCAACTTACCAAAAAAAATGGTTCTGCACGTATCAAGTGAGACGTTGGATGTTTTTGAGGAACCTATCATGGACCGTTCCTTAGCCAGCCTTCATGAATACACATACAAGCCGTACGGTTCGCCGTATTTCAAGAACTCCGATATTGTTCATATACCGATAAATTTCCAAGATCTCATTTTAAATATTGCTGACAGTTACATTTACATTGAAGGAACGTTTACCCCAGCAGATGCAACGAAGACGTGCTACCTATCTAATAATGCTCTATCCTTTTTATTTGATGAAATTTCTCTGCATATGGGTGGTGAAAAAGTTGTTGTTGTGCGGAATCCTGGAATAACTTCAACAATGAAAACAATGATTTCACATGGTAAAAGTGCAGCCCATACACTTTTATGTACCGGATGGGGCCTGAATGCTGATAATTTAGCGATATGGGATTTAAACAGCAAAGTATTCAGTGGTAGGATACCTCTAAAGCATATAATGGGATTCGCAGAGGACTACAAAAAAGGAATTCTGAATATAAAACAAGAGCTCGTCTTGGTAATTGCAAGATCTTTCAAAAACTGCTTTGTTGGTGAATGTGACGCTCAGTTAACAATATCGAAGATTGAATGGAAGGTTCAACATATTGTTCCTGAAGATCGATACAAGGTAAAACTTCTACAGCGATTGAATAAAAACAGTCTCAATTCAAGGATTAAGGTAGCATTTCGCTCTTGGGATTTGTATGAACTGCCATCACTTCGCTCAACATCATCAGACGTCTGGGCAATTCGAACAACCAACAAACTGGAGAGGCCTTTGTTTGTTATCGTTGGATTTCAAGACTCAAAATTAGCAGAAAATCCTAAAGAGGATATCACTAAGTTCATTCATGCCAACATAAATTCAATTCGATTAAAGTTGAATAATCAGGTATATCCGTATGAACGATGGAACCTAGATTTCAACAGAAAGCTAAATACTGCAGCTTACTATGCATTTGAGAGCTTCCAAAGAACATTTTATAACAAGGACATTCCAGAACCAATTCTTAACATAAAGGAGTTTAGTGACAATCCTCTATTTGTGATTGACTGCAGTCATCAACCTGATAACCTTCAGCTCTCAACTGTGGATATATCATTGGAATTTGAAACCAGATCTTCTTTCCCAGCGAATACGAAGGTGTATGCATTGATAATTCATGATTCGTGCATTAGTTACAACGCCTTTGATGGATCTATTCAAAATGGACTTATTCATTCCTACTAAGTGTCTCTGATTTTTTATTATATCTAACTCGCAGAAATAAAACAGCTTTTTAGTACATTTAGTTTTTTATTTATACATATAAAACGACACACGGTGTATACAGTTATCATTCCTTATCTAGAAGGCGATATTTGATAATAATATCTTGAGGTAAGTATTTAACTATTTCGTACAAAAATGGTTTGAGTTGATTATTAATCATTCCATCACATAGTTGGTCGACGGTACATTCTTCACGTAAATACTGTCTGCATAACTTTTCCCCTGCTTCATATTTCCTTATTAGTATCCTCTTTCGTTCGACCTCTTCATCATCCCAGCAGATACTTAAGTCATACGCTGTGGAATGTTCCTCATCGAAAATCAAATCCACCAACTGGCATGCAATTCTCTGGATGGCACTACGTAGATCTTTTGCTTCAGGCCACCCCATTGCCGAATACTGCATCCACATTATATAATGGGAATGGAGAGTTAGTCTGCTTCTGAAACAAACGGAACGTCTAATATCAGCTACAAACAAATGTTTTTTTTTATCTCGAATTTACCTTCCATATATCGGGGTCCAATACAAGGGAGTAACCATTATATTATTTATACCCAACACAATCTGTACTACCTCATCACCAAATATATTATTGTTGAATATAATCAAATTTCATCAAACATTTGGAGCGAGTGCCTGGTGTTTTAGGTGAACTTTGACCTATATATGATAGTGAATATTTATTTTGTGATTCATTTATCTCTTTGATCACCGCTTCAGACATATGTTCCGTTACTCTTTTCGGTAACCATACTTTGAACTCATCAGCATTATCTTCTAATAGTGTTGCTACTAGACATTCACCAAATTTTGATTTGACTGGTGACAGATTCTTAATTGTATGGGCTTTGTTTACAGTTAATGAAGATAAAGTTCTGTACGGTATTTTGTTATTTAGTTCACAGTTGATTTTATTGTTAATTTCATGCAATTCAGAGGTAGTGACAGACATTGTTTAAAGAAAAACAAATAATGTTACTGTTGGATAAATAATATAAAAGGGTGCTCACCAATTTATATCTGTACACAATATACTTCGGGAATATACTCCGATCGTCTCTCGACTTTTACTGATCACTAGCACCGTTAGTACACTATTTATACAGATACCATCAAGGTGAAGATACGTCACCGTGCATTCTTCTCAAAACCGCAAAGAAATATCAGTCTCAATAATCACATTCAAGGACGTTCAAAATAAGCAGCTATACAATAACACAAAAAAACCTCAAGGTTACGCAAATAACCAATACAAACACTAATGACAAATATTTCAAAATCAGTGTCTATAAGCACAATGTGAACTGGAACTCTCAAGGTTACCCAACACCCCATTTAAAAAGCCCCATTAAGATACGATCACTTTTGGAAAGACAACGTTACAAAATGACCTTCAGGGAGGATCAGAACCGGCACCTATAAGAAAAACCCACGTCAATACACCTCATGAAATATGGAAACCAAGGTCATCCCCACCCCATTTGAATGACCTTCAGGGAGGATCAGAACCGGCATATCCATACTACTGAAGTAGGCTACGAACAGCTGCGCCATGGACCCTATTCTCTAGGTTTGGTCCCGTGCGATTTCTTTTTATTTCCAAACCTGAAAAAATCACTCGCCGGGCAGAAATTTGTGTCAAATGAAGAGGTTATCGCCGCCACGGAGGCCTACTTTGCAGTCCTCCCAAAAACGTTTTTTTCTTTTGTAGGCTAGAGACTTATTGGACCACCTTGTTATTTACAGCTCATCGGAATTACAGGCTGCAATGCTCTTAATTATTTCAGATGATTTACATGAACAATGAACAGTTTCCGATATGCACGATTTTCTGTTTCTGCTGTATATCAACGAGCTGCTGCAAATAGCATCCAATCCATTCTAAAGCTTCGCAGACGGCAGTACATTAATACCGTGCATGTAACCAGGCAAGCCATTATCATCCCAAGGTACGTCGGCGACAGCAGCATGCCTCACAGATCAACGTAGATATCAAAACAATTGTCGAGTGGGGATTAGTAAATAAAGTACAGCTCAACGCACATCAGAAACAAAAACTCAGGCAAAAACACTTATAAAGAAGTCTCACGTTGGCTTACCAACTGTGGAAATGGAGGACCGCCCCATAGTCGAGTCACCTTCCGTCAAGCTTTTGGGGATCAGTATTGCTAAAACGGCATCCCAGAAGCCTGGAGGTTTGTTCCGCTGTAGGAAGCTGTACACACCAGAGCAACTACTGCTGCTCTACAAGGTACAGATCCGACCATCGTTGGAGTATTGCTCCCATGTGTGAGGATGCGCTCCGAAGCACTCTCTATCCTAACAAAGGACCTCCACAGCCTAGAACATCGAACATGGCTGGCTGACCTGTCCCTGTTTTACACATTCTATCACGGAAGATGTTTGAGTGAGGAAAACTAGAGAGGCTCTGCGAGCTGATCCTTACCATGTCGAGGTCCCTACTTCCCGAATCAGTTTCCGTCAGCATTCCTTCTTTTGAAGAACTTCGACGCTGTGGAATGAGCTGTCGGGATATTTGTTCCCCCACGGCTACAACCTGCAGTATTTCAAATATAACGTGTACCGATACTTATCCTCTCGCAGCGATTCTACAGCGTCATAGGCTTTCAGCCCTTGTGGGAGGGTGACCTCAAAAAACCGAAATGTACCAGTTTAAGATATGAATTTAATATTAAAACATGATTTTCACACAGCTGTTTATAGTTGTTTTTATTTAAAAATCGCGTTTTTGTATCAATAAGAAATGTGAGACGTATTCCTCTACAAAAAATCTTCTAAATGAACCCAAAAACACGATATTTAGAGAATTAGGAACTTGAACCATTTCCAAATAAATACTCAAATAACTGTTAAAAACCTTAGGCCATGGGAGGATCACTGGCGGTCGTCAGTTTGGACAAGCTCCCAAAGCTCACCAAAGCCTCTCTTTGGGTCCCGGAGGATGACGCTACCGCTACCTCTGAAGACCCGGAGAGGGTGCTGCGGCGGCTGACGGTGCAAAATCCGGAACTGTCGGTAGCCAAGTGGTGCACCTTCCACCATGAGGTCAAGAAAAGCCCTCCAGGACACCTGTTCGTCTTCGGTGTTGGAGACGAGGATATGGCTGTCCTAAAGAAGAAGTCGATGAGGATGAGCTATGCGTTCACCTCATTGACCATCAGAGCCTCCAGTAATAGGACGGGAGCTTCCGCAGAACCAAGGACCTCGGATGAGGGTACATCCAACACCGAGGCCCCCTTAGAGAACGCAGAGGGTCCCGAACATATGGACGCCATCCCTCCTCGGACGGAGGAGGAGATGGAGTCCTAAAGAGGCAAATCTATGACATCTGAGCCATGGGCAAGGACGTCATAAAAAAGGTGAATATCCTTCAATGCAACCTCCAACACGGTAGGTCGGCGACAGCAACTTTATGCCGCCGACTTGATGTGCTGGAGGATGCACTAATCCAAGAACCTTGGATCATAAAGACCAGAATAACAGGTCTAAGCTCACTAACTGGTCAAATTTTCAGCTTACCAAGCAACTTACAACCCAGGACTGCAATATATGTACCTAGGAAGATTAAAGCCACCCCAATGGCACAATTTTGTACCTCCGATTTAACTGCGGTTAGATTGGAATGTCCATGGGAAAGAGGCAATAGCAGGGCGTTGGTCCTAGCATCGGTCTACCTTCCTTCAGATGCAGCCACCCTACCACCAACAAAAGAATTGGAAGAGCTAGTAGACCACTGCCTCAACCAGAAATTGGAGCTTGTCATTGGCTGTGACTCGAACTCCCACCATCTGGGATGGGGCAGTAAGGACATTAACTCTCGAGGTAAGTCTCTTTATGACTATATTGTTAAGAAAGATTTACGAATCTTAAATAGAGGCACGGAACCGACTTTTATTAACGCCCGCAGCCAAACTGTCATAGACATTACGCTGGCAACAGCCAAAATCTCCAATAAAATTCTGGACTGGCAGGTGTCAGAGGACATTTCGATGTCTGACCACCGCTGGCTGAATTATACTTTAAGTCTGGAACTCAAAACTCTCGTAAAGTCTCGCGACCCGAAGAGGACTGATGTAAATCTCTACAATCGACTCTTAGAAGGTGCTCTGCGTAACGAACAGGTTTTGACTCCGTGCACTAACGAAGAATTGGAAAGATATACAATATCTATCCAAGATAAAATAAGTTATGCTTATAAAAAATCCTGCCCCATAAGGATGGTCCAGGAAGGCGGCAAAACCAATATTTGGTGGTGCAGCGAACTGGAACACCTCAGGAGAGCAGCAAGAAGAACTTACAACAAAGCAAAACGTACCAAACTCAAAAAGGATTGGGACTTGTACCAATCCAACATCAAAGAGTTTAAGAAAGTCTGTAGACAAAAACAGAGGGCTGCCTGGAGAACCTACTGTGAAGAAATAGAGGATTTCCCACAAGCATCCAGACTGCAAAAAATGCTCTCTAAAGATCCACATCGGTGCATCGGCATTCTAAAAAGGGAGGATGGAAGTAAAACCTCCAACCTTCGGGAAAGTGCCGAGCTCCTAATGGATACACACTTCCCTGGTTCAATTGTCACTGCGACGTCGAACTGGATGGAAGACATTAACACACCCTCGCCGATTGACTGGCAATTCACCAGAGAAATAATCAGTGAGGAAAAGACAAACTGGGCCATATCCTGCTTCTCCCCCTTCAAATCACCAGGGCCAGACGGCATATGTCCAGCCCTACTTCAATGGGGTCTGGATCATCTTATGCCGCACTTGGTGGGAATATTCAGAGCCTCCTTGGCTCTAAAATATATTCCCAAAAGGTGGAGAGAGGTGAGAGTGGTCTTCATACCTAAACCAGGTAGGATGGACTACACCCTACCGAAGGCATTCCGACCAATAAGCTTAACATCGTTCTTCCTCAAGACGATGGAACGGCTATGCGAGAGGTATATAAGAGATGAGGTACTAATTCATTTCCCACTTCATCCAAATCAACATGCATACACTCCAGGCAGATCCACCGACTCTGCACTACATCAAGTAGTTGGCAGAATTGAGAGATCACTGGACAACAAAGAATCCACCCTTGGTGTATTCATAGACATAGAGGGAGCGTTTGACAAAACAACATTCCCAAAAATTAGCCACCAACTCCAGGCTAGGAACGTGCCTAGCACTGTAAGCGAATGGATACTTAGCATGCTCTCCAACAGAGCAATAACAATCAACGTAGAGGACATTTCTGTTAAAGGTGTTGTTACCAGGGGTTGTCCGCAGGGAGGTGTTCTGTCACCACTGCTTTGGAACGTGGTTCTGGATACCCTCATCAATCACCTCAACAGCAATGGACACTACACAATAGCATATGCGGATGACATAGTCATCCTGCAAACAGGTAGATTTGAGAACACGTTGGGTGAACGCACCCAAGTAGCACTCAAATCAATAGAAAAGTGGTGTCTAGAACACTCATTGTCCATTAATCCCAAGAAGACTGAGATGGTTCCGTTCACCAGAAAAAGGAAGATCAGGGGCCTAAACCCCCCTGAGCTTCTCAGTGTCAAGCTACATTTCTCTGAAGAGGTGAAATATCTTGGTATTACCCTCGACAGAAAGCTGACGTGGAACTCTCACTTAGATAGTAGAGC
Organism: Callosobruchus maculatus; assembly: GCA_951848785.1. Taxonomy (NCBI): domain Eukaryota; kingdom Metazoa; phylum Arthropoda; class Insecta; order Coleoptera; family Chrysomelidae; genus Callosobruchus; species Callosobruchus maculatus. The sequence continues at coordinate 295,955 of CATOUR010000238.1, forward strand.
CAAAAGAGCATATGTCGCTTATGAACAATGTCGGCGAACAGTGGGACGCACTTGGGGCCTGTCGCCAAGAGTTACCCACTGGATCTATACCACAATCATTAGGCCTATGCTAACGTATGGAGCCATTGCCTGGGTACCTAAAGTTCTGCAGGCGACGGCGATTAATAAATTATATAAAATACAACGTATGGCCTGCATTAATATAACAGGAGCCATGAGCACAACACCGACTGCTGCTATGGAAGTAATAATTGGCATTACCCCTCTAGATATTTACATCAAAGAGGTTGCGTTACTGTCAATGTTACGACTTCGCACGGTTGGTATTAATCCAGATGTAGGTATGGGACGACTGAGGCAGCTGGTATGGTGGGAAGCGCTAAAGGCACTACCCATGCTACAAGCAACCAGCGACTCAATTAAACCAACATTCGTTTTTAAGAAACCCTACAAAATAGAGATTAAACAGAATGTTGAGCCAAATGTGACAAATGCAATTTGCATATACACAGTTGGCTCCAAAACAAGGGACGGCACTGGATGTGGTGTATACTCCAGGTCTTTAAACCTAAGAACAAAGTGGGCTATGGGCAAACACGCCAGTATCGTTCAAACGGAACTGGCTGGCATATCGATAGCCGCAAATGAACTAGCCAGGAGAGATGTATCTGGCAAAACTGTAGCAATCTGCACTGACAGCAGACAAGCACTTCTAACCCTGAAAAGACCTTGTATCACCTCAGGGCTAGCAATGGAATGCCACCAATCTTTAGCCCATGCTTCGGACAAAAACAATATTGTCCTGAGGTGGGTTAAAGGGCACAATAACAACAAAGGCAACCGTATAGCGGATGGTCTAGCCAGGAAGGCCGCTGACCAAAGAATTTTAGGACCATGTGACCTTTCTGGAATGTCGACAACCACAATTTCGGAAATAGCCAAAAAACACTCCCATGCCCAAATGGTAAAACGATGGGAAGAACTACAAGGATGTCGATTTGCCAAGGAAACCCTTGCAGGTTTTGACATGGCAATATCCAAGAAGTATTTGGCGATGACCAGACCAAACCTACGTCTCTTAGTAGGATTCCTGACTGGCCATTGTCAACTCAGGAAACACCTCCACACTATGGGGTTAAGTGACACACCGATATGTAGAATGTGTGAAAGTGAAGACGAAACTGTGGAACACGTCATATGTGAATGCCCAGAGTTATCTTCTATTAGAGAGTGTGCGTTCGGCGAGTCTTGGCCTACACCTGCCCACATTAAGGGAGATGTCCCCTAGCGACTTGTTCACCTTCCTACAATTGGCAGGATGGACGATGACCTGAGGAAACGACTCCCTGGGAGGATGCACAATGGGCCAGTTGTGGCCTAAGTGCAGTGGGACCACTCACCCTCCCCACTCTACAGATACAGAACTTAAAAAAAATATTTGAGGCTTTGTAATACATAAAATAGTATATTGTTCAACGATGCGATAATGACGGTAATAGCTCAAGTAGTTGAAGTTTGCAGCACCAGCTGCAAATCAACAAAGAATGTATGTCATGAATCACCCTGTACAAATCAAAATATTTTTTGGACGTTGAGCATATCCTTCCCTACAACTTTTTTTCGCTTTCTTGTACAGTGGTAGAGTTATGGACCGATCCGGTACTAAAAATTCTCCCTGTATGTGGCAAATGAACTAAAGTTCGATGCCAACCACTTCCACTGTGGAACTGGAAGCGATATTGACAAAACCGGAATTTTCCCGAACCAGTTTTTTCATGCTGATTCCGAATCTGTATTTAGTTTTTCTCTAGCACTTGTAGTTTCGGCTATCTGTTGTATACGGACAGCTGGACGAACGGACAGACAGAGGCTCTGTAAAAGCTATCTTCAGTGAGAGATAAAAAAGAAAGTGTGAGCTGTGGGCTTGGGAAGGACTTTAGAATACAAAAAAAGTGTTTGTACTAGAGATCGAAAGCACTAACCATGTACGGATTCGACGTATCCAGTTCAAGAGTAACGAGAAACAGGTTAGGCAACAACTATATCGTGTTTCTCGTGTATGTACGGTGTGAACGTCCACTACACATTCATTATAAAGAGTCATGAATGAATTTCCTGCTAGCGCATACACAACACAAATAAACAGTGAGTGAGTGCGTGTTTACAATCACGTCACTACTTCGCAGAGTGTATCGTATGCCCTGCATCGAATGTGGTGACTGAGTTCGCGCTACGACTGTCTCACGGAAAATTACCATTGGAAATGGGCTACGATGTTATTGTTGTTCTTGCTCCATTCACATCGCTGTTTATGCTTTTGCGAGCGCGGAAATTGAATGCATGGTTCGAATAGTTCAGTTATGCTCGTTATGCTACTATGTACAGCAAGGGAAAATATGGAAATAAGTTTAAGCGATTTTAAAATCCCTTCTTTTTTGCTGATTTCTCCTGTAAGGATACTTTATTTTAACCATCATTTTGCATGACACTCATCCTGTAGGGGGAGTCCATGAGAGTTTAGCAGGTGGGAGATATTAGTCATTCAAAATATCATCCACATGCTGCAACCTAATGCGGCGTTGTCACGTGGCGGGACGATTCCAGTCAGTTCGGCTCAGACGTGATAGTGCGCGAAAAGTTTTGCAGTATGGCGAGTTTCAGGGTGACAAAATTTTATAATTTAAAAATAATATTATCCAAGAGTGTAGTTAAAAATATATCGTAAAAACGACGTGTTAGGACAGGCAAAATTTCAATCGTATGTAATATAAACAAGTAAATATCCGGCCGATATTATTTTCTAACAGTCTGATGAGCTCCACAATAATTTAGGCGGTCCGTTACGTTAAAATAAGATCCGAAGTTGTATAATGTTTACTTAATGCCTGCCTGAAAATACGTCCGTTCCTTCAGACTAGTCGACCACAAATATCATTTCATATACTTCCTGCAATAAAGTGGTCTTGTGAATTGTTGGTGATTGTGCAACAGCTTGGGTGAGTTTATCTCACAGGGTACCCAATTCTACTAATTGTCTCTTCATTTATTGATATATTGATTTAATTTCATTAACTCTTTTGAGAACCTGTTATTAGACAATTGCCAAACTTTCACACACATTTTATATCATTAATGATTCTTTAATTCAACTACTGAATCTCTGCAATATGAAAAGAGATAACAATCTCGAAGTACGTCGCGAGTTGACCCTTCGTGCTGAACTAGTACAAAGGAGTGGACACTTTGCAAGTTGACCCCTAGTATCTTAGTGAGTTGGCCTCACAGTTATCATAGTAATTCTCTGCCCTAGTGATTGGAGCACTTGGGGAGGTATTTCGCGAGTTGACCCTTAATACCAAAGTCCCATGAGCCATTCCGCCATTCTTGATTATAACTAGTTTGCAACTTTTAGACATAACAAACAGGTAGTGTGATTACTGTTTATTGAATACTAGCAAATATTTCATATATTCTAATTTTTTACAAAAATGTCAAAGATTTAAAAACTGCGCGGGGTGGGAGACTTCACCCTTTTGGCATCGGGAGATTTTACCCGATGGTATTCTCTCCCGTTGGATGGATTTGATGACGGGGAGAATGTATTACAATAAAATATAAGCACTGGCTAGATATTTGACCAACTGCAGCAAAATTAATTATGGTTGAACGCGAAAGGACAGCGACTGATAACCATCGTAGTTGTTACCGCAGAATATAAAGAAGAAAAAACACCAAAAGACGCCATAAGCTTTGCTGTCGAGTTGGCAATAATGAACAAAAAACAGATTCAAAAATCCTGGATTGCTAATGAATCTGCTGGAAGAGACTGGTTAAGAGGATTCATAGCAAGAAATCCAGAATTGAGCCTGAGAACTCCTGAGGCAACAAGTCTGTCGAGATCGACAAGTTTCAACAGAAAAATGTCACTGATTTTTACGCAAATCTTAAACAAGTAAGAGACAAATATAAATTTGAACCTCAAAATATATACAACTGTGGTGAAACAGGTTGTATTACAGTTCAAGAAAGTCCCAAAGTAATAGCAAGCAAAACCCAACGTCAAATTGGCCTTGTAACATCCGCATCAGAGCGAGGCACACTCTTTTTAACGTGTGTTTTGCTGTCAATGCTTTGGAAATATCATACCGCCCTTTTTTGTGTTTCCGTAGGTCAGTTATAATGTATTTCTAACGGGTGGTCCAGAAGGTTTAAGCGGAAATGCTTATCCTAGTGGGGGGATGACAAACGAAAGTTTCGTCAAATTCATGTCACATTTTGTGAAATATTCGAACGCATATTTTTTTGAAAGCTTTGTATTTGTATTTGTATTTCTATATTGGCTTGTGATCATACATGTATGATATAAGACTTGTCATAAATGAATATCAGTAAAAATTAAATAATACAAACAGATAAAAACGAAACAAACAATACAAGCAAATAAATAGACAGTTCAATAAATGCACAGCTGTGAAATAGAGAAAAAAATATAAAAACAGAGGTGAAGTGAAGTGAAGTTTAAGTTTTAGAATATTTAGATGATTCTTGATGTTTGGTCGTTATTTTCATTTTAATAAAAATCTCGTTTATGTTACCTTGAAGTCAAAATCACTTAGTGCTACTTTTTTCTGTACCTGTTCTAATGTTTAACTGATTAGTACAATTTGAGAGGTTTTATTCAGTTATTCCTATGTTTTACTAAATTTTAAAATTATTTTAGCTGATTTGATCGCATAAGACTGATAAAAGTTAATGTTAATGAATGTAAAACAAATTCACATCACAAACTAAAACTTTATTTTGAATTATGTTTTTTTTATACGAATCACTCACCAAAACCCAGGGTAAAGTCTCCCTACACAATGGGTAATGTGTCCCACCTATGTGGGAGACAGATATCATTTTTCATAAAAGTGCTGAGGGTGACAAAATTATGTGCAACATATACATGAATGTTTGAGTCTAGTGATGCCTAATAATGACGGTTCACTATTATATGGTGACCGTTTCAATTGATCCAACACATATCAACTTATGTGCTGTTAAGTGAATAATGGGTAGAGCCTCCCGGACTCTCACTAAGTACCCGCCTATGTTTACAAAAGTTTGGTACCATGTACTACCGACCACCACCATAAACGTGAACTCGAGAATGGCACAGGTCAAATTTCAACATCGGGATGCAAAAAGCATCCTCCAAAAACTGAACACCAATAAAGCTACTGGTCCTGACCAAATTCCAGCCATTGTCCTTAAACACTGTGCCGCTGAGCTTGCACCTATTTTTTGCAAGCTCTTCAAACTTTCGTATCAACGAGGCGTGTTTCCCGCTTCGTGGAAGATTGGCTGCGTACAACCCATCCCTAAGAAAGGCAAAAAAACTGATCCCACCAATTATAGACCTGTGGCTCTTCTCAGCATCATGTCTAAGGTTATGGAGACTGTCATTAACACACAGCTCCTGAAGTACATAGACAACAATAACATCATAAATGATCGCCAGTATGGCTTCCGTAAGCACAGGTCTACAGGTGACCTCCTTGCCTACGTCACTCACTTGTGGAACAGAGCAATAGACAATCATGGCGAATCCCGTGTTGTTGCACTTGATATATCGAAAGCTTTCGACAGAGTATGGCATGACGGACTTCTGGCCAAGCTTGCTGCTTATGGACTACCAAATGGCCTGCGCCAGTGGCTGAATAGCTTTTTGAACGACCGATCTCTGTTTGTTGTAGTCGAGGGCTGTTCATCAGACGTATTTAGCTTTTCATTTGCCGTAGTTCATTATGTGTGCGTGTCTTTTAACCATTACAATTGTGTTTTTGAGTTTCATAAGCCAATTATTGATCTAAGCCGCACTGGAACATCTATTAACTAGCTTGCAATCTGATAGTCATTTACAGGTAAAGATAAGGAGTAGCTAACTAATAATCTCTGCAGGTGGGACGCCCCTAACTAGACCTGGTGTACTGTATTGCATCGTAAGGTACGGATCATAGGAGTAAAGAGGAGCACGGTTCTATACACCTTCCTGCAGTAATCAATAGCACATCAGCGTACCTGTCCTTACACCAGCCCACATATATAGCACTTGATTCGAAGTGCAGGACCCTCTGGGAGGTTCGATGGGGAGACCGGGTCGTCCATCGAAACCTACATTGCACTCTGGAGGATAGTGGGATCCTGGGAAGTAACTGCACTACTATTGCTTCCGCTCCAAACACAGCCTGAGACACACTTTTTGTATTCGACGATCCATGCGGACAGTGTGTAGATCCATGCGCACAGATTGTAGATGCTAATCTGCAGCGTCCAAATGGATTCATATCTTGAACTGACTCCCATGCGGTAGGAAGCTGCCATTCTTCTTGATATGGGAGGTAGATTGGACACAATCTACCTCTGTCACTTTGAGACATGTGTCGCCACGTCAAAGTCTTCACTCTTTTGCTGAGGTACGTACCTAGATAAATCTATCGAATAGCAGGGGTTGCGAGTCGACATTCGTAGGTGTTACCGTAAAGCGAATTTTGGCGGGTGCTAGTCAGATGTGAAGCCATGACAGCGCTTTTGCCGTTCGTGTGGCGCCTTTGGGTGGAGGTTTTCCTCTGGTGTGCACAGATAACGGACGAGTACCACGCGAGAGGTACTACGAGATTGCGCCTGACATCTTTCAAATACAGGGTGTTCGAAAAGTTGGGACTTTCCTCTTCAGAAGCAACGGCCTTTAAAACGGCAAAGCTAATGCACGGTGAACCAGAAGCAAAATAGTAAAAAAAAATTCAAGCAAGGACTCACTATTTGGTTGCTACGATGTTGTAAGTACGATCCTGTCGCAGGCGTCTTACACGTAAAAGTACGATTTACGATGTCTTCCTCAATTTGGACCATACGAGGTTGTCTAGGTCTTCCAGCGTGTTCACCACGATGTGGATTCAAACATCCTGTGTCTCTGGCTCTTTGCACGAGCGAGACAGATCGACGATTTGCAGGATGAGTACGGTTAGGGGAACGATCGGCATACAATCGCGAAGCCGCAGCGGTATTTTCACCACGTTCACCGTACATTAAATTAATGTCCACCAGTTCATTATTGTTATAAGCATGCACTATTGTTGTTGTTTTTAAAGTCCGATCGGCACCACTAGCGCTGTCTTGTTTGTTGTGATATTATGACATGGTGAGGCATTGCCCGGACTTAGAAATTGAGGATCCTTTAATGGAGTTGGCGAGTACTATCCGCTGTATGAAAAAAAGTCCCAACTTATAAAACACCCTGTATACTGAGATCATCCTCAAGCTCAACGGCCCCTACCGCCTGGCCTATATCTTAACTTGTGAGAATTTGTAGCGGCGAAATACATAGATAATGAGCCAAGTGGCCGTGAAGAGTTATTTATATATTTTATCAGAGCCAATTAAAATCGTCATAACATCTATTTATAATTAATTTCAAGTCGTTCATTGTTTTAAATTACCAGAATAACTGTAAAATTACGGCGATAAAACCGTCGATAAAGGTGACAAGCTGTTCCGGGCACGTGTACCGTATGGTCCGTAGACAAGTACACGAACATGAATTAAATTGGTAGTAAAATACCATTAATATTCTTTAAATGTATAATTTAAACTATTCTGATGAGTTGGCGCAATCTGTCATTAAACGAAATGTACAGAAACGGAAATTGTAATTTACCGAGACTGAAAAGCCATCAAGCGATTACGCGGTCAATCCTGCCTAATTCAGGATAACCTACATTATTATTTTCCCACAGCATGAGACTATAGTCTAGATGCCCCTGCAATCAAATCATCGCTCGCCCGACCGCAAAAAAAGTGTTTTATTTTACTAGGTGCTTCTTTCACAGGTCAATATCATGAATACAACAAATTTTTGAGTTTTACAGACAAAAAAAAATTAAAATGACCAGGAACCCCTAAAACGTCTAAAATGAAGTTTGAGATGTTTTTTATATTTTTAGTTTTTTTATTATTGCCGCGCCGCCACTGAAATGATTTCTAAAAACCATACGCGCTTTCCATACTCGTCGCGGTAATAAATCTGTGTCAAAATGTCATTAAAGTCAATTCAGAAGTTTCCACGTAACACAATCCAAAACAATCCTAAGTAATACTCGTATGTATTTTATATGCATCAGAAAGTTCAAGTCCCTTGGTTTCTGTAATCGGCAAGGCAATGTTCGGATGGACCTAAAAAAGTGTATTATGGCGCTAGGTCTTTCTTTCTCAGGTCAGTAGACAGCCCATTATGATTACACCACATTTTTCAGATTTACAACCCGCACCCCCCCCCCTCCCATGACCAACTGGGGGACGGGAGACGTAGGGCCACAGGAAAAAAGAAATTACAGCGAAGATGGAGGACTGAAGAGAAGACAGCCTGTTGCCTCGACGATATGTCACTACCCGTGATGCTTCCAAGGCAACAGGCGGTTCGCCGGAGCCACTTGGTCTGTGCGTGCACATTCCAACGCTCCCATAAAAAAAAAATAAAAAACAACCCGCACCCCCCCCCCCAGCCATCCTTATTTCACCCCCACCCCAAAAAGGGTAGAAAATGATCAGGAACCCCTAAAACGCCTAAAAACGAAGTTTGAGCTGTTTTCATATTTTTAGTTTTTTTAATATTGCTGCTCCGCCACTGAGACGATTTCTAAAAATCAGACGCGTTTTCCATCCTCGCCAAAATAGTAATACTGTGCGGAAATTTCATTAACATCAATTCAGTAATTTCAACATTATAAAATACAGAACGATCTAAAGCAATACTCGTATGTATACATCGGAAAATTCTCTAAGTGCCTTGGTTCCTGTGATACACAAGACAATGTTCGGATGGACCTAAAAAAGTGTATTATACCGCTAGGTCTTTCTCTCTCAGGTCAGTAGACAGCCTATTATGAGTACAACAAATTTTTCAGCTTTACAACCCCCCACCCCCCAACCACCCCAATTTCACCCCCACCCAAAAAAAGTAGAAAATGATCAGGAACCCCTAAAACACCTAAAAACGAAGTTTGAGGCATATTTGAAATTTTTCGTTTTTTGCTAATTACCCCGCCGCCCATGCACCGATTTTCAAAATTGTAGCAACATTACCTACTATGACCTTACACCATATCACTACCCAAATTTCATCAAAATCTATGTAGCGGTTACTGAGATTAGGAGGCTAGCAAAACGCCAACAGACAGACCGACAGACAGACCCACAGACAGGCCGACAGACAGACCGACAGACAGACCGACAGACAGACCGACGGAAATGAAACGCCCAAAAAGCATATTATCTCAAAATCGAAAATTTTCGCGATCACAATACTCGCCTCACCTATCGGTGTGGGAAGTAAAAGAGATAGACCAAAACATAAACAAATTCAATTGTGACCCTTACGTAAACGCCGCTGTGCAGGTGGACAGAACAACTCCTATTGGTCGATTGGGGTGGGCGCCATTATACTCACCCGAATAGGCCAATAGGCCAATTCTGTTCACCTGCAACGCAGCGTTTACGTAGTGATTACGATCGAATTTGTTGATGTTTTGGTCTATCTCTTATTTGGATAGGCTTTAGTAGATAACTATGGTCAAGCGTAATTCAGCGACACAGTGACGGCGCGAAGTTTTTTTATGCTTATCGGCAATGTGATTCATCCTCTAATATACAGTTTTTTGCAAAAGTTCACCTGGTGCACTTGTTAAAATATGGCAAGTCACGCCACTGATGTCCACACTCTTAAGAATACATTCTTGGATGAAGAATATACCGCGTGTCCCAGAATTTCCTTCACACGTGATATTCTCGTAACAAAAAAAAGTTCAAACAAAAACAGAGTGGTATTTCTCAGAGCACTATAGTGGTCTAAGTTCCCACTGTTCGATTCTGCAGGTATCTGTTTTTTTTTTGATATCTAACATAAATTTTAAACGAATCTTGAGAAAATATTGAATAGATTAACGATAGGTAGCTTTTTAAAATTTTTCCGCAATTACTTGTAATTAAGTTTAGTGTTACTCATTCGCTGATGTAATTTGCAACCATATGTTTTTCAGTCAATTTTATGTCATTTGAAAGAAAATTATGTAAAGAATTGAAAAACAAGTGGTTGCCAGCTCTCAGTCTGCCGCATCCTCAGGGTTGCCAGGTGTCAACAAGTATATAACAGTTGATTATTTACACTCATCTGTTTTTTCAAAAAATTTAAAACAAAATTAAAGTTTCATCCATATTAGTTACAAAAATTCAAGGTTGCCAGATGGAAAGTTGCCGCAAACAGCGATTTTCGTTCCAGATGATTGTCTTTTGAATGTTTCCTAAACCGCTACTTAGAAAAATTTTAAATTTGGCACATAGTTTAAGCTAAGGAATCTTCATGATTTAGAGTATATAGCGATAAATTACTAAAACCGGTGGTGGAGATATGGGTATACAATTGACATGGGTATACAATAAACCTTTTTTTTCAAAAACTCCTACACCACTGACTTTGTTATAAATAAAAATTATATTATTCCACGCTTGATGCTTTTCAAAACAAAAAAGTGTTCTTGCACTTTTTTTGTACAACGAACCGTTTTCGATATATTTGCGGCTTCCTCCGGTTATGTAGGACTACTGACATCAAATAATCAGGAAGTAGATATGGACGTTTTCATCAATTTAATACTTCCGAGGGTTCACTATATAGAACTGTATTGTGCTGCTAGGTCTTTCTTTCACAGGTTGATGGGCAGCCTATTATGAATATAGTTTTAAAACCCACCACTCTCCAACCACCCCAATTTCACTCTCACCCAAAAATGATGATGAATGATGAAAAATCATCAGAAACCCCTAAAACGTGGAAAAATTATATCTGATGAATATTTAATTTTTTTATTTTTTGCTATTGTACCGATTTTCAAAATTATAGAAGCATTACCTACCACGACCCCACAGCACATCCCTACCCAAATTTCATTATAACCTATGCAGCGGTTACTGCGACTACGAGGCAAGAAGGACGCCAACAGACAGACCGACAGAGAAGCGTGACGTGAATTTTCGTTATAAAATGCCCATAGAGCGTATTATTTCATAATCGAGAATTTTTCAGATCACAATACTCCACTCACCTATCAGTGTGGGAAGTAAAAACAAGTTAATACTGGGTGCCTAAGTTCAGCAACATAAGCTACCAATCTAAGATGAAATCTAATCTACGAAATCCATTTCAGCTGACAAGCTGATTGTCACAGGTAATATCACGAATTAAGTGTTATTTTCCGAGCAAACACCCTAAAAAATGCATACGTGCACATTGAAGCAACAACCGCCAACCTACACTGACTTCACAAAGATAGGGAAAAGGTGGTTTGACCTAATCAGCATCTCCAAAACGCACCCGGAATCCAGAAACTACTTCAGGAGCGACCTGGCAATACGTCACGAGAAAGAAAGGCACATGTATTCCAAAAACTATTTTATGATACATCCGTTTAGTAAGTTCAGGTAAAGTTTTAGTAAAACGTTTCTATATTCTCTAAATTATAAAATAAATGCTCTTAAATTCTCTAAACAGTGCGAAAAGCTCTGGCCTAAGGACAACTAAAAGAATTACTTATCTGTGTTGGAAACTTGGAAAGATTCACATATACATAATATAACTTAATCAATATGCTCAAATATTGTACAATTTAACCTGTTTGACAAACATCATATAATTATTTATGTTCCTTGTGTTCTCTGGAATTTTGTTGTATGTCTTATCGGCTTGTAGAAAAGGATTATTGGCGAGTAAAGGTGGGTTCATGAAACTTTTCCTTTGCCGCGATTTGGCCGTAGATTAGCGTTTGTGTTAATTCTAAAGTTGAACCTACCGTCAGTAATGAAATTGTTCATGAAACAGCTTTGAATTTAACTTAAGAATTAGGCGTAAGGATTGACCTTGAAAAGATAATTAACTTCCAACTTTACCTTACCGCAAAAGATAAGTCTTAGGAGTGTCTGAGCATGCGCGAAACGCACAGAACATAAAATTATGATCTGGTATGAGGCAAACACTCCTGAGATCACCTTACTCTTTTTATTAATCTTCATTTTTGGTTGTAGTTTTGAAAACAAATTTCGCCTTTCGCAAACAGTATAACCGTCAACCCGCCAAATCTTAAAAATATGACCTTAAAATCAAAACGGACCGTTGAAAATAGACTTTGTGAAACGTCACATCTGTCATCCTTAACGCCTAATTCAAGTTTCATAAACGTCGATTCTCTTACGGCTAAAGTTAAGGATAAATTTAATACTAACTCTCAATTCACGGCTAAGTTACGGCAAAGGAAAAGTTTCATGAACCCGCCTTAATATTAATATGGAATTATGTACTCGCAAGTGAAACCGAACACCTAGAAAAAAAGGGATATTTGCATTGAAAATTTGTACGCACAGCTTGGCAGTATCATTTCTACACCTTCTCCAGCTGATATGTAGTTTCTAAAGCGTCAAGTAATAATTCAAAACGGTCAAATTAATTTTCCAACTCGTCACTTGTAATTTCAAACTGTCAGGCGTAATTTATACCTGTCAGTTTGAATTTACAATTGAAGAGTTGGAAAATTAACTTGACCGTTTTGAATTATCTCCTGACGATTTAGAAATTACAGTTGGAAAAGGTGTAATACACATGTAACACACTTTTTGTTCATTCTGACGCGTTTACCTACATAGCACCTCTAAAAAACCCTAGACGTGTAAAAATAAGGCATGGCTTTTAGTCAATTCAAAAACGATGATATCTGTAGCAAATGTGGCGATAGACCAGTTGGTTGTGTAAAAGAGATGAATTGGTTGTGTAAAGATGCCCCCTAGAAGACCACAGCTCCAGTTTAGGCAGTCAAGTCTCTTCGAACGGGGTCGGATTGTAGGCCAACGAGAATGTGGTACTTCTTTCAGAAAAATTGTTGTAACCATGAGGCGTAGCATGGCTACAGTTGTAACAGCATGACTCGCAGAAGGGCGAATGCAGCGAGTTAGAGGTTCTGGAGCACGTAGAAGAACTACAGACCGGCAAGATCGTCATCTACGACTACTGGCCCTTCGAGACAGAATACGATCCACTCGAGCTGTTGCTGACGTTTGGTATGCAGCTATAGGGAGACCCATTCGAATCCGCACGGTGTATCATAGATTGAACAGATTGAGTGAAATGGGCTTAGGATAAGATCGTCATCATCTGGTGCTTCCACTCACTGCAAATCATCGTCGCCAATGGTTGATTGGTGCCCAAGAACACCAACAATAGCATGCTGAGAGGCATCAGACGGCTTCTCCGACGAGTCCAGGTTTTGTCTGAGGGCACATGACGGATGCCAACGCGTAAGACGGCGACGGGGTGAACGACGTGATCTCCAGCTTGCTGTTGAGCGTCCTTTAGACCGTCCTATTGGGTTGATGTTTTGGGGTGCCATTGCATTCAACAAGTCACCTTTCCTTGTGATTCGTGGGCCAATGGCACAACGTTATGAGAGTGAGGTGTTAGGACCAAATGCCGTTCCATATATCCGAGGTCTCAAAGAGGGTTTCTTCCAGCAAGATAATGGATACAGGAAGCTGAGGTCAGGGTACTCCCCTGGCCTCCACGATCACCCGATATATCGCCAATTGAAAAGTTATGGGATTGGATGGGTCGATACATAGGTGATTTACCCAATCCTCCGACCACCCTGGACGAACTGGAACATGCCGTGGGGGAGATTGGGAGGCTGTACCTCTAGAGTTTATCAACAACCAGGTTACACAGTTCGATCTCAGCCGCCGTGAGTGTAGCATCGAGTGCCGAACGATATTGGAATACCTAATATTCGTGAACATTTTTAAGACAATTTATATACAGTTAAACAGTGATAATTAATCTAATTGGTGCAGTGCTATGAGTGTTTCCAGCGGGGGGTTTCCCCCCGGGAAAAAGAGAAAGGAAAATTTGCCAGAGGAGGAAACCGTCCTCATACAAGAGGATGATGATACAACTAATCAAATAATGGGTAACAATGAATTAGATAGTAATGGACAACAAACCGTAAGTAACAATTCTATAAACTCAGGAAAAGGAACAACAACAGTCTCACAAAAACAAGCAGACCGACCATTACTTCTTTATAAACAGACAGATAAAGGTCCATACCATGTCTATGTGGAAAATAACTCGAACGACTTTTCAGGTAAAATTAACCCAGTCAAAGTGGGAGAAATAGTTTTGAAAACGTTACCGGAAATAGATAACCAAATTAAAAAAATCGAGTCGGTTGGTAGGAATAGAGTGAGGATAGTTTTAAAAAACGCGGTAGCTGCAAACAGTTTAGTTGAAGCAAATAACCGTTTTCAAGAATATCATCTTAAATTTTATATTCCCAAATTCATCCTTTATAGGCAGGGAGTCATATCAGTTGACAAAGAATTCTCTGAAGAGTATATCCTAAAAAAAGTGAAACCTTTTGATTTTCACTACCTGTTTGAAGTCGATTCAGTTAAAAGAATGTTTAAAAAAATTACAGAAAATGGTGAGACACAATACGTGCCAATTAACAAAGCGATTATAACCTTTGAAACCCAAGAATTACCAAAATATATAGCAATTAACCATGTGAGGTTTGAGGTGGCTAATTATGTCCAGAAAGTTATTTTATGCCACAATTGTATGCGCTATGGCCATCTCGGCAAACATTGTAAAAGTAGTCCCAGGTGCGCGAAATGTTTTGACAACCACACAACAAACTCGTGCACAAAAGTAATTGTAACACCACAATGTTTTCATTGTTCAGAAAGTCACTATACATACGAAATAAAAAAATGCGAGGAATTCAAAAGACAACAGGATATTAAAAAACACATGTCTATAACAAATTGTTCATATAAAGATGCAGAACGAGACATACCCAAGGTGACATACGCGAAAATAGTTAAAAATAGCATGACACACAACACAGACACACATACTCACAACATTCAACATAACCCACACCAGGAATCACATACCGTCGTCCCGATAATAAACAATAACCCAACAACAAGCAGGGCAGGTAGAACGAATTTGAGCTCACATTTCACCCAAACAATAACAAAACGACCAAAAAGAAATATACCGATATCCCCAGACCCAACTGAATCTGAAAGAAGAGAAATAGTTAGCCAACCATCCCTTTCATATAGGGAGGGAGGAATTACTAGTAGCCCAACTTATCTAGCAAATATCGGAGGCCAATGCGAAGAGCCTCTAGTAAATAACGTTTTAGAATTGGTTATATTCGTTTTATCAAATCTCAAGGACATTAATATTGAAAACCTTCAAAAAACAGATATTATCAAATTAATTAGAGAGAGAGACTCGATATCGACAAAGAATTTTACTAAATCATGCATTTATAGAAGGTGTTCTTACTTAACGCAAAAAATAAAGTTAATTTTTATTTTTTTTTTCTTGTCACAAAATGTCTAATTTGAAAATATTGCAGTGGAATTGTAGATCAGCAGTAGCTAATAAAGCCAGTCTTGAACACCTTTTAGAACAAGAACAGATAGATATAGCTCTACTATCGGAAACATGGTTTAAACCAGGTATCTATATCAATTTCAAAGGATATAATACTGTTAGGCAGGATCGCTTAGATGGCAGAGGTGGAGTGGCCATACTCATAAAGGAAAACCTAAAATTCTATGAAAAACATGTTTCAAATAATGAAAAAATAATGCATACATGCGCCATCATGCAACTAAAAAATAAAACGGAAATATCGTTAGCTTCAATTTATATCAAACCTCAAACGCGGATAACTCAACAGGAGTGGAGTAAGTTTTTTGACAATTTACCCACTCCATTTATAGCAGGAGGAGATTTTAATGCCCATCATGTGGCTTGGGGTTGTGTTGCGAATGACATTTACGGTAACACATTATTAGATGCCATAGATGAAAACAACCTGATATTCTTAAACAACGGTTTACCGACGTACATAGGACATGGTAGAAAATCTGCCATAGACTTAACTATATGTAATCCTCAGATTAAGCATATGTTAGAATGGAATACACTGATAGACCCTGCTGGATCAGACCATGTTCCAATTGTTATAAAATGCAATCTCACAGCAGAAAAAATTAAAATAGTTGAACATAGGAGATGGAATGTTCATAAAGCAGATTGGATTAAATATCAGTTATACCTTAGTTCAAACAGTCCAAGTGTAACCTACGACCTATTATTAGAAGATGTTAGCCGCTCTGCTGAGGCTTCTATACCAAAGTACAACCAAAACAAAAAACAAACAAAAAGAGGGAAACCTTGGTGGACTACAGAGTGTGACGAAGCAGTTCAGAATCGTAAAAACAGTTTCAATATATATCAAAACAATCCAAACTTGACGAACTTGTTAAATTTCAAACGATTAGATGCGATAGCGAAAAAAGTCATAAAAAAGGCTAAAAGGGAGGGTTGGTTCAAATATTGTTCATCGCTGAATAGCAGCACACCCTTAAAAAAAATATGGCAACAGGTAAATCTGTACAAAAATAGGAAACAGCCAAACAAACACTATATAGAAGCGTCAGCAGAATGGTTGGATAAATTCCATAACAAATTAGCTCCCTGTTATGTAACTCCCCAGTTCGAAGCTCAAAGTCAGGGCTCCAACACACATGAGCTACTAAGTCCGTTCTCTATAACAGAATTACACAGAGCATTAAAACAAAACAACAACACCGCTCCTGGCAAAGACCAAATTCATTATTCAATGCTGTTCCATCTTCCGGAAGACCGCAAAAGATCGCTACTCCAAATTTTCAATGATATTTTCGATGGTAAACTAGAAATTCCAAAACAGTGGCATGACTATATCATAGTCCCTATATTGAAACCCGGGAAACCTGAAGGCCATTTTGAATCGTACCGGCCGATCGCTTTAGCATCATGTGTGCTAAAAACATATGAAAGAATGATAAAGAATCGACTGGAACACTACCTAGAAAAGAATCAACTTATTCCAAAATCACAATATGGATTCCGAAGAGGACACTCAACTCAGAAACTCTTAGGGAAAATAATTACAGACATTCAAATAGGTTTTTCAGCCAACGAACATACAACAGCAGCTTTCTTGGATATCATGGGGGCATACGATAATGTGGAATTACACATATTAGCTGAAAAGTTGAAGGAAATGCAGATACCAGAAAAACTGTCTCATCATTTGACGTCTTTATATATGAATAGAAATACCTATATCAGAACATGTGATCAGTTAGTCGGACCACGCATGACATCAAAAGGACTACCCCAGGGCAGTATACTCAGCCCAATCCTATATATCATCTACTCCCACGATTTCCAATCCAGATTTGACGAAGACATTAAAATCTACCAATTCGCAGATGATTATGCCATCAGTGCTAGAGGCAAAACAGTGGCTCAGTCCAACCAAAAACTAGAAGAGGCCATAAATACAGCTACAAAATGGTTCGAGGAGAACGGATCGCCGATAGCAGTAAACAAGTCCACTATTTGTACATTCAGCCGATCCAGATTCAGACCACCAAGCACAATCACTATGGGTTCCCATGTTTTCAAATATCAGACTTCAGTCAAGTATCTAGGAGTGATACTAGATAAAAAACTAAATTGGAAAGAACACATTATGTATTTACTGAAGCGGTCTGAAAACGCAGTAAATATACTCAAAACTTTCAGCCACCACAGATGGGGGGCGGATACCAATGTTTGTTTAACCTTCTACAGATCGCTGGTACGATCCATACTTGATTATGGATCAGTACACTATGGAAACGCCGCAAACTGCCATTTAGAAAAAATAGAGAGACTTAAAAACAAATGCTTAAGACTATCAGTTGGATACCTACACAGCACACCAACCAATGCGATGGAAGTAGAATGTTGTGAGCCACCATTATATCTGAGGCGACAGAAATTAAGCAGTAGGATGATAGTTAAACTAATGAGTGGAGAGCGAGTGGATGACATCCATTCCCTCTTCCTATTAGCATTGACTTCGAAATATTGGCAACATAAAAAACTACCATTACTTATTGAAAGTTAGCAGGAGCTACTGCCCATCAATGACAAAATATATACAAACCCAATCCATCTCAGATATACACTAAGTTATTCTAGTTTTGACTCACCGCCAGTTATCCACCATCTACGTTTTATGCCTGATAATCCCACAGTGCCACAACAATTCGAACAAAAACTGCGAGAGCAATGGAACCAGTGGGAACTGATATTCACCGACGGATCAAAGAAAAATGATTTGACAGGTTGTGCTTTCTATCACAGAAACCGTAATTATAGTGAAACATACCGGCTTCCATCCGAAACATCCATATACTCTGCAGAACTTGTGGCGATTTGGAAAGCCCTGGAATATTGTACCAGGAACAACTTTCCCAAAGTCGCTTTATTTACAGACAGTAAAAGCGCGACAATCAAATTGAGCCACTTCAACATAAATCCGGGATCGAACTACATTGTATTAGAAATTGTTAAATTGATAAAAGACCTGGAAGGTGCAAACAAATTGGTGAATATCATTTGGATTAAAGGACATGCTGGCATAAAAGAAAACGACATAGTCGACAAACTAGCGAAAAAAGCAACCCAACATAAAAACCTTCTAA
Source organism: Callosobruchus maculatus (assembly GCA_951848785.1). Classification (NCBI taxonomy): domain Eukaryota; kingdom Metazoa; phylum Arthropoda; class Insecta; order Coleoptera; family Chrysomelidae; genus Callosobruchus; species Callosobruchus maculatus. The sequence continues at coordinate 314,639 of CATOUR010000238.1, forward strand.
GTAACTTCCAAGTGCCATACCAGGATTTTCACCACACGATAATGGTACAGATTCATAAGAAATGGTCTAACAACTACACCCAGTCTACAACAGGCTCTACATACAAGAATGTTCAAGAAGACCTCAGATCTGCGCCTTGGTTCCGAGAAGAAATAAATAGACAGTATGTTAGAACCTTATGTCGATTGAGAAGTGGACACTGTTTAAATCCACAACACGAAACTAGAATAGGATTAGATAATAACCCTTATTGTAGATGTGGAGAAATTGGATCACTACAGCATTGCATATTGGAGTGTAAATTGTTGGAGAAAGAGATTACGGCAATGTACTATGAATTGTCACGACATCTGTCGCTACCTACTAACCTGATCACTGTTTTAAGATGTGAAAACTCTAATGTATATAGAATTCTTTATAAATATTGTACACAAATACTTAAACTAACCTTATAAATTGTAACAACCCTACTAACAATAGCGTTAGATAATAATTATGTAAAACAATATTGTTAAGCACACATATCTACTGTACATGTACATTTAAGATTATTTGGAAAAGAGGGCTCAAAAAAGGCCCCAAAAACAAGAAAAAAAAAACAAAAAAAAAATGTAAAGAATTTAATATAAGTTGGAAAAAAAACAAAAAAAAAAAAAAAGTGATCTGAGGTTTATTCAACGCTTAGGAAACAAAAAATAATTATAAAAAAAAAACAAAGGAAAGTAAATAAAATACGTTATAAAAAATAATAAGGAAAAACAAACAGAAAAAAAAAATAAAATAAAAAAAAATACAATACAAAATACAACGTTTAATTTAAATCAAGGATAACACACTAACATAACATAATTAGAGTAAATCTTTTATGAACATTCCATCAATTTACTATAATAGTAGTATTATGCATATGTACGTATAGAATTATGAAATAGTGAGTAACTACAACGACACCACTGGCCAGTTGATCAATGATCAGTGCCATAAACAGATAAAAAAAAAACCAGGTTACAAGCACGCCGCGTAGGCTAGAGGAGTGCATTCCGCAACATGGAGGGCACACCCATTATTGATCTGTTTTATGAATCAATTATGGCAACTGAGTTCGTTTATTATTGTATTTTTTTTCAGGAGCCGTCCGACCTTACTGTCCCCGTCAATACTTAAGTCTTAAGGCCTATTGTATTATTGCTCCTCTCATTTACAGTATCCACTTCAGCAATCTGGATCCCTGCATAAGTTTATGCAATTTACCTACTGGTCCTGGTGCTGAGTTATACTCCATTGGTTCTAACTTGGTCTTCCCAAAGAGCTGTTGTCTCTTGTGATCTAGCGCTTCACACTCACAGAGCACATGTAGGGCTGACTCAGTTCCTCTTCCAAACAATCTGCAGTTGAGGTCTCCATTGTAGAGTCCCATCTTATTCAGGTGTTCCTTCAGGCAACAATGTCCTGTGAGGAGACCCGTCGTTATTCGGAGTTGATCCCTACTCAAGGAGAGCAGTGTTTCAGCTATTTTTTTGCATGGAACTTTAATGAATGTTTTTCCATGAACATATCCTGCCAACAAGTCCCACTGCTCCTTATGCTGATGTTTCATCTATTCTCCGACCTGGTGTCTGATTGTGCTTTTAGGCACCCCCAGGGCGGGTTTTGCTCCAATGTATAGAACAGACGAGCCTAGTCTTGCTAGCTCGTCCGCCCTTTCATTGCCTCTTATACCTGAGTGTCCTGGCACCCACTCCAAAATTACTTTGTTGTGTTCTGCCAGTCTTCCCAGTTCTTGTAGACATTCCCAGGCTAGAGCAGACGTAACTTTGGGCGCTTCTAGTGCCCTAAGTGTAGCCTGACTGTCTGTAATATTGCGATCCTCTTGTTTCTGTAGGATCGTTCATTATTGATCCTTGCACATTGCAGGATGGCGTACACCTCTGACTGAAATACCGAGGCGTATTTCCCTAGCGGAATGCTCTGTCTAGTTCCTCTTCCAAAGATTCCAGTTCCTGTGCCTTGCTCGGTCTTTGAGCAAGGCATTATTGTATTTAGTCCTACCGCATTTCATCATCAACCGCAAACCTTTTTTCTCACTGTTCGGATTTCACTTACGAGTAGTATATAACAACATAACATATTTGTATATACGCTCTGTCAAGCATCTCTAACAGTGGTAGCATATCTGAATGCATTAGTGTAGGTGATCTCGCCTGTGATCCAGTTTTTTCTTAATTTTATGGTAAGGCTTCGTTTTAGCGGAAACCGGAATAGGGATCGAGAGTGGTGCCAAAGTTTACGCAATACATATAAGTTGGATCACTCTCCGTCGGCACTTTGAAGAACTCACATGAAAGCGATGCCGCGGCCGCACGCGCCAGTCAGTTTTTGCGTTGGTTTTTGCTCAAGTACGTATATACGAGGTTCATTGGAAAACTATATATTGACGGCCGATTTAGACATACAGATACAAATATAACTTCTATTTTGCTAATGCACTAAGTTACATAAAGGGATATCAAAATTAAAGACTAGTAAATTTATTACTAATGAATCTCAAATGTTTTCACATATTGTACCTATTTCATAGATAAGTAAAAACTGATGGTTCAAAGGTGCTGTAGTATCTTTACCTTAATGTTTTGTTTATTTGGCTTATTTTTGAGATCACAGTTTATAAATTTTATGGTATAGTATATACGAAGCTCATATATACAATTTAAAAAGATAATCATGTGGAAATGCTTTACATGGATGTGAGTAAACTATTTTTGACATTTTGCTTTTCACTGTCATTCCAATTGCTACTGTAGAAACTAAATTGAAGTTATCAATAAAAATATTTTCGAGCTCTAAAATATAATTTACAATGTCTTTGGGTGGTATGGTAAGACCACCGAATGAATATTTTGTCTTACTATATGCTTTTAGCGTGATACAAGCCTTTTAGTACCTGTAGCTCTTGAACTGATCACTTTAGCCCCAAGTGTGCTAGTTTGTTGGACTTGTTTTATCGGGAGGAACACAGGCACAAATATACAGGGTGTCCCATTAATAATTTTGAATCGAATGGCACGTGACCAAAAACAAATACCTCATTGGATAGAACAATGACAAAAAAAGACACAACATCTGCTCTAATTTACATGCCCAAAATTATAATTCTCTACTACTGTCCAGTTTCGACATATTTCTTGTCTTAATCGTCATGGGATACCCTGTATTTATATCCCATACATTTCAAGGTTTGCCATAAAATAAGGATGGGTCTGATTGTCATTCTCCATCCGTTAATAAATTTAAATTGATTGGTAATACGTATCTTTTCTCGCGAAAATGATTACTCTCAAACTTCTAAAAAGATTATCCATTTCCTGCAAACAAATCCGAGATAAAAAAATCCGATATTTTTGAGACACTGTATAGACTTCGCGTTAAACACGTTCAACCTCTACTTTGCGCCGCCCCGTATTTCCCGGCTGACGTCGGTACACTGCTACCGGTGTACCGGGGAGACGGAGCAAGGGGCAGGCCGTTTTGATATTTTTGCGGAGTGATCCAATTTATATGTATTCCGTAAACTCTGGTGGTGCCAAACGACTCGGTTTGCCGTCCTGAATCGAACGACATCACTCCCAGACTGAGGTAATGATCTGGTGAAAAACTACGGCATTTTGAAGTTTCATTACTTTATACCTAACTTATCCAAAAAAGTTGTCTCGTTGAGCTCAAAATGGGTGTTAATCGACGTGGCTGGACATCGTGACTTGTACTTGACCACTTCCAGAGTGATGAAACATTCCGGTGCAACCCTACGCTACTTTGAAATTTGGAAATTTCAATACCGTACCTGACATAACATAACCAAATCGGTTGGGCTAAAAATAGAGGTGACAACCGACTCGGTTTGATGAGCTGACTGAAAAAACGTTTATTTTGATTCTCAATTTAGGAAGTTAACCAAAAAAAAGGTTTTCGAGGGTCTGCGCCTAGAGCCTATTCCGGCACTGGGACTGAACAGGTGATAACCCTACCTGGGGGTATTGATAAAGTATAATTTGCAAAATCAGTGACGTCTGGGGGGCAGGTTCCCCTTATATATGCAAATGAACAAACCTAATTCAACTTAAACTTACCCAATTTCTAGGAACATTAAGAATTCGAAGTACTTATCATAACTTTTTTATTTTTCATTTCTTGGTGTTGCTTCTGATGTCGTTGTACTCTACTTGTCACGAATTTTCGAAGTCGTTTTTAGGTTAGGTTCGAAATTTTAAAGAGGTCTGGATTTTCATCGGGCCGTATTCTCACTCTGGGAATGGTCTCATCGCACTCAAGGCATCAACTCGCGTCATTAGCACTTCTTTAAACCCCATTTTGACCTCAACATCTTGACCAGTCGTGTTAAGTAAGTTAAGTTAGGTTAGGTACTCAAACTTTAAAGTGCCGTACTTTTTCACCGAAGCGTTTCCTTAGTCTGGGAATGGTCTCGTTTGACTCAGGACGTCAAACCGAGTCGATTGACACTACTCTCAACCCCAATTTCGGTTTCCGCTAAAACGAAGTCTATAGCCAATTTTAATAGAGGGTTTAAAATCGGTTTGATCGCCAGTACGGAAGCACTCGCTGACCCAGAAGTGCCGGTGACTTCGGGCTGTTACCAAGTAACAGGCTTTCGATTTTCATGAAATTTCTATATCCTAGGGATATTACTATTGACAATAATTGATATTGGGAGAGAGAGCGATTTGTAAAAAACGTCGAAGGACAAAATGTGTTCATGGAGATTTAAGGAATGTTCCCTAAAATTATTGCAATGCTTAAAAACACCCTATAATAAAAAAACACACAAAACCTAATATTCTCCATTCTTTTTTTAGGGCTCGGTACGAGATTCATCTACTACTGCTTTACACCTCGCTGATTATAACCAAGCCGATTCTTGTCAGCTTCTCTCGTCGCTCGAAGCCAGTTTTCTCTAATTTTCCTGATCTTTTCAAAACAACAATTTTGTTCATGGATATTTTATCTATTATCGATATAGTCATGAACTTCCTCACCGGCTATCCTATCAGGCTTGAAAGACGAATTGAGCTGAAGCCTTCGAAAGTTGCTAAGTAAGAATACCACATATTACATTCTATGTCACACTTTTCAATACCTCGAATAGAATTTCTTCTATAAAATAACAACATTAATATATACATTTGACATTACTTTATATTTATTTCCTATAGACGCATTTGGATTTGGAGACAGTAAGTTTTTTAGACGTTTTATGTAATCAAGAAAGTCGATATCACTCATAATAGTCCGGGATCCCAGGCCCATTTTCACTACTTACTACTAAGAAGCTAATTTTGCGTGGGTAGCTTCATTTCAGCTCATTAGAGGTGGTGGATCGCTTATTCTAGTAAAGAAAAATATAATGTATAATCAGAATGTTCTATTTCCCGTTGTCAATATTGATAAATCCATTGAAATGTGTTCTGTCTTTTTAAAGTCGTTCAATATTCATATCATTGTTGTTTATAGGTCACCCTCTGGGGATTTTGGCACATTCATGAAAGTCTTGGAAAACAATCTAGAGCAAATAGGCTCTCGAAAGCATTGTATACTTATGGGCGACTTTAACGTATCATTTGAAACTGAACATCAGAAAGCAGATAATGAAGCTACTGCTTTATGCGACCTTTTAGCAGGGTTTGGCTTCCAGGCAACAATAGCTGTAAGTACTAGACTTAACTCCTGTCTGGATAACATCTTCTTAAATTTCAATTTTGGTAATGTATGCTCAGACACTGTCGATTTTGGTTTATCTGACCATCAAGGACAAGTTCTTTCTCTAAATTTGCATCACGCAACTACCTGTTCTAATTTATTAAGCCGCTCTCTAAGACCAATAACAAACAAAAATCTTGTGACATTCTATAATACAATTGAGTCCTGTTCTTGGGATTTTTTAAATGATGATTCTTCAGTTGAGGCTAAGGCTGAGACTTTTACCAAGATTTTAAGCGATGCTTACTTAAATTCTTTCCCGGAAAAGAAGTATCAAGTCAGAAACAACGCGCCTCATAGGGTATCGTGGTTTAACGATGAGCTGAGGTGTATGAGGGAACACCTACTATTTTTAAATAATATCTGTAAGCAGTTTGATTCACCTTATAACAGAAACGAATATAACAAATTCAAAAAACTTTACAATAAAGCATTAAAAAAAGCGAAAAAAGTTGCAAATGATAAACTGATATCTACTTCCAAAAATTCTGTTAAAGCCATGTGGGATATTATCAACAGCAAGCGAGGCAACTTTAAATATAACATCAATACTACTAATATAAATCCTGAAGATTTTAACATATTCTTTACAAGCATAGCTCATGATATTATTAATAGCATCCCATCAACTCAGACTGACCCTATGGAGTATATGGAGAACCTGGAACTTTCAACAAGTAGTATCTTTAGATTCGAGGAGGTCTCATTCAACTTCGTTAGAGATATTATTGACGGGCTGAAAAATAAAAACAGCTCAGATGTGTTTGGGCTTTCTATTCGCTTAACTAAGTCTGTCAAAAACCTTATTATTTCACCCTTAACTAAACTAATAAATTTATGTTTCAACGAATCTACTTTTCCTAAAGTATTTAAGAAAGCACTTGTAACACCAGTTTTTAAATCAGGAGATAGAGACGATGTGTGCAATTATAGGCCAATATCTCTTTTGCCAGTTGTATCGAAGATAGTAGAGAAATCTATGGCAATTTTGATAACAAGGCACTTCGAATCTAATAACCTTTTTTCTGGCCATCAGTTTGGGTTTCGTGAGGGCAAAGGTACCGTGCTGGCTGTTCTCGATCTTCTTTCAGATGTCATGGACTCTTTTGAAGATCGGGAATATACCCTAGCAGTGTTCTTCGACCTAAGTAAGGCTTTTGACTGTGTCAAGCATGACCTTTTACTCAACAAGCTGAAATATTATAATTTCAGTGATAATAGCGTATCACTTATACAGTCGTATTTAAGTGGTCGCTCCCAATCTGTTCGGATTGGAGGAGTATCTTCAACAGAGAGGGCAGTAACTGTTGGTGTGCCTCAAGGCTCTATTTTGGGACCACTTCTGTTCCTTATATTTTTCAATGATTTACCACTCCAGGATAATTTCCCAAAATACACCATCTTTGCTGATGATACTTCTTTAACTGTGAGGGGGAGGGACTTATGTGCTGTTGAGATGATGGTCGTTGAGACTCAGTCGAAAGTCGAAAACTGGTTTAATGCCAACAAACTGAAGCTCAACAATGACAAAACTCATAAGATGCTGTTATCACTAAGAGATATGAGCGAAGTATCCAACCCTGTGAGCGTCAAGTTTTTGGGGCTACATTTGGATCCCAAACTGAAGTGGGACATTCATGTTGATGCCGTGTCAAGTAGACTCAGAAGCTGTGTCTTCTTGTTGCGAAATCTATATGATTGTGTCTCTATTGAGACTATACTTTCTGCCTACTACGCACTTTTCCACTCGGTTATGTCATACGGGATAATGTTGTGGGGCAGTGCGGCGTCGGCAGATAGAGTATTTGGACTCCAAAGGAAGGCAATCAGGGTAATAACGGGTCTCAAATATAGAGATGACTGTAGATCATCATTTAAACAAACAGGCATATTGACTTTTCCATCGGTTTTTATTCTGGAGAGTGTCACATATGTCAAAAAGTTTGAGAACGCTTTTAAAAAGCATGGCGAACTGAGCGATTATAATACCAGACAGCGAGGTAAGCTAGTGCCATCACATTGTAGACTTTCTAGGTGCCAAAATCGGCCAGAGTTTTTAGCCGTAAAATTATTCAATAAGCTTCCAGTCGAGATTCGATTGCTACATATGGAAGAATTTAGAAAAAAAGTAAAACAAATTTTAACTAGCAAGGTCTTTTATAGTGTAGCTGAATTTCTAGCAGACTGAGATTATTGTACCTGTGATCTTCGACTTTAAATTGCATATATTTTAATATTTTTACGTGTGTTTGTTTTTAACTATATGTTTGTGTGTAATATTTTATATTCCATTTTGGATTTTACAATTCTGCACTGCTTGCTCAGCAGTGCTTACATGTTTGTTAGTTGACTTGTGTAAACACATGTGTATTGTGTGTAAAACATGAATAAAGTATGAGTATGAGTATGAGTATGAGTATGAGTATTTTGATGAGACGCCCAACTTTTTCCTTTACAAAAAGTCTCGATTGTGGTAGCTAACAGGGGTAGCAGGGATGAAATATGTCAATTTGACGAGTGTCAAAAATTAATTACTAACAGTTAGTTTTTCAACTAAATCTTAAGAATGTGATCAGCCTTATTAGAAAAAATGTTTGTCCTACAAAATCTATGGTTTGATCACATTGTCCCCCTCCATCCAACATGTACCAATAACAAGGTCATTCAAATTTATTACTAACAGCCTGATTTTTTCACTATTGCTTTGTTAATATTTATACAATTTGACAGCAACATTGTCCTACAAATCACGTGGTATGTTATCCTGGTCCTACGCTCAGAAGTTGTAGTACAAATCCCGGATTTAAAAATAATTTGTATACTTCACTGGTTGGGACTAATACCTGCCTGTCAGACACCCCGCCAGGATAAATAAAGTTATATTATTATTATTATATTATATTATTATATCTAATGTTCGTGGATAGCTTCGTTGCGATGAGACGTCCAACAATTTTCTATACGAAAATTGTCGATTGTAGTAGCTGACAGGGGTAGCAGGGATAAAGTATGTCTATTTAACGAGTCTCAAAAATAAATTATTAACGGTGGATCCTTTTAATCAAATCTTAAGGAAGTAATCAACATTATAAAACAAATATTTGTCTTAACAAAATCAGCACGTATCAATGAGGATTTCATAAAAAATGATTAGTAACTTATATTTCACGGTAGCTTAGTCAATACTTAAATAATTTAACAGCCACATTGTCCCACAAATTGATTGGTATGTTATCCGGATCCTACTCTCTGAAATGATCCTTATTACTAACTGCAGAGCATTGTGTATCATGTATTCCAAGTTCGTGTTGACCATAAGGGTGTCCATGCAAAGATTTGCTTGAGCAGTTTTTTTTTTCCCAACATGTGAGCAGAGCAGCATTATTTAGATAGATAGAGACGTTTATTTCCAGAAGAATGTATAGAACATTGTGTAGAAGGTCAGACATGAAGAAAAAATAGTATACACAATTTACAGTACAATCAATACATTAAATATATAACAAACATATATACCACAAATAACATACAATATGCATATATAACAAACAAGTTAAAATTATTATCGCAGGAAGTCATCCATATAGTAAAATTCCTTATGGAAGTTTTTTCTTAGAAACTAATAAATCAAATGTTGTACTTAACACAGTAGCTAATGAAGTTATTTCTTATAGATTTCGGCAAAGATTACACTTTATAATTATAATACAAGTAGAAAAATGACAATTGTCGTGTTGTCGAACTAATGGTACATACCTGTTTCCTTATGGGACATTATTTGACAGTTAACCTATTATGTGATATTTTGTACTACAGTTAGTATTGAAAAAAAATGGTCTTGTGGTATTAACATCGAGGTAGAATCCCAAGGAGACGCTATAAGGTTCAATTTCGCATAAGAAAAACGGTAGCAGGAGGCGTGGCTAAGTGTGGTAACAATATGGACGCATCGCCAGAGCCGGATTACGTTCTTATGTAAATAATTTTGAAAATTCATTACAATGATGATTTAAATATTATGAAGTATTGGGTTGATTATTCAATCTTATGCGAAATTCATAGTTAAGTATATGAAAAAAACAGGCTTTGTAGAGACGACATTCATCATCAATTGAATAATACAACTGTATTATTGCTGCGATACGTTACACTTTATTGAGATAAAGATTACAAATGCGGTCCTGTACATTGTTATTTTTTTGCATACATACCTATGAAATATAATTCCTGTCGATTTCTTCTTATCCATGCCATCTCTGCTAGAGCAACTACGATAAGCACATGAAACCATTATTTCCTTTATGAATTCACTGGAATATCACTTAAAAATAACTAAAAATGTCGGTAAAAACACTCAAAAAAAGCAAACACGAAATTTTCAAAGAAACGTCAGCTGTTTGACATAAGTGCCGAATCAATATGGCCAACTTGCACCTGCTTTCAGCCACGTTATCGCGCCTCCATGGGATTCTACCTCGATGGGTATTAACAACTTCTGGTCGTAGGACCGGGTTAACATACCACGTGATCTATAGGACAATGTTGCTGTCAAATTGTATAAATATTAACGAAGCAATAGTGAAAAAATCAGGCTTTTAGTAATAAATTTGTATGACCTTATTATTGGTACATGTTGGATGGAGGGGGACAATATGATCAAACCATAGATTTTGTAGGACAAACATTTTGTCTAATAAGGTTGATCACATTCTTAAGATTTAGTTGAAAAACTAACTGTTAATTATTTAATATTATTATTAATTAATTTTTGACATTCGTCAAATTGACATATTTCATCCCTGCCACCCCTGTTAGCTACCACAATCGAGAATTTTTGTAAAGGAAAAAGTTGGGCGTCTCATCAAAATGAAGCTACTCACGCAAAATTAGCTTGTTAGTAGTAAGTAGTGAAAATGGGCCTGGGATCCCGGACTATAATAGCGTAATCTCAGTAAGTGCTTTACCGATTACGATAAAGTTTGGTTGTGGTATGCTGTGAGGTACAAGGTGGCGCAAAATTTCTTTTTTATATGAAATTAAGATTAATTCAAAAACAGTCATATTATAAATGAAAAATATTTATTTAAACTTAATAATTTGTTATGTTACATACTAAAAACAATATTGACCAAATGGTCACCTCCATGAGCTCTTTTTAAAGCATTTTTCATAATTTTCTCCAACATTTCAGACCGTATTATGTCAATTTCTCCCCGGATATCGTCTTTTGCTTCTAGTATTCGAAGATTATTTACAAATACACGATCTTTGATATAACCCATTACCAAAAGTCTGGAGCAGTTCACTATTTCGGCGTGTTTTCGAGGCGTATTTCGATACTTTGCAAAAATTATTGAAGACCCCTCCAGAATTCTATGAAAAAATCTATAGAATTATATTTCTACCGGTCTAAATATTTTCAGGAATTACGTGTTCAGTCCGTACTTCATATGTGATCTTCTTTCATCGTATCCGATGACGTTGCCGTACCTGATCGACCCAGAATTCTGCCACAGTGGCTGCAAGATGTACAAAGCTGTAATCGCTATGTTTATGTTGCTGAAAATTGTCCGATTGATCTCAGTGGTGAACCTCATGAATAAAGTTAACGATGTAAGTAGAGTATAACTATTGTGAATGAATCACCTTAAAAACTAATCCTGACCAACAATCGTCGATTTTTTTGAAAAGCATGGGCGGCGGGACAGATATTATTTAGTTTTCATTAGGAAATATAACTATTAGGCCCGATTTTATCAACATGCATATTTAACTAAGACTTTGACAAAGCTTTTTTATTGGATGTTGTTGTTGTTGAAGCTTTCTATTGGGTATTGAGGGCTATGTTAATAAGTATCATCCAATAGTATTTTATCAATATTGGAAACAAAATGTCAAAGCTGGAAAAATATTTTAGAATTCATGGATCAAAATCGTAGCAGAAAATCAGAACAAAGCGATTGATTTGCAAATGAATGCTAGATTTTTAATGTTTACCTTATAATTATTGTAATTGCAATTGCAGTCAGATTGATTGTAGACTGGAAGCATGTTTGTTATAGATCTTCTTATAGAAATATTCACAGAGGATGTAAAGATTGTAAATGCACTACGTAAAAGGCACCGTAGTGCAGAAGCACATTTATATAACCCACTTCATTCACTTTCTGACTATACAAAAGGTTTCTAATTTAGGAAAAATAAGGTTATAGTTATACTTTTGCCAGATCGCAAGCTTTGCTGTTAAGGTTAAGAAGGATAGGCAACCAATAATGCACACTTGTGAAATCGTATGTGCCTATTTGCGAAATGCAATAAAATGTTATTTTTCCCAGCTTTCTACTAATACATAGGTATATTGCAGGTATTTATAATTATTATCGATTGTGCATTATTATTTTATAAAAATAATGCAGTAATATGAATTTCTTGCCATCATTTGATACATCAAGAAACCAGTGATCAAATGTACAGATTCTCTGGAATCTGATTGGTTGAAATTAGCAGTTGCTAAACTCTTTGTTAAACAAGAAAATGCAACTTTTCACCCATTTAGGATGGAAAATCATATCGAAAAAGATACTAGATGGTTCATAATGGTCGATTGTATATAAAGCATGTCATTTTTGGCCTTTTTGAGGTAAACTTCAAGAGAAATTGATAATTTTCAGAGTACTTTGACAGATGCATGTTCTTGAATGGGCTGCTCTCATTGGTATAAACCTTTGTTAAAATCCGCGTGTTGATAAAATCGGCTCTTAGACTTTCACATAATTTTATACTCTTTCCAATACACTTGCTTACTTTGCGCCTCCAAAAGGCTTTTAATAGGTTTGCCTTTTCATCCTTAAGAAAATCTACAATCCAGTATACACGCCACTTGTTTAAAAGAGTTGTTCAAATATTTAATGTTCTAGGATATGTAAAGTGGTAGTAGTGGCACCTACTTGTTGCAAATCACAGTAATGCAACTAGGACGGGATTTGCAGCAAATGGCAGCAAAATAACATAAAAATTCCCAATTCCCTCAAATAAGCAACCATACGTCCTCTTTAGTTGTCCTATTGATATTCCATCAATTTGAAGAATTCATATTATACCATGTTGTAGCACTAACCACACTAAGTACGTCTGCATGACATTATTTGATCTGATTGAATAAATTGAATTATATATACTAACACTAGTCATGAGCGATATTTCACATACTGTGATTCTAGCACAGATATTCAAACATTACATATTATATATTATCACGACTGTTCCCCTATTTCCAAACAAAGCTTAATTTAGTACGTGATTTTAACTTTAAGCACCTCATCCACCTCAGTCATCGCGAGGGTGAAATCAAACAACTATTGTTAGAATGGTGAAGGATAAAAGAGACCCACTCACAACACCGGGGGTTTATCGCATACCATGCACATGTGGGAGTGTATACATAGGAAGAACGAAGCGACCTATAAACACAAGAATTGCAAAACATAAGGCTAGCTGTCGACTAGGCCATACGGACAAATCAGCGGTAGCCGAACATGCGATTAAGGAGGGAAGTCACAGGATCAAGTTTGAAGAAACTCGGGTTCTTGCCGCAACGTCTTCGTACCATGCCAGACTTCACAGAGAAGCCATCGAAATACAAAAATATCATAATAATTTCAATAGGAAAGAAGAAACACAGAAAGTCAACCGGGCATGGGCACCCATCCTAATGGACTTGAAGACACTACCATATCGCGAAGGGGCGGGGCTACCAACGCTACCTGGTTGGGCCACGTCACCATTAGCAGGTATAAATACAGGTGCAGATTCACCAGCCGTCAGTATTTTGGAAGTTGCCGAAGTGAAATAGCTTCTGAAGATGCCATCCACTCGTGGTGGCGAAACATCAAGCTTTAACGCTAAACGGCGCCGGCTTAGAAACCCAAGAACCACAAATTCATTGGACGATGGCCGCGAAAGCCTTACACAGTATAAGTATTGTTATATTGTGCTATCGCTATGATTAGAAATTGAAACTGTTAACCTATAGCTCAAATAAATATAGGTAAACGATCATAACTTGTTAAGAAATGTGCTATAAGCACTAAATTGTACGACGTATATTTTATATGTATGATAAAATTCAACAAATATAAAAATATAAAAGTTAGGCTAACCTCCAAATTCACGTTCACGTTCATTGTTTGCATCTCCCTAATCGCTTTCTCCAAAAAGCTATTTTAATATATTAATTCAATATTAATATGAACTCAATAAGGCCCGGTTTCATAATCATTCACTAATGCGTTGATTAGCAAATGTACTCATTAACTTAATCACTCAATTAAAGTGATGCGCGTTTCATAATGCATTTGGAAATGTTAATTAATTAACACTCAATAAAATGTGGTTGGTACAGGTGAAAGAAGGTTTTATGCCACATTTTGTGCTGTTTGAACGACATTATGACATATTGCTCAACCTATGAACGTGAATGTGTCAAAATGTAACATAAGTTTTCGTGTTTGCAATTCTATCAATATTATTATAGCATTAGTACTCATACAGAAAGTTAAGGAATCAAAGCCACAAAAAGCAAAACGTGTGCGTGGTAGTAACTTTACTAAAGAAGAGAAGCTGCTACTCATTCGTACAGTAGCAATATTCA